>VZRQ01007802.1:2755307-2807440 GCA_013397975.1 Machaerirhynchus nigripectus | reverse complement strand
CAAAAAAAAAAAAAAAAAAAAAAAAAAAAGAAAAAGAAAAAGGCAGTGCATAGGAATGAAAGGCCTACTATCTAGCCTTTGTATTTAGGGTAAATATCTTGAGATGCTTCAGCCCACCAAAAACAGTTTGGCTGCTTCTCTTCAGTCTTTCAGCAGCTTCCATGGAAGTCTAAATCTCAGTCCCTTAAAACAACACAAAACTAACACAAACACACAAACATAAAACCCCACAATACCAAAACAGAAATCCAGAAGCTTCTTTTTAGTTGGACCAGATTTTGTGTATGGTGGAAGATGTGCCCACACAGTAGAGTAAGTGTGGTACTGGGAAAGAACCAAGTTTGCAGACCAAAGTGGAAAGAAAGATGAGTTGGATCATTTCCAGTAGTGGTTTGTTCTGCCTTTAAAGAGATCCCAGCTGCTTGTGACACCACAGCCCCACAGAAATGTCAGGTAAAATTCTGAAAAGGTACAGAGGGACACATAATTGTGCAACTGTGTGTAGCTCCCAGACAGAACTGGTTGAGTTTGTCTTGAATTCAATCTCCAGTACCTGGGGAGACCTAAATTCATAATAATATTTACCACAATCAGTAGCAAGAAGGGCGTTTATTTTAAGTAAGTAATTATGAAATCCTGAAGAAGTCCTCCTCAACCCCAGACATAATCAAAACCTGAAGGGATATGGCCCTGAACAACCTGCTCTGGCTGACCCTGCTCTGAGCAGGAGGTTGGACCAGATATAATCTCCAAAGATGCCTTTCTGCCTTGACTACTCTGTGACTGCCAGTGCAATTCACACCACTGAGACGCCTTTAGAAAGTTGTGCAAGGGCTGGAAATCGACAGCCATAGAAGTTTGGGGGCTCCTATCACTTTCATTGAAAAAAAAGTACCTTCTATCTGGTAAAAAAAGTAAATGCTTTTAGAGAAATTGTCAGGAATTATGCTTTCTGTTTTCTGAGAGGTAAATGAACCACTCTATTTTCAGTAGTAGCTTTTTAACTTTATTTTTAATACTGCTCCAAAATGTTAACTGATTAGAAATACAAAAAACCAAAGCTATTTTTATGCTAACAGATATCAAACAAACATACCAGAGAAACCCACCCTACCTAATGCATTTTTAAACAAGACTGAAAACTTTCTGGCTATACATTCTTTCTCATAAAGGTCCAACGATTTACTGCTTTCATGAAACTTTTCAGTACAACTTCAATCTCAAAAGAATGCTATTTTATATTCAGTACTACTTCTGGCAGTCCTTTAAACTACTCCTTCTTTGACTTACAGAGCTATCAGTCACTATTTAAAAGTCCTCAATAAACTAAATCGACTGCCCTGAAAGAAATCCATCAATCATATTGACTAGTGCTGAGAAAGGCCAACACCACGTTAATTGCGTGCAAAATTAACAGGAATTTGCAAGTGGTTTTCTCAAGCAGAATCCCTCCTCTGCTTCGCATGTTTTGAATTTCTAAGTATTCTTACCATAAGAAGTAGCTCAGGAAATCACTTAATATTATCAAAACGCAGGAAAAACAGTTGGAGATGAAGAAGTTTTTCTTTTAAAAGCCTTAACTGCATCAAATAATAGCTACCACGCGTCTCTGAGGTTTTAGGGCAGGGCTGCTTGCAGTGTCTGTGCACCTTCCAACATCCCAACAGCTGCTGCAGTCTCAGACATGAGGTTCACAGAAAACCTTGGCCAACTGATCGTCAGTGTTGAAAATGCAAGTAGCAGCAGTATAACATACTTAAACAAGCACGAGGTGTTCAAATTTGCTGAGAAAAACCCCTACCCCCACCCCTGCTATTGCTGTATTTCTAAATTCCAGAAATGTCCACTTTGGTGATCACACGATTCATTTTGTAGGAGTCTTAGTGTAATTCCTTCTGAACAGCATTAAAATTGTACACACAGCTGTATCCATTTTAGTCAGACAAGCCTTTGTTCTTAGTTTCAACCCTCTACTTTTTCCACATTATAACTTGGGGGGATATTCTCATATTGATGAGTTCAGTGTTTCTTCTATAACTCACTGTACAGGAGAAGATAATTATCCTCTGACTAAGGTCTGACACCTTTCTTCCTCCCCCCCTTTTTTTTTAAAAAAAAAGGAGTGGGTAGATGAAAGCGTGTTTTTTGAATTTTATATTGTATTTAAATAATCATACTTCTTTCCCATTTGATCTATATAATCTTTATCTAGCATCAGTCACATAAGCTTAAAAAACAACAGGGGTAGGTCACATGAAAGCATTCTAGAGGGGCAGATGTGGAGATTAACAGCTACGAGAAGGATACATTTTCACCAGCCTTCCAGACAGATCATAATGTCTTTAAAGACAGATTTTTAATCCTGCAAGTAACAGACTGATGACCTGAAACATTCTCAAAGTGTAATATTTTGTACGACATCTACACATGTTGGGGAGTTTAAATCCAAAAACATACAAAATCAAGTGTGAGTTTTGGGTGGTTTGGACTTTTGTTTGTTTTAAAAGCAGATTGTCATCACTTCACGGTCTGTTAAGAGAGTAATTTTGCTTTCTAGCTCAAATTCTGTTTCTTTCAGGAGACTTTTTTCAAGAACAAGATGGGCCAGATTGTGGGTCACACTCTCCTCACTGCATGTCTGCATTGGCGTAAAAAGGCTATAAAACTCATAGCCATGGCAGGCAAGACAGCTCAGCTGACCTGAAAGGCTACTATAAGTGGCACTTCACCTACTCCTTTACTGTGTCCTGAGTTATCCCTCCAGTTATCCCTCTTTCACTCCCAGACATGCCTGTGCCTCTCTCACACTGACTGCGGCGCTAATCTGACTTCACAGCAAGCTGATGTGGCTCATCACAAGTTCCCTCGACTGGTTCTTACTTTTCTGCTCCCCTCTGAACTGCTTTGGTTTACACCAAGGGGTCAACCAAGCATCAGCTTGATCAGCTACACCCTTGTTTTCCATTTACATCCTAATTCACCTAATTTCTAAAGCTGAGAACCAGCAAATGGAGTATACTGATAAAGCGAGGCTCTCCAGAGAACACGGCTGGGTGCAGTCATAGACTCATAGAACCATTTAGGCATAAAGAGAGCTTTAAAAGTCATCTAGTTCAAACCCCCTGCAGTGATCAGGGACATCTTCAGCTAGATCAGGTTGCTCAGCTGGAGTCCACCCTCATCATGACTCTTATACAGAAGAATGAGTCTTACAGATGGCTCTCCCAAAAGGGGGTTGCCAGGTGTGCTGGAGTCCTTTAGAGTCAGAGGAAATAGGACACGGACAGAAAAGCTGTGTGCCAAGAGAAGGTAACTCTGAAGTTCCTTTTAAACTAGCTTTCAGAAAAAGAAAACTAATTTAAACAACTCGAAACTTTGAAATTGAGTCTGAAAGTAGGCCTCAATACCTAGAAACCAAGTGATGATAAATCTTGCATTCCACTAGCTCAGCTTGTCTGAACCCAACAGTGTGAAATTCTGCATCCACCTATAGCGAGAGGCATTGATAACATTACTAAAAGATGCATCCAATTAATGAGCACACCTGGAACTTATCAGAGGTCAAGGAAAAGAAACATAATCCTTAATGGTGAAGAGAGGGAAAAGTAGCACGTTTCGAATAATTACAACAGTTTTTGAAAGACCAAGCTGAAGACGTGGTCTATTCAAGAATCCAGCTCAAATCAAACACATTCAGGAGGTCTGAGATCTAGGCATTATATTTTTTATAAATCAATAAAAAGTGAGCCTCCTGAGAGGCAAGTCTGCTACTCCCCCAGGTAATGTGATGACTTTCCCATGACAAAGATACACCACTTAAAAAGATCACTCTGGTACCGGCTCTCCTGAGGAGCAGAGTGGGAACAGCTGAACACATTGATAATATCAAAGTATTGATTTGTTGGTCCAAATAAACTCACTAGCCGTCAATACCTTTCACAAAGTAGTTTCATGGGCAGAAATTCTGCCTGAAAGCTACTTTCAGACCTGTTTGCCAGGCAGCAGCAGTGCTGACTGAAAACTTTACTGCTCCCGTGCTGTGTGTCCTTGGTCAGGCTGGGACAGGGGTGCTGGCACCATGAGAACCACACTCGATACTCAGTGGACTCAGGCTCCCAGTAATGTTTTTGGGCATGTCTTTTTTCTTCCTTTTGATAAATTTTCTTAGTAAGTTACTTAATCCTACAGAACTAAATGTCTCTAATGTGGTTGAACTAGACCAGATTTTTCTGACAGGAAAAAAGAAATCTGGTTCAGTCCCTGTCCAAGCCCCTACCCACAGCCCTCTTGAAAAGAAAATATGCAACAATTTGGTTTCATTACCACATCACTAACTACATGTGCCCTATACACTAAGAGCTCAGAGAAGAAAACTGAACCTTAGTGAAGGATTTAAGTGTCTTCTTTAACTTGTTGCATGTGTATTTTATCCATAGCACTGACTACGTAAGACTGACAGTTTCAGCAACCCTGGAGTCTCCTTGAAAATACTGACACCTTCAGTGAAGTACTGGAAACTAAATAAATACAGTATACTACAGTGAGACTTTCTCTGCTTTAACCCATATATGCCTGCAGTAGAGCAAGCACAGACTCAGAATAACAGACTACTGTTTTAAGATCACTAAAGAATAAAGAGATGTTAAGAAAACAGGAGGAAGTCCAAAAGCTGAAATCACAAGAAAGATGAATGGATTAAGCACACTTTGTGAGGCTAAAACGCCACTGCAGGACTCAAAATTCTCATTATTAAATTAGCACTCTCCATTCACAAAATTAAGAAAAAATCCACATTAATCATTAAGGCACTAAATATATGAACCACTTCCTGTGTGCAGTCTTATTACTGGAAATGGACAACCCACTCTGCTGGATTGGACTTCTTCCCACTGTAGTATTTGTCACTAAGTGCTGCCCTTCTCTGGCACCCATGCAGAAGGGGAACCTCCTACTTACAGACATGGTGATATGGCACATAAACTGCAGGAATCCAGTTACCCCAGAGGATCCTCTCCTACAGTAAACAGAGGAGCTCAGTTTTGGGGAGCACAAATACAGGACTACTTAAAATAAATGAGGCAACTTTTTCCACCACCTCTTCCACGTAGGAATTCAGAGAAAAATGCACTAGGTTACTTATTGAAGTTTTCTTCCTTTAGGATAACCCCCCTCAGGCTTGCTTTTACAATAGAAAGAAATTTGAGCTTGATGAAGGGCAGCGCTGGCTGCACTCAAATGGAATCCACATGCTTGTGCAACATGAAAAGGCAGAATAATAGAAAGAAGTTACTACATGTCATGACTGTAGAGTTTCCAGCCCAACTTCCTCCCAGTTTTCCTTACTGTCTCATTCTCATTCACATCACAACTCCCTCAAAAATAAATAAAACCAGCTGGGCTTCTTTCTGCAGCGTTATATCCAGGAAAGTATAGCTAAACCCAGTGTTCAAGTTACACAAATTTAGATCATCTCAGGATGAGGTCCATAAAACTTCTGAAGTAACTCACCAGTATCATAAAAGCTCAAAACCGCTGGCCAAGCCAAAAGGTCTTAAAACACTGGGAAGCAGCTGAAACTGGCGAAATTATAAGCAATTGAAAACAGACGTGGCAACAGAAAGTGTTAAGAAACTTTAGCTATAGACATTGCTGCCAACTCCAGCTATAAATCAGACAAGTAAAATGGGAGGGAAACCTTCAACAGTCTGTTCAGAGCTTTTTAGAGTAAGAGTATGTCTGTTTATATACTTTTGTACAGTGCTAGAAAAATGTGATAATTCAAATGGAAAATACTTCATTTTGCTTGAGACTCAGAAAATTAGAGATCTTCAGAATTTACAGAAAAAGAAAAAATCACAGAGCTAAAGAGTTCCTTTTAATTTTTCAGTGTTCTCTAATGTTGCGTTAGAGTACCAAAAATTGAAACAAATTACATCTCCCATCCAGGTTTGTAGAAAGTGTCAGCAAGGCATGCTCACTTTGGTCTAGAATATCAGCAATTTTCTTAATGAATTTCATTCCAATCATCAAGCCTAAGTCTTCAAGAACAGGACAATGTTTTGTACAGAACTAAGGAACACCTTTTGAGCATCACAGGGTTAAGACTAAGGTGAATGAGCAAGGCCCCTGCTAATTTTGGTCTTTGTGGTTAACCTCTCTCAGATCTGGTCCAGAACTTTCTTCTTTCCATCTTAAACTACCTGACAAAATAATTCTGCTTGCCTCTTTCAGTGTTTTATATCTGAGATACATTCACCCATCACAGAAATGCTGTCATTCCTCACCTTGCAGAGGAGGAGCAAAAGTGATTTACCCTGCTTCCTCAGCAACTCAATAGTTAGAGTGAACAGATGGATCAAAATATTCCAAGCAAAGGACCCACAAATGCCCTCCCCCTCTGCTGAGCTCTGCCACTCCCCCACACCTAAGTGGCACCACAGCCAAGCCCTGGCTACCACCCCCTGCTCCATTCCCACAGCTTCCTGGCCTTCACAGCATTGGCCTCATATTATTCCTCCTGTTGCTGGCAGCCCACTCTACTTGTAGGTTTTTATGACTTTTGACAATGCCAGTCCGAGATAACCACTGTGAGTGACACTTCAGCAGTGACAAGCTTTGTTCCACACCTACCACCCTTGAGCTTCTCCAACAAGCCAGAGGCAGGCAGAGAAAAGCTGTGATGGGGATGCCAAGACAGAGAGGAAACAAAGTGAAAGAGGACGGCAAAAGCCTTGTAGTTCACTTCTCAGTACTGGTGATTCAGTGATTAAGAATTATATACCAACTTTTTTATTCATGAAAATAAGACGTATTTCTAAAATTTAATTTACTCCTCAGCCAGGCCTTCTAACATTAGGGCCTTTATTGAAAATATAAAAAGAAAGGGGCTGTAGAAAAACACATGCAGTTAAGTTTTTATGAACTGCTTTACTCATTTTCATTAATAACTTAATAATAATATTTATTCTCCCCCAGATGGCTTGATAATAAAATGCAGTATTAGTTTTAAATAATTCCAGATTATCCTAGAGGTTGTTTCTGTAAAAAGTAAATCTGTCACTGACCTTGACAGGAGGTTTAAGTCAACTAAGCCTTTTATTAATTTTTCAAATTCTTATCTTATTTCTCCTAAACTATATCTCTGTGTTTGATTGGATGGCTAAATAGAAAGTAAAGCTCTGCAGTCTACCTATTTGTTTCAGCCAGCTTCTCCCACGCACCTGTTAGTTGGAAAGATTCTTGCATGCATTTTTAAGAATCCAGTATTTTTTGCTCAAAACTACTGGAAATAAAAAACACTTGAGCAACTCTTGTTTACTGTAGTACGCAGCCAGGACAATAAATAAATGATGGTTTAATGCTTCTTGGACATGTTTGAGTTTCTGTTGGATGCGTTTCAGTGAATTCAAGAATACATCGATATACAGAGACTAATTTTGGGCTTGCTCAACTAACACAGGAACAAAAATTCTCTTAAATGAAAAGTATTATTATAAGGGACAGCTTCACTTTGATTTAATCAGAAATATAGGATTTTTAAAATTTAGACCTGAAAAACCTGAAATTAGTACCATTCACTTTGAAGTAAATCAGGTAAACTGTAGATGGCACAGTATAGAACCCTTTAGTACAGAAGACTAGTTTAAAAAATTTAATATCTATATTAGAATACATGGGATTACCTAGAATGGGTATAGTTAGTAATGAAGTGTGGGATTAAATTACAGTAAGAACAGCAGAAACATTGCAGGAAGTGCACACTAATTTTATATCCAAACACAGTTTAAGATTCAGTGTGGAACAGAACTTTCCATGCTTTGGTTCACTGTAAAAGACGTGAAGTAATGTATTCAGGAGCAAGAATATATAGAGTAAAAGTGCTCTGAATGTGTTTTATTTTTCTGCCAGTGATACAAATTAAACAGTTAAATGAGGAAAATAACAGTGTAATAATGAACTGCATTGTTTTCTTTAATTTTGAGCTTGGCAACGTTTTTAACAAGCAGGAAAGGAGAACCACTGGACCAGCATGTATTTAAACAATCAGCTTGATCAAGGTCACCATGCTCAGCTTTTGCCAGGACTGAGAGGAATTCAGATGCTAAATAATACTACTTTCCTTCCTAAATTTTTCTCCCCAGCCAAAGTGGTGGGAAAGCACAAGGCAAGGTATTATTAAACAAGAATTAATATATCAAACTTATTAATTTACCACTTATTACTGTTTAGAGGGGCAGCTGGCTCTGACCCAGTAGTGACATACGTGCGTTTTAGGTATCCATGCGTACATCCTATATTTCCTTATACATCCCAACTGCAGCTCTGTGTGACAGTCACTCTCTCCTGGTACATGAATGCAGGCTCACAGGACAAGTTTGTGGCAGCAGGAAGCACCAGTACCAAACACTGAATCAGTTCATACCACCTCAGCCCCTGGCACTGGCTGGACAGAGCCTGGCTTGGCCAAATTTGGCACAAAGGGCAGGTTGACACCAGGCGGACAAGGGGACCTGGCACTGTGGTGCCAGGGACATTGTGCCACCCTGAGTAACCTGACACAAGTGCAGAAGGACCCAGCTCATGGCTAGTTTAGTAAGTTTCCCTGTCAACCTGAAATAACTCTCCCTGGGGAAACTGGGCTTCTACCCAGCACTGCCTAGCACATGCCATAGGATTCTATTATCTTGAATAAAGGAACACAAAAAAAAGAGATTACCTTGAATGACAGAAAACTTTCTCCTTCAAAAGAAGCCCCAAGAAATATTTTCTAAACTTAGGAAAGGGTGGAAGGTAATGCAAAGGACGAGTAGAAAAACAGGAGTCTAAAAACTCTATGCTTTTTTTTTTTTTAATTAATATGTTTTGCTTTTCGTTCTTAGACTAACCAGCTGCTTCTACTTCTCTAGGATGTATTATCAAACATGCTTTTAACTTGGTTAAATATCCTCCTTCTGTGCTAGAATGATTAGACTAATAGAATCCCATTATGGTTATTATTTACAGAGCACATGGGAACGGCTTAGCAAAAGTTCAGGTTGAACAAAGCTCAAAAGATGACTATTTTTGGCACTTGTCTTGCTTGCAGAAGAAACAATATCTAAGGAAGTGAAGTTAATGAAAGGAGTCTGTTTAATCAGCATAAAATAAACAGCTAAAAGCAGGTTGCACAGGGAGAAGCAATAAAAGAACAAGTGACTCGCTATGGTATTGTTTTCTTTTCAAGCTCTGCTCACAACAGAAGGTTTTCAACAACTGTACTTAAATGCCTTGGTTTCAACACTGAATTCCATAAGGAAAGAAAAAAAGCTTTCAAGTCCTCCTTATTACGGTGCTCACAAACCACCCTGGATCTTCCGTAAGCCTCGTGACATGCTTGTCTAGTAAAAGGTAGAAGCATAAAATCAATAAAAAAGGGCACAATTTGTACACCAGATGCAAGTAAAAATACTAATGGAGCATAAAGACTGATTTTTAACTGAAAAGCTATGTTCTCTGAAGAAATAAGCTCCTCTTAACACTGCATATGGAGACTGAACAGTACACACTGAATTTGGGAATGTGCTGTTCTGCTGGAAATCTTTATGTGATGGAATCCTTTTACCTCAGAGAGTTACACAGTGAAACCCTAGATTTTCTTCCAATAGTAACCAGTTATGGTACTATTTTGATCTTAAGCTGCTATTAGAATCAGACACAAATAATGCCTATAACTCTCTTTGGAATAATAAATACAAAACCCCAAAACAAAACAACAAACAACAAAGCCCAACTCCTTTTCCTTTTCAGCAGCCTTTCTTTTTAGAAGAGACAAAAATAATCTGACATTTACTAAGTCACCAGAAGCAGAGAACTGTAAAATTCCAGTTTTAAACAAAACTGTCTTTCACAAGTTGCTTTATTAAGATAACAAAGCTTCAAATGCAACTCTTCCTAGTAAATTAAATTGAATTATATTACCATCATTAAAAGAAGTGTGAACCATAAAAACCCTCACTTTATTAATCTGCTGAGCTCTCCCTGGAGGCAACACATGCAGGAGGTCAGCAAAATCAGCTGGAGTGTCCAACTGAGCTATAACAACAGGGAACACATGAGTTTGTCCTCTTACTGTTATAATCATGTAACAATCTCAACAGCCTCTGGTTCTGTGATCTGAAACAACAGTTTCATACTACAAATATGTGTCTAGAGTGTGTTTCATCATACTAGAAGATGTACTTCTGCAGAATATTTTGGTTTTCAGCTGTAGTTTAAGCTTTTAAGTACAGTGAAACTGGTTTCACTGGTAATTTGTCAGATAGGCAAGTAGAAAATGTGGGTAAAAGTTTTTCCTTAAAAACTGTCCAGCAAGGTTTTGAGTAAGAAGTAGGGCCAAGGATGAAGACCATGATCATCTTAGGAGAGATGAATAAAATGAGTTACATGCCATGCAACAGCACAGAGAAAAACAGTACAGATAAAACCTCAGAATTTTTCAGCTCATTGTATCTCACACAACACAGGAACAAGAGAACAAAGTGGGAAGCTGAGAGCAGTTGAAAGAGAACTTATTCACCATGAAAAGAGACCATGAAAATCACTGCCCAAACCGAGAGTTCACTTAGGAGACTTGGAGATAAAGTTTTCTCCTTTTCCTATTAGTTTGTTAAGATGATCACACCCATCGCTAATGGTCTGTGATGCTGCAGAGGATTCTCTTCCTGAGGCCCACCTTGAAATTTTTTATGCTTTCATTATTCAGGCAAAAGGTTGTTATGGCACATATAGCTGCGGAATGAAAGCTTTTCAGATTTGTAATAACCTTGAAGAGTGTCAATGTAAGTCTATATCCTGGAGTTTAGGATTTCTGAATTTTGTTTCCGTTGCTTTCCTTAATAAAAACCAAGCAACCAAACAGGAAAAACAACAAAAAGTCCCTACAATTTTTCCATCAAATCACTCATAACTTTTAAATGAATCACTGATTACCAGTGACATTCCATGCTCTAAAAAAAGAACCAGAACAGAACAAAGGAAACTTCTGCCAGGTTAATTTTCTCAAAAATTTAAAGCTGAATACTGAATATGTCTAGAAACATTTATTCCTTTTGTTTCTTAAAAAAATGTTTTGCAAATAGGAATGAAATGAAATGAATAATATTCTATTCATGTGAATAAGGAGACTAGGATATAATCCATAATTAGCCTGAAGAGCCTGGAAGGTAGAAAAATGGTAAATACCCAACATCCACTAGGCACAGCACAGAAGAAATGAGAAAACTGTGATGTTAAAAGAACCGCTGCTTCAAAGCACATACGTTCTCCAGTGAAGCAAGGGAGGGCAACACGTGGTGACTTCTTCCTTGTAACCAAACACAGGAGAAGTAAAACTGACTGTAATTGTAGTGCTCTGCACTGACTGAACAGCTGCACGCTCAGAGAGAGCCTGGGCTGGGGCTTGCACAGGAACTCAGTAGTTTGTGGAGCAGTTGCTGTGATGTGCAACATCTGAATTTAAAGTAGAGCTTGAAATAAAGCTGTGTCACAGATAAACCATGTTCAGTGTTCTTTGGTTCAAAATAACCACAGTAGCTGTTACACCGTAGGGCATTATAGTGCTGCAGTGGCATATTGAGGCAGTTCCACTATGTCTTTGTTTGGTTTTTTTCTATTAGGATATAAGTTTCTAGTTCCATGTGGAATCTTTGATTTAGAGGTATTTTTATGTGCTGAGCTACTAGTAAGTTATTCCCTTGGGTGGGAGGTAAAGGAAGAAAGGAAAGGAGGGAAAGGAAGGAGAGGGGGGAGGGGAAAGGAAGGGGAAAGGAAGGGGAAAGGAAGGGGAAAGGAAGGGGAAAGGAAGGGGAAAGGAAGGGGAAAGGAAGGAATTTTGTTTAAAGTAAGACTTCTAAGAAAACACCTCACTGTTGAAGAAAATTCCCATGGGTAAATATATCTTAATTATAACGTTTTGCTTTAGGAAATGAAGGTTTTCACAATTTTGTCTTGCATTTTAGCCTTTTTTTACAGTTAAAAATGTATTACCTTACATTTATTTTTGATCATGCTGGGCATGTTTACATCTTAAATATATATACATATCAACACAGAGTTCTGCCAATTTGTTTTCCGACCAAGAGACACTTGGGAGAAAAAAGGGGGAATATTTTACTTAGAAGCAACTGTCTGCAATTATTTCAAAAATATACTAAAATAGAAATAAAAAAGAGAAAATTTTGTGACATTATGACACGATAGCAATAGCAGTGATAATAGTATCCCTTTATCCTATGGCTATTCATAAAGAAATAGAAAAAATGTGACCTATATGGAGTGAAATGATACCTTAAAAATCTAGAATAAAATAAATTATTTTTAAACTCTTTTCTATCATTTCCTTTTTATGAAAAATATAAGCACCTGTAATTCTGAAGGAAATTAAAATAGTGACAAACAAAGGATTTCTAGCTGCTGAAACTACACTAGGTGTTACTAAGGCAAATACAAATTTATGTATATATAGATATGTACATTTAGAGGTTTATCAAAAATCCTGAGTGCCCTGCTTCAGAAATGAAATTATGCTATACAGAAATGCGTATTATCAGTTCAGTAACTGATGGAATCTGAAATGATAAGCAACAAACTCCTCAATAAATAACTCAGGACTAATGCAAACCAATTTAGTAGCCGCATCCTTGGAAAGAGGATCCATAAGCTGCCCCTACTTTTGCAGTTCTGTGCAGAAGAACAGCAAGTCGAGGACCTAGAAAAAGTCTCTCCTCACACCAGTGCTTTGCCATACCAGCTTCACACTCTCTCAAAACCACATGAGAAGGTTGCTTCCAACATCGACTTGTGCCTTTTGCTGCTAATACCAGAAACACAAGGATTGTCCAGGTCCCTGTTTTCAGACTTGTCATCAGATACCTCTAGCTTGGCAGCCTTGACATAAGGACATGTTACAGTAGAAGAAATTAAGCAATTTATTCATTATACTTAAAAATATCGAGTGTGAGGAGGTCTACAGAAAGGCGTATGTGTACAGAGGGCTTTGGTCTAGATGACCTTTAAAAGGCCCCTCCCAACCCAGACTATTCTATATTCTATATAAGGAAAAAAACCTTAAAAATACTTGCATTCACAGGTAATTCCCCAGAAGCTCCATTCCTGCTTTATCCAACTAACCAGCTACAATAACCAACAGTCACAGCTGGGATCCAGGCTACCCAACCTTCACCTGGAGACATTTTTCCATCAGAGCACATCTTTGCTAGGATACACATAAACCTTTATCTTCAAAGCCTCCCCAGGATGCTCCTCAGCTGTAGACCTTTCACCCACAAATATTTCACAATTCATAACTTAATCAGGTCAATTTTATCACATTTCTAACAGAAGTATCAACTGTCTTGGCCTAATTTAAGAAATATGTGTTCCTATTGGAAATGGCAAGTTGGAACTAATAAATCTGTATAATATTAAAAGATGTGATCTCTTTTTTAAATTGGAATCAATCTCATACTAACATATGAATATAATACACTGTATAGTTCCTGTGCAGAAAAAAAATATACATAGGCTTCATTCTCTTCTATTTTGGGAGTTAAAAGCATTTATTAATTTAGGGTGAATTATCTCTTAACCAAATTTTTATTTATACTACTTCCTTGTGATGTTTTGGTTTAAAGAGATACAAAATTTTCTTTCAACAGAAAATATCCATATAATGGATTTTGTAGATTTATGCCATTTCAGGGAGTGTCAGAATGCATTACATAATTCTTTATACCTTTTTCAACTGTAAAAGCTGTTAAAGACAGAATCTGCAGCAGGAAAAAAAAGGTTAAAAATCTCAGGCTGTAATTTATAGCGTAGAGGGCTACCAGGAATGCAAAAAAGACTCATAATTTCATACTGTTTTGTAGAAAGAATAACTTAGGAAAGAAGGTGCTAGGGGAATTTACTAGAAATGAAAGAATATCTTTGCCTTGTAGCCATGCTTAATGAAGGTATTAAATTTTTCTCTTCTGAGGCTGTCAACTTACCTTGCTGAGGTTCACAAATTCTCTCTTAAGGGACATTTGTGTAGCATGCATATCAAGAAAATGAGCTGGAAGATGGATATGAAGAGGGTGCCTTGTGAACAGCATATGGGGAGCTGAATAAAACACTAGATTTGGCTGCTACACAGTGTTGTTTTCTACCCTCGCTTTGTTAAGATACCACCATTGCTCTTGCACAGACTTAAAAGAAAAGACCAGATGAAAGTTAGGGAAGGCTGAATATGCCAGTGGGTAAAAAGAAAAAAATCATGAAACAGAGGATACAGATACAAAAAAACCCTGGGAATTAATATGAGAGACAAATGAAAACAGGCATGAAAATAGCAGAAGACAACGTAGCAAAAAAGTGGTAAGGGAGAGAGGAAAGAACTAGATACAACCAGAAAAATTAAAAGAAGGCAGAATTTTAAAGAATACAAAAGTGAGTTTGGAACATAAATCACTTGAAGTGATTAGCTTAATATTTAGTTCAATGATTCTCCAAGTGAAAATGCTTCTAATTGTATCTTCTGAATATGGGACTTGAGCTACTTTGAAAGTTTTATTCAAGGACAGAAATTATCTTGAGGAAAGGGAAGGGATTTTTGGAGAGAATAAAAGCTTTAAACAACATGTACAGCTAGAGAAAGGTTAAAATGGAAAAATGAACTAAAGAAAAGGATCAAAGAGAAATTAAGATAAGAAAGTCAGCAAGAATAAGGGACTTTTTAAGCTTTTACACAAATGCATAATAAAGAAAGGAAACAAGTAATGAATACAAATCAGGGACTTTCTTGGCACAACAAAGTTGAGCATTAAAGGCAAATCTGTCATCTCAAACCCATGTGTTTGCACTCAGTTTTGGTACTTTAGTTTTTAGACATGACATTGAAACAGAGAATTCTCATCGAAGTAGTGACTTTGAGCAAAATACATCCCTTAATTCAGCACGTTACTAGGGCAAAATTGTGTTTTAACTTAGCCTGATACATGTGCCAGCATGTCATTACTTTGCTTCAAAAATCAGTCCAAGAACAGGAGGGTGGTTTAGCTATATAAAACTTTTCTATTTTCTAGCTGGCATGCTGGATGAAGAACTATCATTGGCTATTAAAAAAAAAAAATCCATTTCATTTTGTAGGAATACACACGTTCAAGTCCAAACAACCTTAGCTTGCAATGGAGCAGAATAAATGTGCTGCTTTTTGTCCTCAGTTTTCTTCAGTATTTTCCAGAACACCAGGATAAACAAGGGAGGAGTTCCAGCCAGTGAAAACTGACTCCTCCCTCTCCTAATTTCAGGGCAAGAAGAAAAGGAGACTGCAGGAAGGCTGTGTGGAGTCAGTGATCTTCCTAATTTATAATGTAAGGTTGTAAGAGGTAAGTCTTGAAAGTATTTGTTGAAGCACCTTAGCTATCTGATATTTTAAAATGTCAAGATATAACAGTGAAAGTGTTTTGTACCAGTAAACAATTCAAACCATTTCTTTCACACTATCTTACAAATGGATTTTAAAATTTTGCCTTTCATAGGGATGTTTTCTTCATCTACATTAAAGTAAAGGATTTAAGTCAGGGACCACAATCAGTGGTAGCAGTCTTGGTTATAATTTGTAAGAAAATAGTCTGGAGCCAGAGAATAAAAAAAAAAAGAGGGGCAGAGGCAGCCTGAAGAACAAATAGGAGAAACCACAACCTGTGGAGGCAATAGCAACTTAATAACCTCCCAAGCTCAGCAAAAGACTTCCATGACTGGAAGTGATGAAGACTCAGTAGGGTCTGTAGAGCCCTGGGGCACAAACCCAATCTGTATTTATGGATGGTGATTGGATAATCCACCACCGTGGCACATCTGCCATCGTATCAGTCAGGGCTAGGAAATGATGCAGCAGTGCAGGCAAACCTCTTATGTACAGTAAGGATTCAGTCCCCCCCACCCCTCCCATTTTTTTTTTTTTTACAAGCTTGCATGATTTTGACAATCATTTCCATGTCTTAAAACTGCTTGAAATATAACATTGCAAATGAAAGCACATCTAGAGTCCTGCATCTGCAATTACATTTTCAGCATAGCTGAAACCAGAAGCAAAACCTTGATGACAGAATTCACAGAGTGAAATCTTAGTTTAACCTTGAGATGATGAAAATACCTTCATTTAATATTCATTGACCCACCATCCCAGTTTTGATCAATATTAATTTCTGATGCTAATAAATCTTTACACTCTGCCAAGGACAGGGGAGTCGATAATTGCTTATTATAGTTAGAAATGAAAATATAATCTGGCATTTTTATTCATTTCACACACAGCAATTAGCAGGCAGCATTAAAGTTTATAAAAACATCTGTCTCAGGATCCACCAGGTAAAAACAACTTAAAACTTCATAGGCAGCCATGGTTGATTTACACACTACGGAAAATTTGAGGTTTTTGCTCAATGAGCCACCAAGTACCACCTCATTTCATACCTGTTACATTGCAAGGAGATTATTTCATATGGACAATCCACAGACACTGTCCCAAAACAGCTTCTCATGGAGAAACTGTTAGCATAGACTCAGACCTTATAAATGAACACTGTTCTTAAATTTTTAGGCTAAACATTTCTTTTCAAGATTTCATTCTCTACATCCACTCAGGCATCAGGCATTGAAAGGGAGTCCCTGACTATTCTTAAG
This sequence comes from Machaerirhynchus nigripectus, assembly GCA_013397975.1. Lineage (NCBI taxonomy): Eukaryota > Metazoa > Chordata > Aves > Passeriformes > Dicruridae > Machaerirhynchus > Machaerirhynchus nigripectus. The sequence goes on along the minus strand of VZRQ01007802.1, from coordinate 2,790,736 downwards.
GCAGTGCCAAAACTCCTATCGATTTCAACTGTGACAGGATCTCTCTTTTGGGAAATGACGATGACTGTCAGCAATATGGAGAGAAAAGTCAGAAGACCCAAGTAGCCAGTAGTGAATAATTGTATTTAATTTTAAAAGTATCCTGGTTTTGCCTCTAAAAATTAATGCCTGCTCTATCAGTGTCACTTCTGGCCAGCACCAGTGAATGAATATGTTTTAATGGGATGGTGGTGTCGTGATAGCAGGTCATGCAGATGAGAAGGCAATATATAATGACCTGACATATTGATGGCTTGGTTCCTCTAATTTCACTCCTAAAAGGAATTTTTAAACCCACATGTAAGGCTATACACAAATCTTACTGCACAATTAACTTTAGCTGGCAAGTCCACGTTTCCAGTTGGATTCCATATAAGTTAGTGACTTTTGACTTTGATGATTAAGCATTTTAATGGGATGCCACATGTTCACAGGGGCAAACAATCAATCAGTGCAATATTCAAACCGTTTCATCAATGACTGCAGCAATTGCTTTTTATCACACAGTCAGCAATCTCCTGCTTTTAGCCATCAGCCACACAAGAGCAGCTTTAGTCCACTGCCAATTTTGCCTCTTTGACACATCATAGTGTGTCATTTTTACTTAACTAGAAAAGAGGCAGTTATGAATTCTCAGTTTTCTGATACTTGTCTTTTGGTAGAATCTTTGTCTTTCACTAAAAAAAAAAAATGAAATTTTCATCCAATTTTACTGAAATCTAATTTATACCTAAGTTAATTATGCAGCCAACGAGCCTCAAGGGATTATGTGGTACATTCTTTATCATCATAAATATTGTATTACTTCAAATGCACTTTGGAAATTCCATTCTCAGCATTTCTTAATGATATTCAGAATTCCAGGACAGAACAGGCTCTTATTATCCGATGTTACAAGAAGTTCTACTGCTTGTGTATTATTTTTCAATTAGTGCAATATCAACCTTCTTTTATATTTCAATAATCCAGTAAAAATTAATATTATTCTTGCTAATCAACGGGTTGCTGAAATTTCTGTTTAAATGGTTTTGATCAAAAAAAAATGTTAACAGTTGCAAAGCTTTTATCATTGGAAGAAAAGGCCTGTACATGTCTTAATTAAAGTAAATCCACCAGTTGTAGAGGGAGATTTAGTACACAATTTAAGTGCAGTAATTATTTTATATAGAAGGGGTTTTTAGTGGACTTCTAATCATGATTCCCTTTACTATCTTTCTCAAGTTGACTTGCCACAGCTCCTTCATTTTTAGGGACAGGCTTGCTCCTGAAATTGATAGGCTTCTTAACTACTGAAATGTTGTTAACTGCTGAGTACTAGTCTTAAAAAAAAACCCAAAAAACAAAAAAACAACCCACCTTCATGCAAACACGTGATGTGCATTCCTTTGCCCTTATGGCCATTAATCTGTAAATGCAAAAATGGAACTTGTTTCTACAATAAAGCAAATAGTTCAAGTACTCTAAAAGGTAAGAGCAATGCAAATCACCTAGCTTCAGGCAGAATAGAGAAATCACCTGTAAATTGTATTTTCGGTTTAAACTCACTGCTGTTCATTATGAGGGTTCACAATAGAAAATGTGAGCTGAGAAAATAATGAAAAAGACACTGTGAGAGTGCCATATAGAATTCTACCCGAGTGTTTGGTGATGGACTGCACAGAGAACATGTGAAGCTGTGCTGTGGAAGGGTCACAAACTTGCTGTGCACTGCAGATTACTTTCATACCCTACAGTTTACGTACCTCTCACTTACATAAATGCTGGTTTGCCTTGCCATAAACCGCATTAAAAGCCTGACCCACAGCTGTGGCTTCCTCCTTGGTTCTTCAGGGACTGGACAAGGGTTGGGAGCGGAACGGGACTTTGCCTTCGTGGCTTCCCTCTGACCCCCTCGGCACATACGTGTGGTTTCCTCTCAGCTGCACACAGGTCTGATAAGCACAACTAGTGGGACTAATCATATCCCAAAAGCCCTGTGGAGCCAGTGCTGAAAGCTTCTTAAAATTCGTGATGCCTCCCCTTGCATTTCAGAAACACGGTGGGGAAGAAGAGATCACTTTATAAAGAACATCTTTTTTTTAGGTAGGTTGAAATGGATATATCTATTTCTCCAAACCAGCACAGGACAATATGGAAATTCCAAATTCAACACTGCATTAGAGTGACAGCATCTAGAAATCTTTAAGATATGGTATCCCTGTCATAACTCCAGCTGCAAGTAGAAGTCATGTGTCTCAAAGAGGAGATGGAAAGAATGAAGCATGCGGTGTTTCTGAAATTAATTTAAGACAAACTTCCAAATGGAGTGAGTTCTCAAGTCTCACTTGCTTATCAATTCTTACACCCACTCTATTTGTATCAGCACATTTCATATTTCAATGTAAACTTAACTGTATTTCATCTGAAGTGTGACAACTAATATTATTCAGATAATTTAAAGTGCATGTTTAAGGTTTAGTTATGCAATAGGAGATAATAAACAAGTAATAAGAAGATGAAAGCGCAGTGGTAAAAGCAAACGCATTATACAGAAATGAAGATTTTTTTTCCACATTCCAAGTTTAGAAGTTGACTTTTTAAAAAGGACTTTTGTTTCTGCAATTGAGCAGAGAAGGCTCCATTTAGGTTTTCCCTATACTTTTAGATAGAGGCTACTTCTTTACAGAATCTAATTAATCATAACAGAACCACATTCAATATTAGTCAAATGGAGACTTCCATGACAGAGTTGAGAGACTACACTGTAAAGAGATGGAAAGAATATTTTCTTTTTCAAATGCAAAATGGCTTCAAGTTTGGAAGGTCCTTGTGCAGTGTCCTTTATTTGTTGGGATACCATATCTCATTTCTTCATCTTCAGGAACTCTAGATGATCTCTTCATCTCAGGACACTGTCTATCTGCACAATACGGTCATCTGTTACTTTCATGATCTAGAGCAGTTTTTCCACATTTTACTCTCTAATTTATTATTTATTCTTTATTAGATATGCTTTCCTAAATCAGGATGATTTTGGTGTGATATCTATTCTGACAGGGAAAGCTGCAAATAACCTGGGCGTTATTTGACAGGTCAGTCGGGATTGAAAGTCCTAAAAAACTGCAGAGGAAGACCCAAATTTTAGCTACACACTTGAAAACAGCCGAGAAATCATCAAAAACTTAGGAGATAGAGACTGGGAAATGTTCATTGTAAGAGCTGTATGACCACAATGTGAGCTACTTATCTGTCACAGAATTGCTGATTCAACATCCTAAAGCTATCCATAAGTTCTCAGTCTTTCTTGATTTGTGCTGACGTTGTGCTTTTTATACTACACACCTCTTCCTTTATTATATATTGATTTTTATTCCTATTAACCATACAATTGTTTTCATCTTTTTTATTTTCCTTTATAAGGTGCTTATGTCACATTAATTCATCTGTCATAGTTGGAGGCAGTCTACTTCAATAAATTACGATTGACTTCTAGTATATGAAAACAGCGGTTTTGTCCAGCATTCTGCTGCTTGTATGAAACAACAGCAGAAGTTAAAGAAAGTTTAAGTGCTTTGATGCAAATGTAAATAGTTTCAAGCTGTGTTCTTTTTCACAGCTTAAGTATTGCATCAAGATACTTTAAAAAGTAGTAGCCACTATTACGGGCTGCAGTAATGAAGAACGAAGAGTTTGAGTTCTAGTTTCTATAGGCACCAAGACATGATGATTTAATTCTGCAGTTAACACCACGACTTTATTGTGTTGAGCATAACATATGTTTTTGAAAATACATAAATAAATGGCGTTTAAATCACATCAAATTACTGAATGCTAAGCTCTTGAACACCTAAAAAATGTAATGCTATGGGTTGTCTCTGTCAGGCACAAATTGAAAGTGAGATGGGAAGGAAAGTATCAAAGCATAAAATATTCCGCTAATAATTTTATTTTGAGAGCATTATCCCATTTCAGTTAAGGAAGATGATTTTCACAAGTGAATGAGCCTGTAAGGCAGCACACAAGGAGACACCTGTGAGGAAGAGGTACCAGTGAATGACCAATCTCATCCAACACTTTTTGCAGTAACTCCTCCCCCCTGATTCTGAAATCAGCTGGGCCTTCTCTACTGAAATTTGAACTTTGGACCCTCAGCATATGCAATATACATTTTCTTTAAAAAATTGGACATGAAAACCTAGATTAACATTCATGAATGAGGAAACAGAATAACCCCTAACCTAAAAAAATGCTCTATTTCATTGCATGCTGTGTGGTATCATTGAAAAGTGAGACTATGAAATTACTTTAAATGTCTCTGATCAGCTTTGGGGTGAACACACACTATGATCTTTGCATATTTGTGATTGTTTTCTCTGTACCTTCTGAACCTGCACCACACTGAAAACCCTGAGGGCGAGAGTGTGTGTTACTGGTTTGTGTAAACAGGTTTTCCTCTCTTCCTTTCATCCAAGATACGCACTCAGCTATTTCCACATCCCTTACAAAGCCAGACTTGGGAAAGTGGGACTTGTGTCCCACTACTCCTTTAGGTGCCAGGAGACAATCCTTGTCTCTGGACAAGGGAAGTGGGTGTTCCCTCACTCAGGCTCACCACACTGGCATTTTGGCTTCAACTGTTCAAGACCACTGATCACTAAAAGAGCAGTGCCCCAGGGTGCCTGCCAATCTAAGCTTCATGGCATGAGACTCCTAATTTTGCTTTAAATAAATTATCCACTGTTTCTAGGGTAATAATAAATTCTCACAAGAAAAAGTACAGACTTTTAAAAATAGTGAATTGCCTGATGAGTTGTATTTTATCAGCTATTTCTATAATTTCACAAGTCACCCAGAATAATGCAGCTTAATTAATAATATTGCAGAAAATTAGACTTGGGCATCTAATGTTCCAGAACAGAAGATTTTTGAAAAACAATAATATCCTTCTTTGAAAACTGTTTTGTACAGTAAATTTTAGAAAATTATTTCTCCTATCTGAGAATTTTCCTATGACAACCTTCACAGGAGGATATTCTAGCAGTTCTAACCATCGCTTTTAAGGACCTTTGAGGACACAACTCCAAATTAATGAAAACATAAAGGAAGGCAAAGTAATCTACTAACCAGAAATCCTGCTAGGCAAATACTGAAACATCCACAGATCCTGTCTGCTTGCAGGGCTGCTATAGATAGGCACTATCCACAACCATTATCTGACACCAAGAAATAAAAATGCAGACCCAGCTGTTCTCAAGTTTGGTGTCAGGAGAAAGAAGCTGCAGACCTAGAAGTGAACAGGACAGTTTACACAGTTGTGTTTGATTAGATTTTTTTTTTTCCCCACCTATCTCCCCCACCCCGCCACCTCGGAGAAGAAATGTAGCTCATTCAGAAACTCTGCTTACTGTGAGTCAGGAGTGGGAAAAGAACAAGGCTAGAGCCTGACTAGAGCATCACTTCCCTGCTTCAGCTGTTCGAAATTGTAGGTGTACTCATAACAAAAAAAGAAAAATTCTATTTTTCATTTGCAGCCCAAAGGACCATCTGTGTTCTACTGGTACCTCAGGTCTGACTGACCTACCTTTGAGTTTAAGACCATTTTTTCTGGAAGTTTGACAGCTTTCTCATTACCTGTGGTCAGGAGCTCAAATCTTGCCACTTTGATTTTGCCTTGGGAGCTTGGATAGTATAATATAAATATTTGGATTAAAATCAGTAGTCATGCAGAATAGCCCCAATCTTATTTACTAATTAGATGCCAGATGTACATTCCATGCAGATATTTCCCACTAATTGAAGATATTATTTTGATCAATGCACCATTAAGAATTACACCTAATAATTACACTCCAAATTGTTAAAAAAAAAAAAAAAGAGAGAGAGAGACACCTTAGGAGATACAACCAATGACTGCATCTACATCAAAAACACTTATTTAATGTTTGGTATTTGAAAAGTATCTTAAGCCCACTGTAACAAAAAAAATAAATTACTTTAATTCAACATCATCCATCTACTAATTAGGTTGCTAAGATATTAACAGGAAAGAATTTGGTTCTATGGCTCTTAAAAGCTTGATTGTTAAATTCATAATAATATGGGACCTGTCTTTCATTCAGCAGAGAAAAATGAAAACCAACAAAAACCAGATCCCTAAAATGAATATGTACAGTTGAGGAGCCTAGTTTACTGTCACTGAATTTATTCTCCTTTTCAGTTTCAGTAATTGCAGCAAAATAGCTGCTCTTCAGGGACATATTAGGAAAAGAATAGTAATTAAGCTTAGGAAGGTATAATCTGTATAAAAATGAATTACAACTGACTCAGTCTAAAACTAATGTATTACAGACTCAAATGAAAACCTAGCTGTACCCTGTGAATAGCTTATTCAAAAACACTTCCAGATTTCTAGATGTCAGCTCTGTCACTTTGGCCACATTTATTATCCTCTTCAAAATGTGTAACCCTTCAATGTGAAAAATGACATCACTGAGGAGTCAACACTTTCCCTTCCCTAAGGAGCCATGCCTGGGAATACAAGCAAAAACCCTAAAAACTGATAAATAGAAGCTTTCTTTATGAATGAGCCTGCATGCTTTATCAAGAGAACCACTTAAATGGCCCACATTATTTTAGCAAAACACATAACCCAGCCAAAAGGAGAGAAATCGACATCCCAAGGGCTTTTAAAAGTTAGTTTTCCAGCACCAGACTTTGAATTGAAGCCCTTTATTAAAAATAAATAAATTCACTGATGGATAGCTCCTATACTTGGTTTCCAGACAGTGACCAGCAAAAGGAGGGATAGCAATCCACAGTCAGGAGCTTTTCCACAAAACATACTTGACAAAGCAAAGCAGTGAAACATGTAGATGGATGTATGTTATGGGAACATCTCTCCCGCTCCAAAGAAACTGAACAAAAATATTTGTGGATTATTGGAATATACATTATCTACCAAAATTTCACAAAATGGCACAAACAAACACCATGAAAGGTACCATCAAGTTCACTGGTCTTTACATTCCTGCAAGGTCAAAAGTGGTGTACTTCCAGCTTTATAGGACACTGGGAGAAAGGAAAGCAACATTCTTTCAACTCCAGTTTTAGTCCTTCCCTTTTTTATGGGATTAGAAACCCACAGCTTATTCTGTCAAGTCTAAATACTAGATTTATCATTAAAATTATTCTAGTCAATATTTGCACAGAAGAAAATAAAAGGGCTTTAAACAAACCTCTTGGATTTCTTTGCTATGAATTATAAAACCAGAAATCAAAGTAAACAGAAAGCAAAATAAAGCATGACCCTCCCTAAACACTAAATCATCTGTGGCAACCTGTACAGATGGATGTATTTTGGAATGTTCCCGAAGCCAAACTGTTGAGACTAGCTTTAAAACAAGATATGAATTAGCTTGGCATGCTCCACCCTTGACTTAACCCTCAAGGACATGGTCAAAAATTTACTAGACAAGCAGTGAGGGAAGCAAGAGCTGTGTCACTGCAAACAACCTAATACAATTTCTTCCCTAGAGTTTTACCAAGCACTGCCCTCTGCATAGGAAATTTAAGAACCAAAGCACATGCCATGCTCTACTACAGCCAGAAAAATATCTTGTGAGATGATATTGCTGCTTAGTTTTAATTTAAAGTTATATTTTGATTATTATCACGTTACATTGCATTTCTGAGCATCATGCACTATTTTCAACTTCCATCTTTGAATAACATATGAAAATCCTGTGCATAAAAATTGATAAACCAGTAGGGAAAACAGTCTAGAACAGCTTCTGGGATACAGCCCTGAGACTTAAAAAACACACGATATTGTGGATGAAACTACTGTAAGCAAGGAAGGGTAGTAAAGGTTTCCTATCAGACTAGAAATACTGGTTCTAATTATTCTAAGACCATTCAGAGCAGAATTCTCTAAAAACAAGGAGACCTGAAAAGCCATGCAGTAACATTCTGGTCTATGGATACACACATAGAACAGCTCCTGGTCCCGTAATGCTGATGGATGAGACACTGGCACAGTTCCAACCTGACACACATGGGCATCCATTACAGCATGGCCTGGAAAACAGGCAGTTGGTTTGGAGAATGCAGGACTAGAGATCTACCTTCTGTAGAATGCAAGAGGTTTAGAACATAATATAACAAGTAGTCCATAAAGTAGTCTTAGTTTTATTTATTAAATACTTGGCAGTGGATATCAAATGCTGGAGTATATCACAAGTGGTTTGACTGCATCATTTATTTGTAGTGCAATACAAAATGAGAAACATGCCCCAGCTCCTTACTGTATGTTAATATTAAATCGTTACACATGGCAGCTGTTTTGTGTTCCATGTGGTTTTCAGTTTCTTGCTGACAGGTGTCCAAATCACAGAAACTATCCCCACATGTAGTGGCAGCTGGCCACACTGTCATCTCTGAGATACCAGAAGTGAATAAAGAAGCAGTTTGTATACTGGAATGATTAATACAATCATTAGCTGGTTCTCTGTTTGGTTTGAAAACCAAGTAGAGTTGAGAATAGTGTGGTTTTTGAGTGTTCAAGAAAACCAGTCTTTCTGAAATTATAAGCAGGAACTTTGTTTTGTTAAAGGGGGAAAAAAACCCCCCAAACCCCTGATAACCACTTGAAACATTTGGTCAAAAGATGATATATAATTTTCAGAGTTTTCCTGTAACTTAGTAACCTTACCATAACATGAGTGTGCTCAAGTTGGGTAATCCTATCATTGTAAGCATTCATTAGTGTACACAAATACACCATGTCATTCCCACATATCCAAATCCAGATTGTTGCGTGCCTTTGGAGACTGTAGTCATTTTTCTGATAATAAGTGAGAAGAGGTGGAAGAAGAAAGAGATTTAAATTACAAAGCAGCATTAGGTCAAACGTGTATTGTCATGTTTTTACTTCACTTGTGCCAGGCACACAAATCAACAATATTATTTTCAGCTACCTTTTGTAGCAACAGCTTATTTGCAACAAGAACTGCTGCTATGCCCTAAAAGATACAATGCAGCACTGCTTGAACTCTCCGTAAGGCAGAAGGTGAGCCCTGGGGGCTGGTGGAACCTCTCACATGGCACTGGCCTTGTGACCAAGAGGTGAGATGCCATTGCAATGAAACATGGGACAGACCTCGATTGGCTTTGTAGAAACAGAGCTCAGTGAAGGAACAGGGGCTGAAGAGAAAACCTCAGTGAAGGAACAGGGGCTGAAGAGAAAACCTCGGACTGCTTCACTGAGCAGCCCTTCCCAAACGTGATGTCTGCCCAACATGCCATGATCCAAGCTTTCCCAAAGCTTAAAATGAAAAAAGAGAAGTTGAAGACCAAATGGGCTTCAAGTCATACAGACACTCCCCTGTTTTCCCTGTTAACTTCCAGGCTTTAAAGGGTTTAGCAAACTGCTAGCCATCTTGATTGCAGTCTCAGTCCCTTAAGAAATTCTAAACCTGATATTGCAGAAAGGCATGGATATTTCATCCTCACACCTGCTAACCCTGGAGGGAAATATCTTTAAAACAATCTTCTGGGAATGCTTAAAAAAAAATTAAAAAAAAAATCCTTAGAGCACATTCCCAAGAAATTTTAGCAATCTTCAAGCAGCACTGGGCCTTTGAAAAGAAAAGGAAGCAAAAACCCCCAGCAAAAAAAGAAACAAGTTAATTCAAAGCATATTTTGAAGTATCAGATGTGCTCGACTGTAGTAACTTTTGCTTCTATCACATAAAGTTACAGTTGAGCAGTGCCTTTGACATGTACATAAAAAAAAAAAAATTCAAGCCAAAAAAATAGATTACTTTATATTTTAAGTGGTTATAAGAGAAATGAGTGGGTTCTTTTTAAACACTAGTTCTAATTTTGCTAATATTCGTATGTATAAGAATCAATGAATTCTGATTATCTGTAGTGCACTGTGAATGCAATTCTCTGTTTAAAATTACTTTTCAACATATACAGAAATTTCTACAACTGCAGTTCACAAAATATGCTACTTTTCACTCACCATTAAGTTTAGAAATTTTAAATATATATTATTCTGGGATAGTTTTTAATCAAAAGGTACCTACATTTATAATCAGGACTGAGGAATCTACTAAATACACCAGGAGCCCCAAATTACATAAATGGTGCTCAGTTGCAGACTATTTACAGACCATTTCTACTCAGAGAAGGGAGAAGCAGGTCTCCCTTTTTTCCCCGAGTAGCTGCTAAGGCAGATGGGTGACACATGCAGGAAGCTCCTCAGTGGCATTACATTCCTTCCCTCAATCCAGTGTCAGCTACAGCTACATCAGGAATCATTCCTCAATATGCTATCAGCATTTTAGGACAGAAATCAGCATTTCTGCTACAAACACACACTATTTGACCTGATGAAATCACAGTCCCACAGTGCTTGCTGTGTCTGTGCCTTATAAAAGGATACATCACATACCTACATAAGACAGAAAGGAGCAAGCTCAGATGGGAATTGCTCCTCAGTAGTTGAAGTCACATGCTGATAAGCAATCCAAAACTCCAGTTTTGGATCCATATGAAACCAAAGTGAACAGATGCAGAATCCACTGGTCTGGCAATAAATCTCCCCTGCCCCCCAGCACTGTGGTTTGCTTTATTGAACTGGCTCCCTTAGAAGTTCACAGCTGCCCCCTGAGCCTGACCTTCAACCTTCTGCCCGAGTTGGTGTGGCAAGTATATTAACATTTGCACTTTTAGTGCACATCAGCAGCTCTTATATTTTATTTTTATTTTTTGGAACTTACTCTTTTCTCTTTCAAGCAGAAACATATCTGTTGAACGTGCCATAAACATTCAAGCAATTATTGCTGCCCCACTCATGAGTATGTCCTGAAAAGGGGCACTGATGCTTGGCATGTTTAGTATCACAGATCAGATTAAATGCAGTGAGAAGAGCCTGTGATTACAGGAAGCCCATTCTTATGGGCCACTGAGAACAAGATGTGCAAGTACAAATTCAGAATTAAAAAAAAAAAATACACATCAAATTAGGAAAAAAGACCCCCTATGTATTTATTTATTTAAATTATAATACCCAGAAAAGTCTGCTGATTCTTCCTGATGCCCCAACCCTCGACAATGAAAACAAATGCATAGGAAACAAGAGCACACTTTCTATCCTCACTGTTGATATAGAATCCTCACAGATATAAAATCTGAGGCAGAACAGCGAATCTTGCAATCACTAGTCCCAAAAAGTCCAGGCAGATTTCAGACTACCTGCAAACATCCTGTATACGATGATGTTTCAATTAAGAATTTAATTTTTTTTTTTTCCAGTAGCACAACTCTGGTTTACCTGACAAAGCTGGAGAAGCTCACAGCACTACCTGCTGAGGAGAGAGAGACTCCCTTTTTTCCTATTACAAAGTTATCTTTAGCTTTCATAATGGTTTTACACCTATCTGTACATATAATTAGTAACCATTTAAAAGTATGAAAGAAAAAGACATGAGTAAATAATCTATTTTTACATAAATCTATGGTTCTGTTTATTTAAACTGATTGGCAATATAATCTCATTCTAAACTATAAATATTTTTCCAATTCTGAACATAACACTCAAATTTTGTTTTCAATATAACAATTATCCATCTCTATCCCAGCATATGCTTTAAAGCATATTTTTTCTCCATATATGAAAATAGCTACTTAAACTTGTATTTTCCATGAACGCATAATTCAAAATTATTTACTAGATGTTTTATACTGATTCTCTGTGACCAGGAGAAGAGATTTAAGCAACAGTACAAGGAAATTAATCTTTAGACTCAGCTTGCCATTTTAAAATACCCCAATATATCTCTATTAGGACAAAGTCAAAAGTCAACAGAAGTGCAGTCTGCCTAACCTCCTTATTCCTACATTAATCAAATCCTGCTTAATTTTCTTTTTGGAATAGGAAAAAAGTGAAATAGGAGCTAAAAAAAAGAAAAAAGAGATGATTACACAAACATACACTTCAAGGAGATATATCCTCTGTAGCTACGCTGTTGAAAAATATTCAATAAAATAAGGTAGGATAATGCTTTCTTTATATAAAGGCAAGATCAGTCGCATTAATGAAATAGCCAAATGGAACCTCCAGGCCTAATGTAGTAAATCTCCAGTAAATTCCAATTAGTGTTGAAGTAATAAGTCTGGAAATGATTTTTCTCCCTTTAAGTAATGCATATACTTATAGGAAAAAAAAAAACAAAAACCAAAAAAACTTGGATGACTTGGATGCCATCAAGGACCAGGTCTTTAGATAGCTAAATTCATCATTTATACATAATGCATAATTCAAGATGCATCTTTAAAAAAATAAACCAAAACCAAACCAACGACAACAAACACACACATCAGTAAATCAGGACTGTAATGCTGGCCCTTGGAATGGTGCCATTTGGTGGCCACTTTCAAGCTGACAGTGCCTCTCACTGACAAATAAAACATTCTGTACCCAGGAGCAGAGAAATCAGTGATGTAAAAGGAAGTCCTCAATGAAACAAAACACTGAACAAACAAACAAAAGACCAAACCAGAAATCATCAGCCATGTTGATACTTTGTGAAACACTGTACAAATATACTAAATACTAAAATTACCTCAGCTAAAGAGAGGGTTTTCAAAAAATACTTTGTGCAAAATTAATTTTTGAAAACTTTCTTAATTAAGGGCATTTTAAAATATCAAAATTTGTGACCAAATGATGTTCACATTCTAGTCGGTAAGTGATGTAGATTTTTGACAAATACTATAATGAAAATTCTTTACACACAAGTGAACTTAGGATCTGATTCCAGCTGCATCAAATGATGGTGAAACTGGAAGACAGATGATTACCACTCTTTCATGTATTCCTACTCCATTCTCATATGTGTAACACAAAGGTGGAGAGAAATCCTAGGTTGACCTGGACCAGAGACAAAATCTTATAGAACTCATAAGAATCAAGACTTCACCCCCAGGTCTGGGCATGGAGTCTTCAGCGGAGAGGCTCAACTCCAGACACAACTATCCTTTTTAACTTGCTGTTTTGCACAGTTTTGCACAACACAGAACACACCCACACAACAAACACAGTAAACAACCCAACAAATCACCTAATACCTTTGATCAGAAAAATAAATAATAAACGTTCCCTCCCTTGCCCTTGCTTTCTTTCCACATGCTGGCCAGTAAATCAGAGCTAGCACAAAGAAAAGACTGCCCAAGAGGATCTGCCCCCAGAAGGGACAAAGAAGAGTCTGTACATCCTTCCCAAGACATCCCTGTAGCAGGCTTTTTGCCTTTCCATGGATTTTGCTATAAAAGCAGTCCAGTCACAGAGCAGAATAAAACAGTAGCTGTTTACCTCATCCCAGCTGCTCTAATAATTTAATTTTTTAGATACTATAGACTGAAAACCACTCATTGCACTCCTTTATCTGCGTCTATAGACATGTTTAACACTGAAAGGAAAATGGGTTTAACTCTTGCTGTTCCTCAGGGCCTCGTGTTTATGCCAGCTCACTACTGCGTGCCTCCAGAGACCTGGGCACTCACAGATTGCATTTTTATGTCACTGTGATTTACAGAGTGCAAAGGGGACAATTGCATAACTGTTTACCTAAACTCATAATTTCTCGGAAGCCCTACACAATCCTTTTGTTATCATAATCTCCAATGGGCAGAAGTAGCTTGGATATATCATGGCCTGAAATTGGATATAGCTGACTTTGCCTGTCTGACTGGTGACTTACGGAGTCCTGCATGTCTGAACTTCTGGGAAACAGCTGCTGGTCCCACATTGAAATTAGAACATTTGAGCTCGTCTGATTTATGTTAATTCCCGTGGGAACAATGACATGAAAAATGAACACCACTTGTAAATAAAGTACCAGCTCTCTGAGCGGTGAAAAAGAATATATGAAATAATCTATTTCAGTACACACTGATCTATTTACCACCTTGCTGCACTGAAACCTAGACAGTCTAATGGTTATCATAAAAAAATGGAGCCTTGAGTATATAGCTCTTCAAAGGTTATCTGTCCCTGTCTTGCCATTATTTGAAGAATTAGTTTGCAATAGTTATCGGGCTGGTTTTGGTTGAATAAGAAATATTTTGATGTCGTCAGGCATGAGGGAGGTGAGCAGAAACAAAGTTTATACAGAAAAAAACAAGGTATAGGAAATGGGTTCAAGTGACCCAATTGTCAAGGAGTTCATATTGTCCAAAAATTAGAAGTCATTACAGTTTATCTAGTTCTGATTGCTCAGCCTGACAGGTCAAACATTTGAAATCTGCTTTTTTAACATACTGGGCTCTCATGGGATACTCCACACAACATTATATTGTCCACAGATCAAAGCTGGTATTCATAAGACCAAAACCAAGGCCACTGGAAATGACTCCTTAAGGATTTAATAGTTTTCCTGTAGATGAGAAGAATAATCCCTCCAAATATTTAGTGTACTCACAAAAAGCAGTTTAAGCAAAGCAATCAGTTGTCTCTGAGACCAGACTGGATCATGTGGTAGCATAGCTGAGATACTGCTCAGATAGTGCACATGTAACAGTGGCGATGTCTTCATTTGGTGACCTTTTATCAGTCAGGATTTGTTACTTCTGAAGCACTAGCAAGAAAATCTCTAGCAAAAAGTCTTTAAGTTTCACCCTATGAGCACAGACAGCCTTTAATTGACTTTGGAGATCCTGCTGCTTGAGTTGCATGAGGTAGCAGAGCACAGGCAGGATTACTTAAAAAGAAATTACTCTTAATTTAAGGAACTTCTCTTCATGACAAAAATCCTTTGCTTAGCTAGCTTGGAGAAGGGGGGTCAGGGAAGGAAAGAACAGTCAATGTGTCTGCAGCTACAGGTGGAGCCATTTCAAAGGAAAATGCACCAACAGACTCTTACTAGGTTTTGTTTCCTTTTGAGTTTTCCACGTCAGAGCAAAAATGTCTTCCTGTACCCCAAGTTTTCTGTTATCAAAATTTTGTTTTCATTTGTCACCTCCATGTTTGAAAAAGCCTAAGATATACAGAAGAAACCTACAATGATACATTTATGAAGACTGCAGATTGCTTACGCCACAAAAATTTCTTGGTTTTCATGTCTAAAATTTGAAAGGGACAGATGACCATTTTATTGTGGTGTGTAAATGCTCGTATGGAAATGACCACTGGAGCCAAAAAGCAGGAATCAATGGTGGTACCTTCATAAAATGTGCTGATATAGTGTAATAATTAAACACCAAAATATATACATAATTGACTGAATACCTCCACATTCTGTAGCTCTTCGGAGGAGACCTCGTTGTAGGCACAGAGTGACCTGAATTTAAATTTTGATGTGGTCTGGCACAGTATAATTTGAAAACCTAGTTGACTAATCTGCAATGGCATTACTGCAAACAGCTCTGAAAAGGAAAGGAGGAGGAGATGGCTTTGCCAAAGCAATGAGGAAACCCACAAACATCAAAGGACTGAAGCAAGGGCAAGGGAACAAGATACAGCACTTCATACAGATGTTTCATTAATGATTGCCAATCCAATTGTGTCCCTCCTCAACATGCTAAAGGAGATTAAAGACTTTACTGCAGTCTTCAGGATTTGGAGGTAAATTAATGTGAAATAGGACTTATTGGAACTGGGAATTGGATGAAAACAAAACATAAACAGAAGGAAACTGCTATCAATAGAGGATATTAGTAACAACTGAAATTTGGATTTTTAATTTTGGTTTTAATTTTTTTTTCAATAACTGCACCAACTGAGGAGAATAAGGAACAGAACGTATATGTTGGAAAGAAAGCCAAACAGAAAGGAAGAAGAATCTACCGTCATTTTAAGTCTTCGCGCCCCAATTTTCCTCAAAAATGTAGGAATGGCAAGATGTAACACAGCTGCTTGGTTATTTCAGGATGTAAACCATGGAAGAATCAGTTGGGGTACAGCTTTATTTTGAAATACATAATAATAATTTGTAACATTATTTTAATATTTACGGGCTTTCTTTCTCAGAATTTCCAGCAAAAGAAAGGGGAGAATGTGGGAGGCAGAACAGACACATGTGACCCATACAAACATCCAATTCACCTCTGTTTCACTACCCACACACTGCTTTTTATGGTTTCCCTAAAATTACATTTCATACCTAATGATGTCAGCTTTCCAGTCTCTAAAATTGTATAAAAGGGTTTTTTGCCTTCTGCATTTTGAAAAATCTTAAAGGAATATTTCTTAGACCATCAGTACAAGTTCTTATTCTTTCTTTTTCTGGGTGCATCTACTAAAGAACTACATAAATGTTGAAGTACCTCACAGTCATCTTGATGCTCGTCCTTGGCACAGATGGCTTCCTTACTTTTACCCATAGAAAAATTCCTCAGAAACTCAGAATCATGGTATTATGAGTTAAATCCCTCCAGAAGCTTCATTTTGAGCCTTTGTGTCAGCACTGATTCTGAGGGAATGCATTTTGTGCTTGGCTGTCACACGTGGCATCCTCTCACTGATGAAGCATTCCAGTCAGCAACAAAGGAATACAGATACTTTATGTGTATATTACCTGTTAAGCTAATAGTTTTCTACTTTTTTTGGCAAGTAGTAAAACAATTCTCCCTTCAATAACTAGCCCAGAAGAACAGCAATTAGAGCTTATGCTCTAATTAGTGCTTATTCACTTTGTCAAGGAAGCTGGAATCCATTTGCTCATTGACAATGCAGTAGCTACAAATCTGAGGAGTGAAGACTAGATTTGTTATCTTATGTCCTAGTGCTTTGTTTTCTTCAGGAATACTGCTCAGAAAGCAAATTTCATGGAAATTCACACATCACTTAATCAACTTTTGGATAAGGCACAACAGAAACAATTACACTGCATAATTCTGTCAGTTCTTATTCCTGTTGTTTCACAGGGCAGATAGATGAGGGAAACAGTTATTTTTGAGAAGAGAACAATGAGACATTAAAATTTTATGTCCCTAAGTTGACTTAAACTTCAGAACTAGAAATATCCAGCTCCATTTATTTCATGGCCAATGCATCCCTGCCATTACACGAGTACTCATGCAGACAAATCCTGTTGCTGGATGCACTGGGGCAAAGTGCAGCAGACCCACAGCATGTAATTTTCTCTAGCTTTACTTGAACTGCTGGAGTAGCTGAACAGGAGAAGGGATTAGCAAAATGAAGAGAACCAGAGAAAGCCATCCTTGTGCTTAGCAGATAAAGCCATCCTAAGGCATTCACTTTCAGAAACTGGTTACAGATTCCTGGGCTGTAACCTAACAGCTGAAAGTATGTTCACAAATATCGAGGTGATGAACCGACCACAGAATAAGAAAATGGAAAAAAAACCAAAAAACACCTCAAACATTCCACCAAACAAAAACCACCCCACCCCCAATATTGAGACCAAGTTAAAGAAATAACTTCAAATATTCCTTGTTGTACAACAGGTGTGGTGACCCTTTTATCTGGATAACACTACCCAGCAACAGCACAAAAGTGTTCCCCTCTCTTTTTCTCTGTTTATATTCAACATGACATATTTCCTGTAATGTTTCAGAAAAGAAACTTAATAGTCTATGTTTCCTTTTTTTATTAAGTACTGAGGGCAAATTCAAGGATCACAATACTGATAGAAAAAAATTTTAAAATATTTATCCAACTATTAGTGATTAGACTACTCAAGCATTTTTCAGTTATAAAATGACAGGTATGTATGCTTCCACTGTACTTGCTTTCAGAGAATATTACTCAATGTAGTTGAATATTGAACATTTTCTTCTTCAAGCTACAATTAGCTCTCCATCATAACAGGGAGAGTAAGTTACTAAGAACAGGACTGATTTTTTATTTTAATTCTCGTTTACCAATCAATCTTGAGACAAGATTTACTGTATTCTGTTTTAAGTAGTTAGGGCTACAGTTAATACTAAGAAGGTAACTTTGTTTCAATTTCTTTTCAAATCATTTATTTTCTTCAGCTTAGATAAGACCCTTGAATTCTTCAGTATACTGGTTTGCTTTAACAAATAACATGATAGCTTTTACATGAGACCTTCCTTATATAAGGGATGTTTTATTTGTTAAGATGAAACAAGAGCACACACTTGCATGACACACAATCCTCCTTTCTCTCCTCTCTGCTTGGAGAACTGTTGTTTCCCTGAGATGCACCTTCCCCAAGCTCATGGGAAGCCACTCTATCATCTAATAATGCAACCAACATTCAGTTTTGCACTCTACATCAAGAAACCCATCCTCTTTTTTTTTTTTTTTTTGGGTTTTTTAGCATTTCTATTTTGTAAATCTATACTAATCTTCATTTGAGGGCTAATAAGATTTCCAAGGAACTATGACTAAACATGTTTTTCCTGTATCTTTCACATCTTAAATATGCTCCTGGAGCAAAATAGCAATGGAAAGATGCATGCCTATAACCAACACGTCAATATTCCTGCTTTGTCTTGATCCATTATCCTACTATGGCTGCTGTAATTCCTGACATTTATGATGCAATTATAATCCAGTTGCTCCCAGCAGAATAATCTTTTGTTTCGACTATATCCCCATAAATAGAGCTACTTGGATGCAGCTATAAGTAGTCCAGAGATACAGTGAGAGGGGAAAAGGATCCTGGGCTGAAAGACCATAATATAATTTTCACAAGCCCTGGTGAAAGAAACTTCAAGGTGAAACAGGTAGGATTCATCCATTCTTCTCTTTGCTTCTCAGAGTCTTTTGACAAAAACCAACACTTTTCCTACAGATTAAAGCCACTAAACACCTTTCTGCTTGTACATCTAACAACACTCCAGGTACTGTCTTGTGAGGGAAATTATAAATAAAGTATAACCTTAACCTGATCTGTACTTTTTGCACACAGTGCTACTCATCTGTTCCTCAGAGCCTTTCCCTTTCAAACAGACATTAATTTTGCTGCCACAGAGCAAACGTCCAATATTTTTCACACTGTCTTGTTGTCAGAGTGATTCTCTTTGGCTTGGTGGTCCTCAATATGGAGGAGATGCCCAGGAAAAAACAGGAATAGAGTCCATCCTTGTACAGAGTCCTAGTTTAAAAACAAAATAAAACAAAAAAACCCAAAGCCCAAACCCCACAAAGCAAACATACCAGTGAAGAACTAACACTCAGCAGTCTGCCAGATCAGCTGAAGTCCTTCACACATATTAAGTATTTTTTTTCCCCACTGTAACTTGCTGAGGAAAAACAAAAGTCCAGTGGAAGGAAAACAGAAGAGAAAATGCTATGTCCTGCCATCCCACATGAAATATTGATGATAACTCATGTGGAAAAGACTATAATGTTGAAGTTTATCAGCACTTGACATATGATACATTCTAAATAATTGGGAATTACTGCAGGTGATAAATAGACCGGACCACAGTGTCAATAGGAAGGGTCAGTGTCACAGCACCCTTAATCTGAGCAGGCGTAGTCACAAAGAAATATGTTACCAATGTGAATTTCCCATTGAAAAGAATAAAGAAAAAAATTCACACACAGAGTTTTTCTTTCTAAGTGAGGCTTGATTCACACAGCATCAAAAAGAACAGGAAGACCTACAAAACTGCAAATGACTTTACATGGCGATCAATGTTTCAGTGGCTGCAGCTCCAAATTAATTAGAACTAATTTCAAGAAAATATGTGGGACTGGCAAAGTCTCTTAAAATCTTTTCAGCTGTGGAATCAAAGAGTATCTTCTTAGCCTCTTCTATCTTTATCTAACCTCTTTCTTAAACTCTCCTGTCTTTACAGAAGGGTTAGGAAATTAGAGCAATTCATAGACTGGTTAATAATTTTAGAATGTCAAGTTCTGGAGAAAATAAGTTTTAAATCATATTAAATAAGTACTTTTGATATAGTTGAACACAAAAATTTAGAATATTTTGGAAGGCATAGAGGTACAAAGAAGAGATTAATTTCTCTAATTCTGAAGTGGACTATCTGAATAAATACACGTTATAGAAAAAATTAGATGGTCGTTACAATACTTACCAAAATAAGCAGTAAGGCTGTTATGCAAATTTCTAAGAGACTGTTTAAATAGAACATGGAAACATATGCCTGTGTATTTTTCACTGTGTTTTTAAAAGGAATGTTGACTCTATAAATAGCTTCCTGTGAAATGTCCTTGTTTTTTTACAGAAATAAGTGTTCTCAATTAAAAGCCATTCTTTTCCATCAGTTATTATACAGCACTGACTCTCATGATTATCTGTTCCCTTCTCCATAGACTCTTGGAACAGTTAAATCTCCAAAATGCATTTGATCACTGTATGGTGTTTATAATTTAGGGACAGGAGAGGGAAAGAAAAAATTCTTGGAGATCTTTTCTAAGAACAAAAGTTAGTGAAAATTGTTTGGCAACAATCGAGCAATAGGCCTGCACCTTTTATTCTAAACAATGTTATTTACAGCATATCTTGGGTCAGCAGCAAGAAGGGATAATTGAGTGTCAGGGATCCTTTTCAAACCTGCTGAATAAACAAGTTAGGCTTTCTTCAAAAAGTCTCAGCTTGGAGTCCCTTGACTGTGATTGTTTGTAAACAATAACAAAAGAAGGACAGAGCACACACAGAACTGGCACAAGGACCTGGCAGAGCATTAAGCAGATGGAAGTGAGCACATGTCCTGCAGGCCTGGACACAGCTCCCACTTGGGCAGGGCTATGGGAACAGCCACACGCAGCTGCCTGCCGCTGGCTAACTTGGCCTTGCTTGGGCTGCCTTTGCCAGCCTCCCGTATCTGCTGTGGAGCTGACAGAGATTTGCAGAGACCATGCAGGGCTGCAAATAAGAGCAAAGGGCCTGGTGACTAACCCCAAACAGCTGCCATTCCTAACACAACTCCCTCCCGCTTCCAGCGCACCCCAGCTCCCGCTGTCTGGATGGGTGGGGATGGCTGTGCTGCTGTCGGACAGCCAGAACTATAAATAGCCATGCTTGTGTTGTCTGGCCACACACTCAAATCTCAGCCACTCAACATTTTGAAATTTAAACCAAAACCTCCAGAACGATGCACGGGATCAGTGCAGTTGTGTGTAATTCAGGGGTGGGTTTCTCTGCATTTTCGTTTGAATTTTCATTTCTCAGGCAGTTACAGCTATTGCTAAATCAGCACAAGAGAGGTTCAGCATAATTATTTGCCATCTTTCAGGTTGTCTAATCCCCCCTGAGTGAGGGGGCAAGCCTGTTGTGCAGCCCTAGGAAGACAGGGAAGTGAGAGCCTTCTGGCAGCAGATCAAAGAGTTACCCTGCTTGCTTGAAATGCATTGAAGTCAGAATCATCCAGGGCTTTCATTAAGGCAGTGAAGGTTTTTCCTGTTCTGCCTCTTAGCTGGCCATTGAGTTGACTCTGCTGATCACCTGAGGGAGGCATAAGTCAGGAGGCAAGGAGGATATGCACAAAGAAACCCGTCTTTCCATCCCTCAGAGGAAAAACATCCAGCCAGCGACAATTTCACAAACCAGCCATTAATTGACACGAAGTTTGTACAACTCTTTATTTAGTTGGCTACTGCTACAAAAGCAAGTGATAGCATTTTGTGTTTCTGTTTTTGAAGGATGCAGTGGGTGCAGATGCCCAGGGGCTGACACAGGACAGGCTGCCAGGTGGCCTCGGTGAGGAGGGGCTGGGATCACCCTATGCTGGACACGGATGGTTTCAGACAACCCACCAACGGGCACAGCTGAGCCCACAGCTCAGACTTTCCCACAGGGAAAGCCTGAGTAAGGAAAGGCTGAACACAGCTCAGAGCTGGGGATGAGGGGAAAAAAAGTGACAAACAGGAGAGGCAACACACATCAAAGTCAGTGAAGAAGGAGATGTTCCATGGAGGAGGAGAAGGAGATATCTCATGCCCAAGCAGAAACTCACTGCAGGCAGTGGAAAGCCCACATGGTTACAGGGGACATTTTGTGAAAGGAAAGAAGTTTGAGTGAAATCTCTGTGCTGACTGTACCCTCCCCCTGCAACCCCCCTGCAGGCTGCTCAGGGCTGAAGGCAGAGAATTTGGGAGCCAAGGACTGATGTTGAGCCTGGTCAGAAGAGGCTGCATGGAGAGAAGCTGATTTTGCTTTTGTCTTTGTTTTTCAACTTCTATTTTTCATTATCAATACATTTAATTTATCTTCCCAAGCCAAGGCTATTTTTCCTGTGACAGTACCTGCTAAAACACCTTGTTGTCTTTCTCCTCCTGTGTTCTGCCTGTCCTGCTCATGCTGGGGAGAGAAGCAGTGGGCATTGGGCTGCTAGCCAAGGCTAATCCAGCGCCACGCAGATGTTATGGCCACGTTGCTCTGCACAATGAAAAAGCTTCACAGAGCTTACACGGGCTTTTCAAATTCAATTTGGGTGAAGAGCAGAATAAAATAACTCTTTAGGAATGACTCTAGATGAAAAATATGTTACAATATTGGAATTCCCCGTAGATTGTTGACTTTTTCCCAATCTCCATCACTAACACCTGCTAAGCAGTGCAAGTTTAGGCTCAGAAACTCTTATTCATGCATACATGTGCATGCTACATGCAAGAGAAACATCCTGCACTCAAAGCAAAACTCTCCACAACAGTAGCAGTTTCCAATACACTTCATGTGTGTATGAATGACTTCTCAAGGTAGAGTGAGAACTCCTGCTTTATAACAAAGAATCTCGTTGCAGAGATGGTGTTATAAAACAAAATTAATGAATTCAGATCCACAAATTCTGCACCAGAGAAAAAGGGAGATCAGAACTGTGCAAACTGGGCATGACACAATCCATGGTAATTTATGATAATTTATAAGACCATATGTCAAGTCATACTTAGAATTGAAGGTACCTCAGTCCCTAGGATGAAAAAACCACTCCACAGCACTTTGATTGCTTGATAGTGATAGACGAAGAGCTAGAAAATATGGCCACCACATTTCATATATCATACTGCAGATTGATGCATGCACATACTGCACTTTGGAAAACATTCACAGTATTGTTGCCTCATGATAAAATAATCTAGGAGCCCTTTGCCTTGCTGTATATCAAGATAAGCTGTGACAAGCAAAGCTAACATCAAACAAACAAACAGTTTATTTCTATGCATGTAGCAAATCTCCATTAATCAAATCCACCAAGATATTGAAAATTCATATAGATTTTCTATGAGCCATGTGCAACTGCCACATGCCTTTTTTCCTTTAAATGCACAGCTGTCTAATTGAGCATTAACAATCTAATAAGGTACACAACAGGACTTGAAATGCAACTTTTCTTTCAGGCCCAGCAGTGCACAGGTTCTGTATCGCTCCCAGCTTTTCAATTAGATCATAATTATAACATGCCTCATTTAGAGCTACAGGAACCCTGACCTTGTCAACAGTACTGGACCATAACGTGTCTGTCTTAATTAGATCTGATTAGTTCTGGGCCCAGATTTCATTGTGAATCTCAGCTCCGTTAAAAACTGCTCATCTGTTTGGCAGCTGTGGGTGTTGCTGAGCCTTTTCCATCACCCTGCATGGGTGTGCTTGGCTCTTCCTGACTCTCCTGAGACAGCAGGACACTTTTGCTGGGCCCTCAGAATAAGGTAAATTATGGAAACTAAAGGGAAAAGAGGTAAAAGGGAAGTCTTTGCTTTATGGACACTTTCATACCTTATCACACAGAGCAGTTACTACGTAAAAAAGCTTAAAATGTGTAGCAGCAAGTCATATACTGGGGAAAAAGGGAAGGAATCTTATAAAAAGTAATCACAGATATGCTGAGATAGAAGACAGATGACAATAAAAGATCACATACATCATCTGTGTGTGACAGAAAAGCGCACAAATAAGTGGTGTGACATTTTGGTATTTTGTTGTTGTTTGGGGAGCTGTTGGTTTGTGGTTTTTTTTCCTGTTTTTTTGCTTGTTTTTAACATCAAAGGTAATAAAAATTACCAGCGTTAAAATTCTGGGTGAAATTTCTCTACTGCAGTATTTTGAGCATATTTTAATAACCTTAGAATTTATAAAACCCTTTGTTTTCTATAATTATTTCACCTAATCTTGAATTTTTACAACACTCGATACAAAGAAGAGAAATCACATCCTTTTTAATACCCTTTCTCTCTTCTAAATTGTAATGGTTGATTTTTCTTCTGTATCACATTTTTGGGGCCATATTGAAAGACCAGTATTTTTCCTCTTATTGAGATAACAATTATAACAGGCATTTCCTCTGAATTAGTCAGAACTGTATACCCAAAGCCCTATTTCCACAATTAACTTTCATAACCGTGTGTGCTAATGAAAAATTAAGAAATTACAAAAGCTTAGTTTACAAAAAATCCTGCTACCATTTTGTGCTGTTAAAATTTATTCCATATCCAACCACTTTGACTACAAATCCCCTTTTCTTAAATCCCACAGTGATTCTCACGTACTGGCTGTAATTGCAGTGGAAAGCTGAAAACTTTTCAGCGTTATAAATACAGACTTCAAAGCTGTCACTGAGTATGACACGTCTACAACTGCATTTGCCAGGAAAGGCATTTCCAAGAGCTTCTACTATTCTCAAAAATACAGACTTTTATTTAAATAAAGAGACAGCTCGGGCCCCTCACAGGAGGCTTGTCTGTACTACAGACAAGCAGCATCATTTTCAGACAAGGGCTGTAGTTTTCAAACCTCACTTTCTGCACATCTCATGTTCTTAGGAAATGAAGAGATAAGTCCTATGTGCTAATGGATTGTTTAAATTTACTCTGTATCACAGCAAGACTAATCTGCGTCTATCCAAATATAGCTAATTTAGTATGGATTCCCAAGTTTTATAAAAGTTAGGAGTATCTGAATAACTTCACTTGTGAACAGATAGTATCAGAAAACTTACTATTCTAATTAAAGTTTAAGAATTAATAAAAGTCATAGTGAGACATTTTTCAGAAGTCAGAGCTAATCAATACCTAAGTCAGCATAAGAGATTAGATCAGAGTAAGACCAATTTGTTTTAAAAACCCCACAAATACTAGTACGTGCTTCATTATCAAGGCCACATGTGTCTGAATTTAAGAGTCTGGATTTTCTTAATTCTGTTTTCTTCATAAAGCCACTCTTTCTGTTAGTGAGTTTTTTTTCTCCTCTATACATCACAATAGGTGCTGCAGGAAGTTCAAAACACCTCAATTACAAAGCTTACATAGCTCCCAGAAGCCCATCTTGTTTTGAATAAGAAAATACCAAGCAGGAGGTAAGGAAGAGAAATATTTAGCTACCACCATAGTATCTGTGTAAAAGGAATTAAGATAAAGCATGTGAACTACAGGGGTTGTAGAAATGTTAAACAGTAATTACAGTTTTGCTACTGACCCAAGTGAGTTGCAAGTACTAACTTAAGGAATATTTTAATCTTATTTCCATTAAAGGGGTCACCATTAAAATCTATAAAAGTTATTTTACAAGTAATTACACAAACATAATATTTATTAGGTATTAAACACGCAGAATTCCATGGTAATTTTGCATGTTTACCCCAGTGAATAAATATGAATGATTGTACATCTGTGCAGAGTTCTGCCTGCTCTCTATTAAGAGTGTCATAATGTTTGCAGAAACAGAATATTTACCAGATTCCATGCATGGAACTTACTATAAATTACACAAATCTATTTTGAATAACGAGATCACCAATTTTGCAAAATGTTGCTGTAAACATTAAAAGTTAAATAACTCACTATTTTAAGACACTGTGACATCACTACAGGAAGTTTCATAAAAGCAGAAAGAATTTTCCCGAGTTTTAAGCAAAACTTATTGCTATTAATCACAGAAAAAAAATATCTGCATGGAAAGATCTGTGTGTTTTGTTTAATAAACTGTAAATGAAAGTGATCATTATAAATCACTGGGAATTATTTTATTGATTTTATGTTAACTAACAAAATGGAATACAAGTTTATGCTCAAGTAATTAAACCCAGAACTCATGCTGCATTTTTAGTTTTTTTATCTACGTTCCTTTTGGTTCTGCTGAAACTTCAGCAGTATTCTTTTCCATGCATTCTTAATTTCAGCTGACAGTGCCATGCTCAAGAACTTAATGCTCTGAACAGTAGTTCAAAATCACAGAATGGTGGGGGTTGGAAGGGACCCCTCAAGACGATCTAGTCCAACCTCCCTGTAGGTTCACCTTCGGCAGGTTGCACAGCAGTTTCCATTCAGATGGGTTTTGAATCTCTCCAGAGCAGACTCTGCATCATCTCTGGGCAGCCTGTCTTAGTGCTCTGTCACCCACAAATGAAAGAAACCACCACCGTCAAAAAATTCTCAACATTCAGAAGGAACTCCCTGTGTTTCAGTTTGTGCCAGTTGCACCTTGTCTCGTCCCTTCTTCTTGGCACCCACCTTTCAGAAACTGGCACACATTGGTGAGATCCAGGCTAAAGAGCTTCAGCTCCCTGTCTCACCTCATAAGAGATGCTCCCATTCTGTAACCACCTTCCACTGGACCCCCTCCAATAATTCCTTCTATTTCTTGGACTGAGAAGCCTAGAACTGGACACAGCACTACAAGTGAGGCCTCACCAGGGCTGAGTAGAGGGGCAGAATCCCCTCCCTTGATCTGCTGGCACTGCTCTTCCCAATGCACCTCGTGATAACATTGGACATCTTGACCACAAGGACACCCTGCTGGCTCAGAGACATCTTGGTGTCCACAAGGACCACCACATCCTTTTCCACAGAGCTGCTTTCTAGCAGGTCATCCCCCAGCCTGTACTGGTGCCTGGGGTTATTCTTCCCCAGGTGCAGGACCCTCCATTTGCCTTTGTTGAATTCCATTAGGTTCCTCTCTGCCTGTGGGTCCAGCCTATCCAGGTCTTCCTCAATGGCAGGATGGTTTTGTGGTGGATCAACCACTCCTCCCAGTTTTGCATCATCAGCAGACCTGGTGCAGGTACTCTCTGGCCCTTCATCCAGGTCTGTCCCTTCGTTCCAGGTCACTGAGGAATAAGTTGAAGAGGACTGGCCCCAGGAATGCCCCCTGGTGCACACTGCTAACCCCAACTGCATTCTGTTCTGCTGATCAAGCCTCTGAGCTGATAAAGAACAGGTCTGCCAGAGGTAAGAGCACAGGACTTTTTTCAGTAAAAACTTTCAGAACTATCTTTGAAGGCAGCACACTGGACATATGCATGCTAAATCCAAAGTAAAGAAAGTGAATTTGGGAGTGTGAATATCTTATGTCTAGAAAAGCAGGTGAGATTTATTGAGAACATGATCCATTTGTGGTGCTGTGTGGCTTCCTGGGATGAACATTCAGCCACTCCATCACCTATTCCTACAATACTTCACCTGCAGGTTTGGCACTGACTAGAGAAGGAGGGTGGATGTCAGAAACTAGAACACCAGCAAAGGATAATTTAGTCCTGCAGACTCTGCCATCCCTTTTGACAGTGTCATGAACATCCCATTTGGATAAAAGTTTCACTTGATGGAGAAAAATACTAATTATAAAAAGTGTCACGCTTTTCCCCTAGTGATACAAATATTTGGCATGGCAAGTAGCAGGGATGTGGGGGAAGAAACACAGGGACTAAATATATGGAATTTTTTTCTTTTTTTTCCTTGAAGGTAAGTCAAGAGCACAGTGTTTAAGTCAATAAGTTATTAAAATTGCCTATGAACTACTGAAGCAAGAAAACATCTTGATGATAAAATAAATTAGAATAGTACTGTCAATTTCTCTCCACTGTTAGCTTGAAATATTCCAACAATTACCATTAGGAAATGCCAAGCCTCTTTCCCTTACTACTGTTGTCATCATCTCTTCCATTCCCCCAGCATTCCCTCTCCCTTTCTTCCCTGCCTACATAAAACCACAAAACTAAAGAATCCATCTCCAGCTAAGAGCACAAAAAGCATACTGGCTAAATCGAAATATACTTGTAAATGAAAGAAATACCTACAAAGGAGGAGAGGGTTGGCACATCAGGGTTTTCATTCATTCTCTGTGTGGGTTTTCTGTTGTTTGCTTTGTGGTTTTGTTTATTTATCGTTGATTTGGGGTATTTTTTGAAACACAAAGGTGATCACAGAAATGTGTTTTAATCCACAACATAGTGCAGAGAATAAATTCAGACGTGTTTTAAATGTTAAGGATTTTTATATTTATACATTGCCATTCTCAGTGTTATCCCCCCAAAATGGATGCCAGGCTTCATCTATGCAAATATAGAGCAAAAATAAAACTGATCCATCATAAGGGAAATTAAACTGTCCTTAAAATATAAGGACCTCTGGAAATGATGAGGAAGAGAGAGTTCTGACAATCAGATAGATTAATAGCGTGATAATAAATTAAACATAAACCTCCAATCCCAGCTGCCTGTGATCTAATGGTCACTCAGGGACATTGCAGAGCTTTAACATCTGGTGCAAAGAGGGCAAAATTACCACTACACTGGCCTTTCACCTTCTAAAGACACTGGGATTGCATATGGCACAGTTGCATGTGTGCCAGATGCTCACTTAAAATGTGCAACAAACCCTTCCTAGCAAACCCACACAGTTTAAATGACTTTAGTTCAAGGTAAATCACAATGGTTTTTAAAGAAAGCAAAACCAGGATTCTACTTTTCCCATATAATATTTCCTACTTGGGAGATCTACGCTTAGATAAGAGAGGCACTTGTTTCCCTCCGGGTCAAATGAGAGGGCTGGTCATTAAATCCTGGGAAAAAGCTTTGGAAAGCATTGTGTAACAGTTGAGTCTCTTTAGCGCATTTTCAGTATATCCCTTTCAAATGAAAATGGCTCTGCTTGAAAGCACAAAGTTGCAATTTAAAAAACTAATGCCACAGCATAAAAAAATGATGTCCAAACCAATAAAAATGTAAATCCAAATATAATGGGAGATTAAATACATAGGGAAATTAACATTAAAGAAAATTTTATCTTGCATACAATATATTATGTTTCATTATTTCTTAACATTTGGGAAAAGGAACATGTCTAAAAGATTGACTGACAATACAATGTAATATACCATTGTGCTCAGTAGCTCTGCAGCATTTAATCCTTATATAACGGCTTATTTCTGTTCACCACCCAAATTATAACTTGTATCAACATGACACTACTATAGCAGATTGGAATTACTTGCTTTGAATAAGTCTGACCTTCATCAATAAGCAGGAGAATATTACAGGCTTTTGTCTTTTTCTTTTTCCTTCTTTTCTTAAAACTGTGTGGTTTTTGGAATATTTTATTACTCCAGCTCTCCTTTATTATTTAGCCAGCAATTAACTGATTTTCTAACAATTAATACTAATAACTAACTGATTCAAGTTGGGAAGTAGAAATTAGTTGGACAAAAAAGTAAATTCTTAACGATGCCTTCCCAAGGTGAACAAACACATCCCCCCCACTAAGGCCCATGAGTGTTTCGTCCCACATGGCAATAGGACTTCATTTCAAACGTGCTTCTGGATAGGCATGACTTCTGTGAGAACTTCATGCACAATTGACTTCACAGAAAAGGTAGTTTAAGACTATGTAAATCTTTCCAGAAATTGCATAAAAGCTCAATTTGTTTTCTCATTACGAGTTTTCTTCTCGTCATTTACTGCAGTGTTTGTGCAGCAGCTTACATAATAAAAGTACACTGGGCCTAGGTAACCATGTGTAATACCACATTAGAAAAAGAAATCCAAACATTTCTGTTGTTGAAGAACTGCAGACAGTCATGGGAATATTTGCTTCCGTGCCACAATAGGTGTTAAGACAGGTATTTTGTTAATCATGTCAAATATCAAGCCTCTAAACTTGAAAGATTGCTAAGTCACCAGAATTCAGTTGACTCCTCCAAAAGAAGAGATGGATAACCCAATTTTTCCCTCTTCCTCCTTTTTGGGGGGATGATGAGAGGAACGGATACGTGTTTTGTGGGGGAGAAAAAAGGGCTTACAAAACTGTAATTGTTAAATTAGGGACCTTTCAGAGACAGTACTACATTTTTATTTGGTTTTTTCTTTTTTTCCTTACTCAATGTGCAAATCATAACTAGGAAGCCTTAAAATAAACAGACATGCTTCAAAACCATCTTCCCCCAAAAGCCCTAATGCAGCACAGCACACATGAAAAGTGAGCCTATTAGACTCAGTAAATGAGCCAAAACCAATTTTGTTACAGATGTAGTTAATCTCTAATTCAGAACATTATCTGGTATATTTCAATATAGTACTTTTCTGCATCACCATCAAAAATTAATGCAAGCATAAAACTACCCCATACTGCTCAGTTGTTTACTAGGTGTTCATCACTGTGACCCACTATTTCCTCAAAATCAAAGATGGAGACTGCAGTGTTGACAAGACAGAGGTGATCATTGATCAAATCGTGATTTTACAATTGTCATGCAGTACACTCTGAGATCTTGCAGCACTGGTTAAAGTATGTTTTGCATTTAATATTTTAAAATTTCTATGTTCAAAGGAAAGTGTCACACAACTGAAGGCATAAATTTGGATAATGTATTTGTCAAACTGGAAGACACTTCAACTGACTCCCAAGTTTACTCTCCGTTTTTTCAGATCACTCAGTTAGAATCCTACCGTACTAGTTGGGTTTTCTCAGCAAGAACATATCCTGACCAGAACCGCAAAAGAAAAGAATTTTGAATTGAAAATAGGAAGGGAAGGGGTTATCACAGCAATCAAAAGCAAACAAGTTTTTACCATCTCTTGTTGGGTTTTATTTTGTTTTATGGGTTTTTGTGGAATCATATTACTAACAGAATGCTTTGCATATGAGCTAAACGCATGAGACAACATCTGGATGTTACATTCACCTAATAGCATTTGCAGAAACAGGCTGTAGGGATGAATCTCCCTCATGGTGAGACTCTCTCAATTTTATTTTAATACTGGGCTTCTGTATAAAATTGCCTGGGCAAACAGCATCCACATGTGAGTTGAAGCATGTACAAGAAGGTAACAAGTTTTCTCCTTCTATAGGTTTATGTTATATTAGAAAAAAATATAGATCTACTCCACATTTAGTGTAGTGTAGTGCACCTCAAGAGAGGTGACAAATCTCAGTGAACCTCTGCTATCAAGCACTCTTGCTTAGCCCTTTGCCTTCCATGTGCCTCACCAAATCTGCAGAATATAAGAAAAATTGAATGCTTCTAGACTCCATACCCTGAACAACATAATCCTTCAAAACAGGGAATTAAGACAGCAAAATGAGAAGATGTCCAATTAGTTACGCTTTCTCACTCAGAATGCTGCAAATAATTGGTCAATTTTTATTCCATTATGGTTGTTCTACCAGACAACAATGACAACTTGATGATTTTCTAAAAATTAGCTACCCCTGTAGGGGGGTAAGCTTTCAGGTACACAATGTGTTACCAAAAATTACTATCATAGCATAATTTACAGTTCCTTTTTAAAGATTTTTCTTTTAATACAGATACTAAAGCAATATAATGCTTTAATGGGTTACAATACTCATCTGTTTGGGTTTTTTTAATTATTATTGAGTTTACTTTAACCTCCATACATAGGCCTTTCCATGATGAAAACACAGATATTTCATATTTCAGAAAAGTAAATTGGGGAGTGGGGAGTACAAATGCTAGAATGGAAAAAACAGAAATGTAATTTGGGCTTGACAGCAGCTGCCTCCTTTACAGACTTTAAAGGCACTTGATTTTGATGCTCCTGTTGGAAGATAACCAGTTGACTAACTAGCACCTTTTCAGCCATAGTCTGAAAAGGATTGGGGGATCAGGCATCACAAGGAAACCAAACACAAACCCACAGTGCATTATAAAATCATTTCTATCAGTCATCTCAATACAGAAGGATAACATTGAAATATGGAGAGGTTAAGGACACAATATGTGAACTGGACTATCTATATGCCCTCATATCTCATATTTAGCTACAACATGATTTTCAAAGCCGTCACTTCAACCTTTCAATTCTATTGCTGCTTATATTGCCATTGGGCATCCAAAGCTTTACTACAGTCAACATGGCACACCTAAACAGAGAAAGACAGCATTTGTCAAAGCTTGGGGAAAAAAAAGAAAAAGAGAAGAAAGAAAAGGTGCTGGGCTAGCTGAGATGCATGTAAGAACCCGGGTGAGAATTATAGGTACGTGTGTGAAGAGCAATTACTACACTCAGGTACAAAGAGGTGATCACAACAAAGAGCTACCATGGCTTCAGGAGCTATTGTTCGTTAGCTGAGCAGTAATACCTGAGCACACACCAACTCCCAGCCTGCTCCAAGTACAAAGGCTGGTGTTCTCACCACGGGACGTGCACCAGCAGGCCTGGACTCAGCCTGACACAAGGCTCACTGCTGACCTCTCAGCTAGAAATGATCTGTCACTGACATGAAAACATCGTGTTAGAGCTTGTGCGTTCCGGCGGGCGCACTTAAGTACATCCCCTTGATCTTTGAGTTACCTAACTGATTACTGTGAGAAAAAACAAAACAAAATCACATTAGAGGTGTCTCAATGGCTGCCATTTGCCACACACAGGTCAATTTACCCTGAACACAGAGTACCAATATGTTTCTTTTTGAATTGGCCCCTCAAGACAAAGAAAACAAGAACTTTCAGCTGTGTGAATGCTAAAATCACAAAGAGGAAGAGAGCTGTTGAAAACAAGATATTTTACCTTGGGTGCTCCTGACTTCTTTATAATCACAGGGAAGTTAAATATTTCAAAATTAAAACTATTTCATGTGGGAAGGCTGGTCTTTATTTATTGTTTTCATTTCAGTAAACAAAAAAAGTGATACTCCATCTTTTCCTTCTTACTTGCCTTCAGATTAACTGCTGGGAGTTCAGTCACAAACACTGTACACGAATTTGGCAACTTCTGGCTCAGATTAAGTCATTTTTTTAAGAAATGAAGGAGCATTGATAAAATTCACTTATACATTCTTCTTGTATGCAGTAATGCCATCAATAATGCATGCCTAGACACTTTTGGGTTCTATTTTATGCAGTATGAATAACTACTTCTTGAATATTTATTGCAATCAGGATATTTTAGAACAGAAACTACTCATAGCTTCATTATCAATGACAAAGTAAAAGGTTTTTTTGGGGGAGTGGTGGGGAATGTCCATACTGGACAAAGAAATAATTTCACCAAAGTGAAACAAAATGTCAGGTTTTCATTACTAAAATTGGTTATCAAAGCTTTGTCAGGTAGGAGCAACTTCAGTCCAGGCTGTATGAAAAACTACAGTGGGAGAGAGAAGGGCCTGGGATCCCAGCAGGGGAAGGCAGCTGATCTTGGCTGCCTGGCACCTGGAGAGAAGCACTGGGGTGCAGGTGTTCCAGAAGCAGGCAGCAAGTCTGGGTGCCCATCCCGTCCAAGTATCCAGACAAGTCAACTAAACCAAGTTTGGTGAGCCAGGGAGCATGCCAAACAGCAAAGCTGTGCAAGATGCCTGGATCTTCTATTACTTTATTTTCTCCTTTCCATTTGACCTTTTTGTAGTTCTTCTCAGAGGTCTTCCGCTTTTGCTGGTACAGATTGTTCCCAGGGCCCAGCCAATCCATGCTGCCCCCCAAAAAATACAGCATCATGAAAACTTAGAGTCAGTCTTCAAAGAAAAAGTAAATGGCATTAAAAACAACCACCTGGCCTTCTCAGAGGAGAAGCTACTTGGAGGTCTGTGCCTTCCAGCCCTGCAGCAGCTGCTGATTAGCACAGACCTGTTCTGACCAGTGCTTTGGTACAGGCTGAGCTCCATTTGAGCAACAGCTCCCAGAAATGTACCTGCCTTTCACTGCAGAACTGACAGGGTGGGCAGTCTCTCACCTTCTTGACACAGAGAGAAGGGAAATACCATCATACATCAGGAATAAACACATGCATTTGAAATTTAAAGCTGTTCACCACACTGGCTGTTGGGATTGTCACTCTCCAGCACTCCTTTCTTGGCATAAACAGAAAACAAGTTAAGCTGGATCCTAGGCTTGGCCTTCGCACTTCTGCACACCCTACAACCGCCACACAGCTTCATTTGAATTTCTACCTTCATACAGCTCATTAGCACGAATATCTATTTAAAACGCTTTATTGGAAGCAGCTTTTCTTAGAGGTGTTTACAGTCAAATTTATTTTCAATGCACGATATTAACTCTACTGTTCATTATTCAGAGGTTAGTCACAAAATTTGTCCTAAGCCCCTTAATTCCTGGACAACAGTCTAAAGTTTGAGGTAAACAGAGAATCTGAAAGTTTCAGCATGTTTGCCTGGGGAGAAGAGCATGGAAAAATTACATCTAGCACATAGACCATACAATTTATTCAAAGCATCCATAAATAATGGCCTGAAGTATTTTAATTATCATTTATGATTCTTAATATTACTGATTTCCTGGTGTCTCCTTCAATCGTCTGCTTTGTAAAACAGGTACCATTTCTTCCAGTCTAAACCCGCTTACTAGCACTGGGACCAGTATTTGGCCATTAGGGTCTAAAAGATTAAAAATACTTTATATGAGTGAATTTCCCTTCAAGAAAGAAAGAGCCCTGAATCAATAACAAACCTGGAAGGAGTTACATAGCAGGCCTGTGTGTTAACCAGAAACAGACATCAGAAGTCTTACAGCTGCTTGTATACATGGGATTACTTTATGATCAGCAGTAATTTTTATTCACAGAGGTTACTTCCCAATAGACAAATGAATTAAAGAAAATTGCATTCTATTCACTACTCTTCTTCCACAATTGATTTCAAGAAATTCCACCTTTATCTGCTGAAGATTGATAAAAACAAAACAAAAAACAAACAAAAAAAAAAAAAAAAACTCAAAAAATCCCCAAACAGCATTAACATCCAAACCTCAAAATTTTTCCTTTTCCTAATGTCCTGACCCCATACTGAGGCTGATTTAATGTAAATTAAATACATAAGTAATAACTATAATAAGTCTTCAACCATCAAGTAACCTTAAAAAAAAAAATCAGGAATTAAATAATTTCATTTGATTGTTTTCATGAGAACCTAACGTGTATCATGGGAAAACCAAACCACAAATGTGCACTCAGGAAGTATTTCCAAAGTCAGTGATAGTATAACCTCAACAACAGTGCACAATTATTTAGGGCTGTCTTTAAGCCTCAAGAGTGAAGTTATTTAAAACTAATTTTTCCTCAGTGCACCTTCTGGATCTTTTGCTCATTAAAAAAAAAAAATCTAAAAGAATTGTTCTTATAGCCTGTTTGTTCCTACAACATTATTCACACTCTTTACAAATGAATGATTTTGGATACACTACCTTTAGTATTTTTAATGCTGGTTAAGTCTTGTACATTTAGTTTTTTTGAGTTTTTAAAACATAGATGTTGTTCCTAACAAAAAA
>VZRQ01007802.1:2744136-2755282 GCA_013397975.1 Machaerirhynchus nigripectus | reverse complement strand
AAAAAAAAAAAAAAAAAAAAAAATCAGCAGGAATGTTTTATAATGAAGATTTTTTCAGTCAAAAATATAGTTTTGCCTTCAAAATCTATATCTGATAAGAATCAAATAATAACTTGGTTTTTTAGAAGAATTTTTTTGTATGTCTCCTTTAGCAGAAATCCACAGTCAGGTACATATTGATTAGGTTTTAGAACAGGCTTTATCATGGAGTAACACTGCACTTTTCCACAGATGTACAAAATTATTTTACACATACTTTATCATGTTCCAATTTCCTATAGAGAAAAATAAAATCAATACCAACATTCCTAAACAATATAATTTTCTCAAGTTTAAAATGTCCTCCATCACAGACAGAAGGTGATGACCAGCAGCAGAGCAGCAGAGATAAGGAGGGAGCATTTCTACATTTGGCAAGCAGAAAGAATATTCAGTCTCCAGGTGTTTCATTATTGGTGTCCATAAAGTTTGAGGAGAGCACGAAAGGTAGCACAGGAAAAAAAAGACAAAAGGCAAAACAAAGGTGCTTACTATGATCACTAATTTTTGCTACTTTTCTACACTTCAGACACTGCCCAAGCAAATACATACCAGGACCGACAGAAAGGGAGGGGAAAAAAAAATCAGGCATAGGTCTATGGGAGATGAGCACTCTCCGTGCTGTACAGCTCTAGGTTGTGCAAGACACCTAAACTTGGCATTTCCTCTGCTACTGGGGAAGTTGAAAGGCTGTGATCTCCTCTGAAACAATAGATAATTGCTTAAATACATAGAGGGGCAGCTGCATCGTACAGATATTTCCTCCTGGAGAGCTACTACAGCCAGTAAACCTGTTAGCCAGGTGCTCAAAAAGGCCAAAACCATGTCCTAGTTGGTTTCTCAAAGGGAATGCATTCTTGGAGTGCTCCAAGAGACTCTTCCAAAATTTGGCCTCAGTCATAGTCCCTACGTCCATTTTCCACTCCTAAGCCATTTCTAACACGAGGAACATTCCCCATGGGGTTTTCTCTTCTGACCAATTGCAAACACAGGCTGAATTTTTTTTTTTTTTGCAAAATGCCTAATGTAAAACATACTTTCACATCAAGTCATGAGCTGGGATCTGTGCTACCTGCACTTCCTTAAGCCAAATTATGAACCACTTTCTGCAGCTATATTCCATGTTATTTGACATCAGCCTGCAGCTAAGAAACTTTCCTGATCCTTCCCTGCAAAGCAAGACATTTTAATGATATCTCATCATCTCTAAGGGGGATATCAGAAGCTGTGTTAAGCTTTCTCTTCTTGGCTATAAGCCTGCTTTTTAAGCTTGAAAACTTGGCTTCATTAAGTACAGTCCAGCATTGTATTAACTTCCTGATTAGTTCCTTGAAGAGATTTCTTTAAGAATAAATTAATAAATGAAGAAACAATTTGCAGCAAAACTTACATAATTAATACAAAAATTTCCCTTTGTGTACAACCTGCCAGGAGAAGCTCTTACATATATATTGCTTGCAAATAACTTCAAACTGAAAAGCTTCTCCCTGTGAGGGCTGATTATTTGAACAACTAACTGTATACATGAGAGATACATGCAGGAATAGGCTGCTTTATTTAAAATCAGTAGGTGTAGCCAACATACTTAAAATACTATGAATGTGTTTCTAATAGAAAGCACAAAAGGAATTCTAGTTTTAAACCCTTCCCTCCTCTAGACTTAGCCGTAGTAAGAAGTCATCAATAAAATGCACTGCAGAACCTATTGTTTTCTACAGTTGTTAAGAGTCCCTTTATTTTCCATAGAGAAAACAAACTCTGTGTCATAATGGGCACAAACCAGATCTCCTATAAAGCAGCAACACAGGCATTAGGCAGAAGTTATTCAGTAAACATCATTAAATCCAGAGGCTTATATCAAACACCTCTCAACTATAAGTGCAGGAAACAATCAGTTTAAGTTAAAAATAAAGCCCTGAAGAACTCTGGCAAGGTACAGTAAAACTCATTGTACATGATGAGAAAAGTCTAATTCACTTGAGATTCGGGCTGAAAGAAAGGTGTTTGTATTTTTTTCTCTTTTGGTGGACATGAATCAGAGCTCTTTGCAAAAGCTTCTGAAGATATTGCTCCTGGGTTCCCTCTGTAATCAGGAGAGAAACAACCCTAATCGTGTCCTAGAGAGCTTCTCTCCAACTGCTTTGGAAGAGATGAATCCTGCCCTTAGCAGCCATTAAGCACGAGCACCTCCTCAAGTGGAATGACCTCCTGAACCTCGAGCAGCCCAGCCTCCTGTTGTGAGCTGCGGGACCTGCACCATGTGGGGCATAAAGAACATACCAAACTCCTAACTCTGCTCCAGAAACAACAGCAGGGCTGAAGGCAGTGATTAAAGCCAAGGGTGATGTATGAGGAGGAGTCGGCACCAGCTC
This sequence comes from Machaerirhynchus nigripectus, assembly GCA_013397975.1. Lineage (NCBI taxonomy): Eukaryota > Metazoa > Chordata > Aves > Passeriformes > Dicruridae > Machaerirhynchus > Machaerirhynchus nigripectus. Next base: position 2,752,871 of record VZRQ01007802.1, on the reverse strand, counting down.
TCTGGTTGCAGTTACCACAGTAACATAAATCGTGGCAGCATCCAATATATACTACAGTAGTCTTGCAAATAATTTTTTTTCTGCTAGGAACAAGGAATTCAGGCACATTAGAGCCTGTTCTGTGATATAGTAAATATCTTCCTTTTTATACAATATTTGAACAGAAGGACAGTACTATAACATGCAATCCCACATAACAGGATTTACTGTCCTGCCACGCAAAGATCCCCATTACCAGCACCACATGGAAGACCATCAGAGCTGTTCCTTAAAATCCTTATTTTTTATTTTGTACATCAGCCATCACCATGGAATCATGGAGATTTCCAAGACATGTTCCCAAATCCCAGTCTAAATCTGCTGTTGCTGTTACTGCTACTGCTGTTAGGACTGATGGCAGTACAAGACTGCATTTTGCCCTCTTTTCTACCATGTGTATATGGACTACCTCCATCTGGTACAGAAATTAGAGTATAAATGTTATTAACTGAAGTGCAGCAAGGTGACTGTGAACAAGACTCCAGTGGTTTAAGTATCAAAGTCTGCCACTGCTGAATGTGATCTGACCCTATGATAAAAGAGGCCTTGGTTCCTTCTGGGGTATGGAGTTCAGCAGTTTTTCATATCACAGTTTCTACTCTTTCCCAGAGCACTGATTTTAAACAAAGGAAACATTACATCTGCTATTATGCTTATCACTCTAGTAACATCCCTTTGATAAGCACACTGCCCTTGAAAAGAACAACATCAAGTAAGAAGCTGAATGTTATAGAATTTATAATATTGTCTGGTTATGACCCAACATTTTAAACCATAGAAGTATGGTTTTAAAAATAGGAAGGAATTCTACTTAGGCAAAGAATGTAACTGCTTCATTTTCCTTGAAATATCATACAAAGTTCAAGTAGAATTGAATGGAGAGCTATAAGAGAACTCTCAATGGAAACCAGCAAGAGCCAAACAGAAACAAGAAAATTACTGTGCATACCCCAGCTTGTTGTACAGATGCCCATAGAAAATGCCCTTTTACGGCAGCTGTTACATAAAGGTAGTGCTACTTCAAGATGTCACAACTGGTTTTGTTGGAGTGCACTCTCGCACTTTGGAAAGTATATATCAAGACAATTTATCAGTATGTTCTCCTATATTCCACTGTTCTAACAAAGTCTTCAGCAGTTTGACTAAAAAAACCAGCAGGAATGAAAAAAACCCAAACACCATTGCATATAAATCTATGGAAAAAAACACAATCAGGATATTCTAGAGTGATTGAGACATTCAGGGTCACACAGTAAAAATCCACAGCCATCCAAGCTGGGTGTAATTGGGCTTATCCAAATCAGCTTTGTAGAAAAACTAAAAGTCAAACAGAACTCCAAAAAAGCCTGTTTAAAAAAAGAAATGCCTACTGCATACATTATGGTAATCCTTCACACAATGTCTGATCTTCTATTCTCCTATCAGATACAGAGGATAATTATTTATTCAGACAAGGAACAATGCACAATTGCAAAAAAAGACAAATATTTAAGTTCTCAGCCCCTTACACATAAACCTGCCTATCAGGTGATATCCTTGATTTAGAACAAGATCAACTTGCTTTAGGTTCTGCTCAACCCACGCTAAAATTACTTGATAATAAGGTGGTAATTTGTTTGCCTGTTCAGCATTTTAAGAGAGATTAATCTGCTAGTGACATTTAATGGAAATTAAATCACAGGCATATTACAGGATAATTGGGAAGCATCAAAGGAATAGCTCAACTGTAGTCACGCACATCCTGTTCTTCAAAATTGCGGTACCAGAGACTTGTCAGAGTTTCTTTGAATTTCTCTGTGAGGAGAACGCAGTAGAATTTAGTGCCTAAAGGTTATAACAGTAAGTGACTATTCAAGACCAAAACACAGAACACAGCTTGCAGTTGGCTGCTCTGGGAAGCAGCAGGACAACTGCTGAGGGAAGTGGGCAGTGTGTCCACCCTCCTGCTGGATCAGGGTGGGGAGCAGGGCCAGCTCCCAGCAGAGCCAAGGACAGGCATAATCTGCACGGACACCACACTGTTGCTGAACCCTTAGTGTTTTTGTTCTCTCTCACCAAAGACATTCCAGTTTTTTGAATTATTTAAATTGTCTAGTTTATGTTGCAATAAAACTTGATCTGGTAGTGTTTGAAAGCATTTTGGTCAGTCTCAGCTTTGCTTGAATAAAAAATCTAACACAGGCTTCTGCACAGTTGTTAACTCTTTCACAACAAGAAGTCTGCCTCTCCAAAGTCTATGTAATACAGACTACTGATACTTTTATCTCCTTGACATCTTGAGATGAACAGTCTTCTGAAATTTCACTTGAAAAAACCACAAAAGACTATGTATTAAATACCCACCTCCTGAAAATGATTTGCGGTCTTCTCAAAACCCAGAAACTTGATACAGCCCTCTTTGATACCCTTGATTATTAGCAGAGAACAGTTTTCAATCCTGATTAAATAATGAAGCAAATCTGAGACAAGCCTGAGACAAACTTAAAAACATAGTGAATCTCAGGTACATGAAAAACTTTCAGCCAGTTTTGGCCCCATGTTCCATCTGCACATCATTGTTTGAATACCACGATAAAAATAATAAAAAAATAACAAGAAAAAAAGAACAATTATTTTGAAGTAGAACTAGCTGACTTGCAGTCAAGACAGAATGATGGTAGCCTGAAGGGAGAATGATAATAAGCTGTACACAGTAAAGAATATTGCAAAATTTTTCATGTGAGTTTGATACTTGGGAGGAGAGAGGTGGGGCAGAAGGCAGGACTACTCTTCTGCATGTGTGAGGCCTGACTGAAGGCAGAAACAGCTGCTGCTTGGGTACAGCCTCCTTTGATGGTGGTACCCAAGCAAGTGAGACTTGTAACTCTTATCTAAGATGGATAAAACACAGATGAGTCTGAACAGCCCAATTAGAACAGGTGGATGCAGTTTCCCATGTTCTCTTGCAAGGTGCACTAGCAGTGATTCTTTGCCTTTATGTCTCAGTATGTTTAGTTGTTATCCTGCTGTAAATAACTTGTCCCCTGAACCACACATCCAGGCAAAAGCTGAACTTCAGTAAGACTAAAAAAAAAAAGACAACAAAGAAATTACCAAAAGATATCACTGTATTTAATTTTGCACAGAATGAGATTTGGAAATTGCCTTCCATTCATTTGCCTTTCAGCAGCATAACACCAGCTACAAGCTGGAGTAAGCACAGCAAGACTTGCTTTGACCTCATCTCCAAGCAAGCAGCACACTCGTGGATGGTCATCAGCTTGCACACCATATGCACAAGGAGGGTGGTTACAGGTCAGGAATGCTGTGCCTTGGTAAGATTGCGTGGGAAAACGCATATGGCACCTGCTGATACCCTACAGGCACTTTCCAATACCTTACTCGTTCAAGAACACTACATAAACAAGTTAAATTCTTCATTCTGAGATTTACAACTTACGGGTGGGCAGATTGCTGTGCCCACATGGTGCCTCACTGAAGCCAGCGTGGCTCCGTGCAGGTGCAGCTGTCTATATGCATGTAGTAAACTGCAGGCTCAGAGCTCATAGTTACCCTTATAAAACAGAAATAAAATCAAAGACACAAAAAGAAGAAAAAGAAACTGCTTTACACTTTCCTCGCACTCTAAATAGAAGAATTTTTTGGAGAGAAATAACAGAACTGATGCTGGTTCAATTTCTCTTTCCCTCTGGATAGATGCCTGAGGAAATGTCTCCCCAGAGTAGCTTGAAAAACGCAGCAGCACATATTTTTGCTTGCAAACCAAGGATATTGGTGTAATGGTAATCTAGTCAGAGTAAACTATAAAGAAGTATGATTCACTACTGCTGAATCTATTTTGACTTCTTTATGTATACATGGATCCTTACAAAGAAAAGATTTTTGGCTGCAATATGCCTTGCTTTGTCAGGTCCTCCAAGTTTGGCTCGGGGAATGCGTGGGAGTGGCATAAAGCAGACAGCTGTTCCTATAATCTTCACTAACCTCCTGTTTTGTAACTGCTAGGTCACATTATACAGAAAGCACATTGTATGTATTACCTTTCAAAGCAACCCTGGCTATACAGTTGTTGCTATAAGGATACTCTATGCTGGCATACGGCACACAAAGCAGAGCTTCTGCAGTCTGAAGAAGAAAGAAAATGGGTCAGAACCTCTGTTTTCTCTCACACTCTTGGAAAATACAAGCCCTATTTTAGCCACCTGAATCCTCAGTTCTGAGGCTGGAAGTCACAGACTGCAGACTCATTAAAACAAAGTGTTTCAGTATGCTGTTCACTTTGAATGATGCCAGTTCATCACCTCAGCATTGATTCAGAAGCCCCTTCCCATGAGCCAGCAATGACTCGCAGAACTTATTTCATCAGTTTTCGCATTTAATTACTTAGTCTCATTTGCTGCTTTGGTGTTTGAGAAACCTCAGGAGACAGCAAAGCTTAGTGTCATGACAGAAGCCATTTTCAAAGCAAGATTATCTCGCCCCCTTTTCTTACAAATGCATATAATTTCTAGTTTTTAAAAGGGGGGGGAAGAAAAAAAGAAAAGAAACCAACAAAAAGCAACCTAGCCAGCAGCCAGGCACATGTCACCCTGATACTGGAGATGCAGCATCATTGTTCTCATACACACCCCCCCCAGCATTCTTATGTGGATTTCCAGTCCAGGCAGATTTTCAAAAACAGTTTTCCTCAAATAGCATCTATATTACAACAGAGATAGCAAGGCTCTTATATTCATAGATGGCAAACCAAAGCAGCAACCTTTGCAGCCACTTCAACATTTCATCTTTGTAGCGGATATTATGCAACCAGACCCTCCCCCATCACGTTTGAAGTTAATATACAGGGAAATTTATTCTTTTCCCACTCCAGCATATGCATGACAGATAATGCAGGGAATGCCAGGGCAGACCATGACTCCACTCTGTCATGGTTTCATAACACAAGGGCGGCTCAGAAAGACCATATACAATTCTCCTGCCACTTTGTGTGTTAAATATAGATTGCACAAATGAATCAGATTTAGGAGTTTTTGCTTCACTAGCTTTTTAACAGCCAGAATAACACTTGTGGATTAGAAGACAGTTCAGACAGGCTTAGCTGCAACAGTAGGGCAGAGCACAGACCACAGACCTGCGTGCGGCCTCCACCAGCATTCCTTTCTCCTTGCCTGAAGAGTAATCTGTCATGAAAGCTTGTTTGATTTCCATAATAGAAAACAGCTCGAGAATATAGCAAAATATTTTCCAGTCCCTTGGTTGAAACTGAGTATTTTCTGGTTTGAAAAAAAGTTGTTGAAGCATTTTGTGAGAAAGTCTGTTAAGCCCATTGTTGGGGGACTACTTTTAAGCCCCTGTTCTTCAATTTCCTGAGTCGTGCCTTAAGCGGCAGGTTGTAATCACTTCCATACTTCACAATATTTAAACATGCCTATTTCAATCTACAGTCATAAAAAAAAGACGACAAAAACAGCGAAGTACAGCAAGTTTGATTTTCTAACCATTAGCCATTTCACAAACAATACGGAAAGGGTATGACCTGCAACAGCTTTTTTTTTTTTCCAACTCCTTTTTAATAATGTTTTATATACCAAATATAAAATGCTTGAAAGAGTACAGCATTTAAGATGTCTTTTCTGTTAGATATTCATTGAACAACAAGACTGGTAAAAGTCACATTTTCTTATTTTTTACCCTCCCAATAACTTCTTTTTCTCCAAGTGAAGAAAAAGGCTTGCTGCTATTTTGTTTCCCTGCCTGAAGTTAGTGCTTTTATGAGCTTAAGATGCAGAAGAGTATCAAATCATCCACTAAAGCCCAGTGCTCAAGAGGAAGAGAAAACAAAAGCTTTACTGTGACTATGATTCTTCCTCCCTTCAAGACCAAAGGCTTCTGAAGGAATTTTTGGTTTTTATTAAATGATCCGAAATAGGCAACCATAAGTTTTATCTATCGGTGTCTTCTATAGGAAAAAAAACTAATCTAGATTTACACAAAAAATGTATAAGATGCCAGCAAAAACAATTGCAACATTCTCTGAAGGAAGTGGAGTAATTTGAAGATATGAACTATATACAAGTAAACCTAAGTGTCCTCCTGTACATGTTCATCTTTGAGACTTTGGACTCAATTATCAAAATCTTTAGGTAAGTCCAATAACACTTAAAACACTTCCAGTTAAGATCTTTTAGACTGAATTGTGAACACAGTTTACAGCACAAGACAAAAGATCTTGAACATTTTCTGAAGTAGTGCAAGTGCAAAAGTAGTTGCATTTTATAGTGACCCAGTTATAACTTCTTTCTCCGTGAAAACCTGCATGAATAGGGTGTACTGTGTTTCTAATATTCAGAGAAGCAGGCTTCAAGCATATCATTCATCTGTTATATTGGTCTGCCACCTGTAGGCCACTGAGAAAATTATTTCCTCCCTGCCTTTCAGATCGCTTTGTTTGTTACTCTGCATTTTTGAGTAGACAGTAATTAGAAGCATTACCATCAGTAGTATCCTGTACACATCACAAAGAGCTGATTTGCAGATCATTCCAGATACATGATCATCACTAGGCACTTAACACTTCCCACTCAAGAAACCCCAAAGATGCACAGTTATTCTGTCAACCTCAGCTCTAAGGGCATCCCAGGATTATCAAGGTGTAAGCTAGAGCCTCAGGAACGGCCATTTATATCTTTTCAGCCACATGTCTTTAGGCATCTTATCCTTGCTATGCTGAATTGTACTTTTATTATATATATAGATATAGATATATAGATATATGTATGAAAACACATTCTTGCATCCCACATGATTTCCCTGCAGGTTTGAGTGTCACACAGAATGTTTTTGAGAGATGCCGCATGAATAAAAGAAAAATCTGACAGCCTTATGATTCAAAATACTCTGTCTCTTTTGAATGTCCTCAGTCAACCTCAGCTGCAATTAGTTGGGAGCACTCAGATTCTGCAGCAAACAGGAACTGCTGCGTCTGCGTGTCATGCTCACAGATGTCACTTAGACTGCTTGGGTAGGAACAAGTGTTCCCTTGGAGATTACTTCCTTCCTATCTGTCATGATAGAAGAATATAAAAAAACCATCCAGAATAGTTGAGACAAGGCACAGGTAGAAGGCTCAGTGCCAAGGTCTCCCAGATTTGGGCAGGTTGTCTAGCACATTCCAGAGTGTAAATTAAGTTATGGTCCACTGGGATTGTTGTGTATCACACCAGCACAGACACACAAAAATTCTCCTTGGATTCACGTGTTCTGCACTGCAGTGACAAGCTATTTAAGGATAAATTACTTGGAGGAACTTTCCTTCCATAGTTCACAGCCCTTCCGAAATGAAATGCAAAGGACTGTTTAGGTTTACAAATTGGTGAATAGTTTCAGGCAATATGAAGTTTTTCATTACTGATAATCAGCAATTGTAATGGTCACAGCTCCAGTGCTGAATTATGGAAGAAAATGGATACAGATTTATAATCTGTAAAATCGGAAACTCTTAACAAGGCTGTGGTGCTGCTGAAGGAAGAGATGATCTTTTTGTTCAGACACTTCAGACCACTAAAATCCACTCTACACAGTCTCGCCAAGTTTCATACAGCAAAGAACATCTGCACTGCACCATATCTTATTGATCTGTGGGCAGAAATGTCTTGGCTAGTGCTGAACAGCTGAATCACTGGGGATGTAGAAGTAGCTGAGAAGTCCCTGCTCAGACCAGTTCCAGTGGGATTAGGCTCCTTCCATGGCTCTAGCCACAACTGCTGTCTAAAGCTGTGCTGCACAGCACTGACGCATAAACATTCATTTGGAGCGGCTTATATTTCCAACACACACATTTTTTTCCTGTGTATTGTGCTTTTATTGTCTCTTTGTGTGAATCGACAGCTGGTGGATGTGGTCAGCACAGTCAGATTTTGTGCCCAAGTCTAAAAGAAGTCAACTATTGCAAAGGAACACGGAGGATAAAAATCCCTACACACAAACCCTCCAAAAATTACACCCTCCTTTGTGATTCCCCACATGCATCTCTTCATAGAGTAGACTGCATTTTTTGGAAAAGTAGCTGTGTGTTGCTGAAAATATAGTCCATCCTCTGTTATTCCAGCCTTTACTCCCTGAATTTTGAAGGTGAAATATTTAGTCAAATCACCTACTTCAAAGCACTTTATAATCTTTTCTTTCTGAAAGCTGCATTGAACTCCTCATCCAGAAGTGCACTTTAAACACAAGGCATAGAAAGGATGGGCGTGCTACTAATTTATCTCAAGAAAATCAGAAGCAAACCCTACTGAGCTAAATGTCACCAATAGTGTGTGCTCAGTTCTGCTTGCATGGCAGAAGCTGGAATTTTACCTCACTTTTAAAAGAGCATAAGAGGAGTTTTCCCACACTCCCAGAAATCAAAGCAGTGTTCCAGAGGAAGGAAAAAGGGGGTCAATATTCTTGCAGCACATCCTGAAATGTAATTGCTAGGGATTATTACCATCACTAGCAGAAGCAAGTACAGATAGCCTGCATCTATCAGTTGGGCTTCTTCATTCTTTAGGGCACTTTGAGCTTACTATTTATCAAGAAAAAACAATACCTATAGCTTCCCAATCCCATATGAGCACCTTAGCAGCAAGATGGACTTAACTCCAAATTAATTTAGAAAATCAATTTAGAAAATCTCTTAAATTGGCATGGTCTCAAAA
>VZRQ01007802.1:2708947-2744111 GCA_013397975.1 Machaerirhynchus nigripectus | reverse complement strand
AAAAAAGAGTAAATATTAAAATAAGGATTGACCAGTAAATCAGATCAAAGAGCCAAGTATCCCCTTTCAGACAGGTGTCCAAGAAACTTTCTGCACTTCAATACAGAACTGATACTTCCCCTGAATTATCAGTATCCATACATGGTGATCAGCTCTGGAGGCACTTACTTAGCCAGGGTAATTTTTTATTAAATGTTCTCAGGGCTTTGTTTCTTTCCTTCCTTCTGTGCAGTCCTAAGGTATTGTTTTCAGAACTTGTTTGGACTCCTGCTAGTTTCCAGCCTCCAAACTCTCCTTTGGAAGGGAATTCTACAATGCAACTGCTTCTGGCAGCAGAAGAATATATTTTCATGCATAAAATGAATGAATAAATAAACAAATAAACTAAGAAATCTCCTCCTCTCACCCACTTTCTCCTACCCCCAAAAAATTAAAAACCCAACACAGGCCCTGGCTGTCACCTGATGTATTCTGGACCTTGGACTGGAGGATTGCATTGTGCAGGCAACTGAGCACTTTGTTTCAGTCTGCCAGACAAGTTTTTTTCATCTAATCCTAAACTGCCTCAGGAACAAAGAGTGCTTCAAAATACAGACTGCCATAGCCAGAATACAAATTTAGCCCTAATGTGGAGAAATGTTAAATCCAGAGGAGGATTTTCTATTGTGCAGAGCACAGCTGTGGGCTGAAGTGTCCCACAACAAGACACAGCATGTGTGCAGTCCACAGCTCCAGCATGAACGTGGCTCATGTCCTGGCCAGTGACAAAAAATTCCTAGTGACTACCACATGGTTGTATCTGCCACAAATCCCAAGCTGGACAGGAGAAAATCTGGGTCTGGAAATTTGAACTATCAGTCAGAACTTGAGACAATGAGGTATGTTTCTAATCATTCCACTTTTCAAAAAGACTTGTTTTCCTGTAGAAGCCTGCCTATGGCAAATAAATTGGAAACAAATCTGAAAGTTATATCATCGCACACCTGTGAGGTAAGTGAGCCTCTGCAAGTCTGTTCTCACAGCTTGAAAACTGAGAGCACATAAACCTGCTGTGATCTCAGGTGAGATGAGGTGATCTCTGATGAAGGACCAATTGGATTATTATAAACAACTAGCATTTAAGATTAGGCCTTTTCCTAAAACACCACTATAAATACGAGTTATGGGGTTCAGTGTGGGGATATCTGGGCAACTACTCCGTGGTTCGCAGCCTAGTGAAAGTTAGGCTGAAGTTTAAAGATTACTTTTTGGAAATAATTCCTTTATAATTTCTTCTGTATTTAAATATATATATACACACACACACACATATACATGCAGACTTGCTGGCCAATACAGGTGGCCTGTGGCCCAAATAAAAAACACTTCATGATTAGACGGCAAACAAGAGCAGTATTAACTTTGTGAAGAGGACAAACAAAATTGTCTGAATTTTCACAATTTCTCTGGCCACAAAAGTGACAGACCCCAATATATTCCAATACTTGACTGTTCCAGCTGTGAAAACAAACTTTTCAAAGTTCTCAAACAGCAGGCTTTCACATTTCTGGGAAATGAAACACTACTAGTTGTTTTATTTATGGTATCTTTGCTTTATGACAGTTAATGAGCTGTAATTTTATAAAAGAGAACAAAAACAATACTTCATGCCATCACAAATAGCCATCAGCATTATTTATTGCAGATGTTTTAATCTATTGTGGTAATAATGAAACATTCATTGTTTTGCTACCCTGAGCTATCTGTGAGAAATTTAAAATGACAAAAGCTCGCCCTCCCTTTTCCCCCCTGAAGCTTTTGCTCCTTTCCAGAAGGTTCTGTTGTGGAAAGCATAATGACGAGCTTGGTAAAAAACAACATACTCGAGGAAACAGCCAATGTACAAAAATAGTTTCCTGATGAAGTCTAACCAATGCCTTCTGCAGAATGCAACTGTTTGGTAGAAAAACAGGACACTCTGTCACAACAATCACCGTTGTGAATAAAATATATTAAATCCTCACCTCCATGATACTAATGTAAAAGAAAGTTTCACAGTATTTAGTCACTGGTTTTAGTTCTGTAACTTGAAGAGTTCAAAGAGCAAGCTGAGAACCATCAATTCACATGCATCCAGCCTCTGTTCTGATTAGGGACTCCAATGGCTGTTCAATGATCTTATCAAAGCCAAGGAGACAGGTTCATGCATGCAAGAAACACCTGCCAGAGGTGGCCGTGCTAACAGAGAACAGTACATTGACCCAGTGTCCCCAAACCTAGCCAGCAGCTCTGCACTACAGCCTGCCTTGAATCAGCAAAGAGCAGTGCTGGAACCTGCAAAAAGGCAGCTCCTTCATGGTGCTCCTTTAGCTTCCCATGTAGTAAGCAACAATAAAGAGAAATCTGGGATGATTTCACCCCTAGAGCTGCATCTACTTTCACTCAAAATGGGGCAAATAAAACCCAACCAAAACCAACTAAGTCCCTGAAGACTTGCAGGACCAACTTTTTGGATCGTGTTCCAGCAAACATTCCACATAATTTCCCCCTATTCCTCAGTTAGCTCAAATATTGACTAATGCAGCCCCACTCGCCTGGTAAAACAAGTAGACAACTTAATTTATAGCAGGTTTAGCATCTGTCAGGCAAGTAACAAGACAATCATTCACAAGGCTCTACACCTAAGAGCACGGGCAATTACTCAGCCGTCTGGAAAAGACAAAAGAAAAACTGAGAAATTTTGTGTGGTGAGCTCATGTTCCAGCGGTTGATTTTCTGCAATAACACTAAGGAGCAGGGAGCCCGACTTCCACAGCTCTCCAGTGTTTGCCAGCATTGTAGTTTCACTTGAAATCGTTTAATCACAGAGGAAACAGCGAGCTGCTGAAAATAGAGATGTGTTGGGGAAGAAGACCTATAGCCTAGCTGAAGCCGTCCTGATGTCATCATTACATTCTTATTGTTATAATCCAGGCACAAGGAAATGAAGAATTTGTTTATACCACAGCTAAAACCTAAATCTTCAAAGATTATTCCATTAATTACTTATTCCAGTTTCCCTGAAAATTACCCCTGTGTTACAGCTGCAAGAATGCAACACTTATGCTCACAGGATGCAAAAGCTTACATTCAGCTCCTCCCTCAAAGGAGCTCCCAGCAAGGAACAGCTCCTTGACCGTGTGCTCCAGACCTGTCTTGTACCTGTGAGTCTTAGCCAGAGTGACTGAAAGTGAGAGATAAAGCACAATCCTCCAAGCCTACATTCCTACCCCAAGCCTTCATTTCCACTGCTCGTACCAACCAGACAGTGCAAGGGGAGCACTAAGGAACCAGAGATCTTGCTCTTCATCACAGCTCATCAGAAAGGGTGTTTAACACCCAAAGAATTCACTTGGCATTCAGCATTAGGGAAAGCAAAATCAAGTCCTGTGAGAGACAGCTGCAGCATCAGAAGATCATGTTACCTTAAAAAGTGCTGCCTTTATTCTCTTAACAGCTTCTGCAGCAGCTATAGATAGAATGTAACTGTGACTCCTGCTCAAATAAAAAGACAATTAAACTCACTATTGTGATAGTTGAACTGCACTGAATTTCTTAAAGCATGTCCAAAGATTTCAGGTACTATTTCACATACTTACACCCTTGCCATGAAACAGGTAACATCTCAGAATAGCCTGGCCTATTTTTCCAAGTGGATTAAAAGCCACAATCACCTAGCAACTTCCATTGCTGTATTCTCCTCATTCAAGCCAACTCTCAGGTATGTCCTCACACTGTCCTTATCTACCTCCACCACAGCCAGATCTCCACAGCTCTCAGTTTCCCCTTTGAATAGCTCAGTGATGCTATCTGCTGCAGAAATACCTGGTCTCTTTAGTTTCAGGTTCCACAAAACTAACTTAAAATCTTAGTAATATTCATGTTGCAACAGAGATCTGGGCCTTGATGTTTGAGTTACAGCTTCCTAGAGCTTGTTTGCCTGAGCCAAAAGATCTTTAAACAGGTGATTTGCATAGAGGTCTTTCACAGACTGTTTCCAATAGGGATGCTTTCAAATGGAAAACAAGGTAAAAGCTGCTGACCATTATCATCAGTTGAAGGAGATTCCCTCCCCTCAGAACCAGATGAAGCTCTTCAAGAGAGTTAATTACATTGCTAATGGGATAAAAAGACAAAGTAACAAAAGTGACCTTAAAGCAACCACCCTGATGCAGAATATGTAAACAGCACTCATTGCTCCTTTTACTTGAGGCAAAACTAGAGATACTTCCTAGCGTTATGAGTAGCAAGTCTAACTTTATTTTCTTTAAACCAAGGAACCTGTGCTCCCACAGGTGAGCTAATGCCAGAGAGCAAGACCACCAAATAGGTGCAGTAAAGGCTTTTAGTATGCGTGAATAATTAACAGAGAAATGTTGTTAAAGGTAGAGACTTAGAGATAGCTAGGGAGAAGGTTCTGTCAGTGTTGAAGATATGTCAGAATTAAAGGGCACTGTTCCCTGTAGGAATGCCGTGATTTGCTTTGCAAGATGGATAGAAATATGATTTAAGAAATTTGAATTCCCGTGCCCAAACCCTTAGTTAAACACATGCACTGCAAAGCCATTATTGCCTGCAAAGAGACTGCTACAGCACTAAGAAACAAAACAACCACAAAACAAAACCAAAACAAAAGAAAACCCGAGTAAGCCAGGTGGTAACTGTGCCACACACCTTGCAGAACAACCTGGATTCCAAACATAAGACTGCCGTGGATTCAGTATAATCACAAGCAGAAAGTGATGAAGGATGAAGGGTGAGTCATGAGTAAGTGCCCCTCAGAAGTTGGAGCATCAGTCTCACGCTTCACAAAACTCTGATGACTATTTGGAGGTGCTTTTTGAGACAGCAGATCTTGACATGAAAAACAAACCAAAGAATACAAAATAGAATACACCAGCAGGTAATCCTAAATAGCTGTTAGAAGAGGTAATTGCTAAAGAGATCTTTAGATTTCTTTATGTAAAATTTCACACCCAAACCAATTACCTACAAACAGGCTGCTTTCAGCTGGAAAATAACAAACCTGGAAAAACAGCAGTTTTGTGAAACCACCCCCTTGAACTTTTATAAATGTTTTTGTAGGAAGTATGATGGAGGATTTTCGAGTACAGCAAAGATTGCCATTCCCGTAGCTTCACAATATGAGCGACCTAACACACCATGCATTATCCTTTAAAAACTTTTAGTACAGCTATTTGTAGCATTTATTTAGCATGTTAAAATGATTAGGAAGACACTACAGACAACGAAGTTAAATGCAATTATGACTTATCCACCTCAAGATTAAAGCCAAGATACAACTTTGACTGCTCTTCACTGAACTGTATATAACTTAAATAAGTAAATAAGCTGACAGGACCCCAGTTTTATCTGTTAAATGTTAAAATCATCAAGTGCACCTCAATTTCTTGTAATCAAAAGGGTTGTTTTGCTTTTCATCTACCTTAATCACTTCAGTGAGATCAAGAAGACTCAAAGTCTGTTAGATACCATTTTTGTAAAGCTCGTTGGGGAAAGCTGTGTAAAGACTCGTTTTGATATTCTGGACTCAGTAACATCAAAAGTTTTAGCTCTAGATTGACAAGATCAGACCTAGATATATGCCATGTGCTGTGTTAGGCTTCACCACTCCTAGGGCCCTGCAACCAAAGTAAGATAGCAGTAAAAAACCCCAAAACAACCAGCCAACCAACCAAAACCAGTCCAGAAGGTAAGCTTTAACCACAGAAGTTTGAACAACACAGAGAAAAGGATTAAAGACCAACAATGAATAAAAAAAGAAGTTATTTTATCTTTGTCTACCCACAGCAATTTAAGCTGCCAACTCAAGGCTAAAAAAATGCTATTATTTCCTCAGAGAAAGCTACCTGGGCAACCTGTTCCCACTTCACTGTTTTCATCTCCCTGTCCCTGCAAGGGGCCACACACTAAGGTTTCCTCCTTCTCCAATTGTTTCATCTGTTTCCCAGTGCAGTTCAGCAGTAGTCTCTCCAGACTGGATTACAAATATCCACCAGCTAATCATCACCATTAGGGCTATAGTATTTTAAAAAAACCCCAAAACCTGCTCAGGACCAAACCAATTTCAGACTGGAAAATTAATAGCAAAAGCCACCAAGCAAAAAATAAACACACAGTAATTTCATAACAAAAGTAAGATATCCCTCTGTTTTACCAAACAGTTCTGTAACACTTACCTTCAGCTCCCACATCATTCTAAAGTCTTTAATTCTGCAAGACCAGGCTACTGATGAGCTGTTGCCTCTACTGCCACTCTTCTCTCACAATAAGACAGCTCCACAACTGCTATAAATCAACCTCATCATTAAATTTATTCCTGCCAGCTGAGGAAGGGGCCTCTTTTCACTCTGTAGCTTGGAGAACACTTCATCTACTGTGCCATTTGTCATCTCTTATGCAGCAGCCCTAGCCCAGAAATGGTTATGTTTCTGATAGACAGCCCCTCTCCTTACTTTAAATGGCACCTGACAACACATTTGCCTGTCGCACTCTTGACAGTAAAAGTAATTTAAAGATCTGAGATGATATATGTTATTGTTATTGAAATCAGATCCAAGTCTCGAGTGTGACAAGCAGGGGTTTACTACTTCGGACTGAGGGTATTCTTACTCTTATTTCTCTTATTATAGATGGGCTGGAGATAATTCACAGCTGTGAATCAAAACACTCGGCCACTTTAACAGCAGTCTTTCATTCTCACTCATAAAGTGTGCACAAACCCTCCACTCATTTAGAACCCAGAACCCTTATAGGCAGCTGGCTACCCCAAAGTCTGAAAATTCCTGAACCATCCCTTTCCTCATCACCTGTCTTTGTGGTTTTATGATCCTATGAATCCTGTTGCACAAACAACACATTTTAAAAGGGCAAGTCCTGGTTTAAGATCAGTACCTTCTGATACTCATCCTAATAAATATACTACTGGCATTTCCATGAGATGAGAACACAGTGAGCTGTTTCCTGCAGCAGGAACCTGGAAGGGTTTTTCTCTCAGATGTTAAAATGCAACTGTCTAAATAAGTATTCTGTACAAAGTGAGACTTACACTGTAACTTTATACACGTGAATAATAACATTATAAAAAATTAATGCAGAAATCGAGCTTTTCTACATTTTGATCATCCTTCTGAAATTCAGACTTATAACCTACCCATGCATTTTTGGCAAATTAAGACGTTTCTTTGCATCTGTAAGTTGATTTCAGCTCACCAGAATAACAATTGCAGCTGACACTTAGGTAGCTGGAATGGCTAATATCCTAGATTAAATGTTTTCTTACTTGCTGTTTGAGAATTAAAAACTTTTTTGACTTTTATATATTCACTTTACTATAAACTTAAATTATTGAGGCCAAGGACAAAGATAAAAACAAACTTGCTCACAGTAATCAAAGTATCTAATTGAAATAAAAGTGCCTTTCTATTCTAGAGCATATTATCCCAATTATCTTAGAGTTGTTGAAAAATATTCTTTAGGTAGTTCATAATTTTCCTTTCAGTGTCATCTCTGCACTTTCTAACTCTCAAATGAATTTGATAGTTGTCAGAAATGTATGAATATAATTGATAACAATCAAAGTTGCAGCCTGGCAAGACTGAACAACTGTTCCCTTTTAGTGCCTTTTTTTCCAAGAACTAATAACTTTTTTAGAACTTTTACCACCGAGATCTTGATATTTTTCCATTATGCCATCCCACATGAAAGTGAGTAGTTTTAATTAAGCAAAAATGGCCTTATTAGTTTTGAATGAAAGAGCTATTTTTGAGTGCCAGTAAGCAGACAAATATGTTTCCTTTGAATAACTGGAGCAGGTGTATTCTGGAAGGTAAAGTCTCCCAAAGTCATATATTTTAGCAAGTACTTGTGCTCACCTAGGTCTGGAAGCTACTGGTTCCAGTACTGTCTGAAAATATGGGAATTGTACACTAAATACACAAAATAAAGTTAGACTCAGTGATCTCCAGGGTCCTTTCCAACCTAAATATTTCTATTATTCTATGAAAATTTGATTCTTTCTCTGAACTTGGAAATTATATCCTAGGAATGGGCTGTGTGAGGGTGCAGGGACAATTTGACTGAACAAGTGAACTGTTAATATTAGGTATTTGCATTTTTCTGAATGGGTAAAAAAACTTGAGTTACCATAGGCTTCTTTCAGATGCTGGAGCACAAGGTGAGAAAGGATCGAAGAAGTGCAAAAAGTTTGAAAGAGTTTTTAAAAAGCACAGAAATTGTAGAGAACGAGCCACAGAGATATTTTCAGGCTTTGAAACTGACACAAGGGGTTGAGAAAAAGAGTACATTTAAAAAGAAATCTTTATTAAAATTTAAAAAATTAAAACTTATTTTATGAATTCTCCCCCTCTTCAGGACTGCAGACTGTGTCTATAACTGCTGTGCTGAAGTACTGTAGTAACACACAGTGACAAGAAAAGAGCTTGAACGTGTCTTTACGAATATTCACAGAGCAGAAAAAGAGTTGTATGATCAAAGGCAGTTGGATAATGCAAATATAAACCAAATGCTGGAATTTAATCTGAATTCTGGCATTTTCTGAGAGTGCTCATCAACAATTACATTAGTAGCATTTTGAGTGTCTGAACATGAAATCACATTCAATGTACTTGGCAGCTTCGGTGTGTTCTTTAGTAATTCATAGTTTTGCTCCAAATGCTAACCTTCTGAAATAGGTGCAACTCAGCTGCAAGGCACTGACATTTGGATTCAAAATACCATACCTGCAAAAATACAACATATTTTCCAAAAGCTCTACAAATAATTGGGAACACACTGGCAGGCTGGTGCCGTATGTATACTTATATAGAGATTTGGGCTTTTGGGCTCTACTTGTCTTCAACACCAAAACTCTCAAGTGACTACCTATAACATTTCACTCTAAAGAAATGGTAGAATTAGGGGTCAGAACAGGGAAAGCTGGGCTCAGACTGGCTAAAATGGAGAGGTTAAGGAGGTTTTTTTTGGCTAAATAGAACCAAAGGTGTTTTAACAAGCTATTGCATAAAGCAGCTCTAACAATTCTCTGCTGAATCTCAGTTGAAAACAGTAAAAAACAAAATCAAATATACTACGAAAGCTGCTGAGAAAAGCAAACAGATCCACATATCACATATGATATCACATCTCAAAATTTCATGCAGATGTATTAATACTTTATTTATATTTGTGTAACTCTTGCTAAACTGGAGAGGTTTAATCCTAACACTTACATGTTTGGGAACATATGTGTTCAGATCTTCCCTAACCAACTAATGAGAAGCTGCTTTCTGCTGCTTTTTATTCCAGAGCCTCATTTTGTCATACTGAGTTTATAGCTTATGACTTTTCTCTGGAGAAAGTAACAATTATCCAGTATTGAGTAAATGCTTCTGGTGTATGTGGGAGACATATATGCTGCTGTGCATGCTTTACGAGTACTATAAATTTGTTTTCCAGCTCTGTCACAAAAGAATTCATTCCTTTTGGTAATTAATTACTCAACCATTGAGCAGGTTCTACTTGGCAGACTACTTACCATCAGAATCTGCTTTTTAAAATATTTACTTCTCTATATAAGTGATGGAGACTGCTGTGTGTAATCTTAAGCCTGATTTATTGTTTGGTAATACCTGATTCTTGCACAGTGAGCAATATCACTTAAATGCAAACCAGGACTTTTTATAAGAGCACAGAGACTCAGATTTTCTAAGGTGGTTTCAGTACACTATTGTGTAACTGCATTCTTCAAGGTCACATGTCAGTGAGATTGATCTGACTGTAAGCATTCAGTTCCCTAAGAAACATACTTTATTGCATGTTTTCTCCATGTCGGAGAACCCTTTTCCTGGCTGCTTTGGATTTATGTATTCCTAGATAAGTTCTTGGCTCCTAGGACATTTTCTGTTTCATTGAGGACCCCAGGCCTATAGCAGATGATGTAAATAAATGTTGTTGCACGTTGAGTGGTCCAAAGGCAAACTTTACCCTAATGAGCTTAATTTCCCTGGGCTCCCCTTACTGGCTCCTGCAGCGGAAACTCTCTGCTGAGAAGCTTTGGATAGCGAGGCTGCATTCAGCCTTTACAGAAACACCACCCTTATTTAGTTACTACCTTAATTGACTTGTACATCTGGTCTCTTGGACTCCAAACAAAATGTTAAATCATTTGATTCTTCTGTAACCAAGAGAAAACACGTTTTTCTCCATCGTGAAAAAGCTGCTGTAGATTTTTCAAAGCTGCTCAAGTCCTGAAATTATAACTTAAATTTTTATTTTCTTGCTGATTCGCTCCTTGTGACTTGCTGTCATTGTGAGAAGAACTAGGTACTGAAAAGCAATCTTGCACAGCAAGAAACAACATGCTGCTCTATATACACACACAATTATGTAGAACTATCACCAGAAACTGTGTTAAAGAAGTTTTCTCGGAATAGATATGACTGAGCTAATCCAGAGTTACATTTGCTTTCTACCTCTGCTGCAATGTCCTCAAAAGCCCACATATGCCCAGATATTTATGGATTGCCCCTATTTCCCTAGCTGCTCATAACATATGGCAACACTGTCAGTAATCATCATAAAATACATCAAGAGCCAAGAACACGTACAAGGGATACCCATATATAGACTTTGCACTCTATACTGACATATCAATTTATCTTTTTTTTTTAGCAACACCATGTTCTCATGAGCAAGAATCTCATGACAAGAATCTGTAAGACTACTAGTTTTCTGTGTGTTTTTTGCAAATTCTCATACACATTTTGTCTATCATTGAATTAATCCATGAAGTAAAGGCTACAAACACAGAACTATTTATAGCACCTGGCAGTGGCATGAAGAAAATTGATCAATTAATGTCTTTAGACCCTACAGTTCCTGCAAGGTTGCTATATTATATTTCCTGGGCTGGAGCTACTTCAGAAACAAAATGCTTTTGATAAAATACTATCACAAAAGAAGGCTGAATTCCAGGATGAACTAACTCTTCAAATTGCCATTTGAGGGAGTATTGTTAGGTGACCATTGATGATTCCTATAGTTAAATTAGGTAATGACAATGAGTTAGAAAGGGAAAATTAGTTAATTCTGATGGAACACATTTTCACAGAGCAGAAGGTGCTGCAGCTGCAGAGGGAAAGAGGGAGAACAACTCAAAGAATGTGTCAGGAAACAAATCAGTTGCTTTTGCTGTTCTCTAGATACAGGACAAATCCCTCAAAAGTAAATATGGTATAGACCAAGGCACCTACAGCAACAGAATGATGGACAATACTTTACACAAGATGGTGGTATATTGCACATATGTCAAAATTCACAGATCTAACCTTACCTGACTCACAGTTCGAGCCTTTAATATTTAAAATTGAAAAAAAAGAGGTGAGAACTTTCTAATCTGAGTGGGACACAATGTATGTCAAAGATTTGCTTTGGCACCTGCCTCATCATTTTCATATTTCTCTCACAGTTCATATGAAAAGGGTTTCTGAAATACAGCAGACACTCCTGGGAGACAATCTGACGAAACAGGCTCAAGTCTGCATCCCCCAGCACAATAGCATCATTGCTTCTCAGTCTACAATTTCCACATTATCTGGGAGGTGCTTATGTACACAGACTATCAGATGTCCAATTAAAGCTTAAAGGTGCTGCATATAAAATGCAAACTAAAATGTTTACAGTCATTAAAAAGAAGACATTAATGTCGTAGTGTTATATGAAACTAAGCAGGCTTTGCTAAAAAAAACAAGCACTGCTATTCAGGGCCATGTGATTTTTAAATCATATATTGGATATAAACCCATCAGAAGCTGGCATGTAAAACTGTTATATTCCCAGTGATCTCAAGAAAAAAGAAAAGCTAAGTCAGTGAGAGTTTATTTTCAATGAAACAAGTAGTAAATTCTTATGTTGCTGAACACACACACAAATGGGAAAAAAAAATCTTTATTGGTACCTGAACATTAACAAATCACACCAACATATGTTAAAGCAACCAGAAGTTGATTGTGAGAAAAATATTGTCTTTGGATACTGTTGGAAAGGGACAACTGCTGTTAAGAAAGAAAAAGAATATATTTATAAAATTTTATTGAAAGAACTAGAAACAGCAAAAAGAATTGGAATATATATTTATTAGTTTCTTTGGTTTTGATTTTTTTTTTTTTAGGGAAGACATACACAGACTGTATATTGGACAAAGTTAAAAACTCATTTTAAATAATATCCTAAACAACAAGCATAAAATTAACATCTTGTTACAATGTCCTGTAACCTACTCTGTTTTTATTCCTAATGTTATATGTTGCTTTCTCTTTACACAAAACAGTAGTCTTTCTCCATTAACAATACACAGGCCCCATCTGTTTCTCATTAAATACCCTACTTTTTCTGTAGTGTGTTGTGTTTCTGTTGCTGAAATCTCTCTGGGAAAAAAGGGTTCCATAGCTCAGGATTTAGGTAAATTCTGAAAGCCTCCTCAGCTCTAATTCACATAGAAAAAGAGGGGTCAGCAGTTGGGAGTTGTTTCCTTCTCACTGACTCTAAAGAATCCCCACACATCTCCTTACCCTGCACCAGCCAAACATACCCCAAGTAGCCCCAAAACATGAAGGGACTTCTCTGTGTGCTGTGGAAGAGTCAAGATTTGTTTTGGGAGAGTAGGGATGAAGGGAAGAAAGAGAGAGAGACCTCCACAAGGTAGCTCCTTTCAGCAAAGCCTTTTAAGGGGAAAATCCAAATAAAAATGGAGGGAAGAAAAGCAAGTCCTTTTTCTGGACTGCAATATGTCAGAGGAAACATTCCACAGGGGTAATTTCCCATTTTGACAATTCAGCCCATTGGGTAGGCTGAAACATACAAAAACCTTGATGAAAGGCACTATAACTGACAGTGGCAAACTGATTGATTCTGAACACATGTAAAAGAATAGCAAATAAATGTATTTGTAACAGCTACAGTTTTCAGCTCGAGTCACCACAGGCAGATGTTTCACACTAAGATTTACTAGACAGCATACCCAGGATTTCATTTTTGTGATTCAAGTGTTTTTCACACTTATTACTCAAATATAGACTTTTAGTATGTTGTGACTGCTCAGTGCCTATCTCCACTCAAGTATGTAGATTTGTTTTTATTTTATATCATACACAGTCTTGACTAAAAAGACACTGACTCACCAAAGTCTCTGCAGGACAAAAGCCATGTTACAAAGGATAAAAACCATTTTGCCTTAGTCGGTTTGCATGACAGAAATGGCATATGATGTTTTATCCCAGTACCGAATAAAACTGATGATGGCAAATAAATTATCTCATGCACCCATTATCATCTAAGAAGCAATCCTGGTTTTTTAAAATAAATTGCTTGTAAATATAAACAACACACTTCTGGAGATAGCACATGAGTTGTAAAATCCATATTGATTCATATCTGTATAGAGTTTCTTTAGGTAGCATGCAACTAGTCCCTGAACTAACATACTACAGGTTTTTGGTTCCTGTTTGGATGGCAAACTTTTAAAGATAGTGAGAACCGTTGAAATACTTGTAATTTATTACTCGCAAGAATGCAAATATGGGTAATTATACAAAGAACAGCCATTCCTTAATTGTTTGTGGAGAAGCCCAGTTTAAATGGGTGTTTGGAAAAAACCAGGCAAGTCACATCACTGGTGGGGCCACTGAACAAATATTTAGAAAATAAACTTAAGGTCACAAACTCTTCTTCAGTATTTGTACCAACAGTTGTTTGCCTTGAGCTTGCTCTCCTGTAGTTTTGGAATAGTGAAAGAAAGAAAAGCAACATCATCGACCACTTCCACTTTTGGAAGCGTCTGATTTGGTGATTTTATAGTCTAACACAAAAATCCAAAGATTGCCCAGGGAAGATAAAGTACATATTACCTTGGAGATGCTCTATATAGAGCAAGCTTCATATTTATTACTTTGTTTCATTATTTTTCCAATGTGCATCTTTTTACAATGCAGAAATACCTCATGGTTGACACTGAGTTCTGTTTCTAAAAAAATGCATACACATTATCTAGACCTGACTGTGCTATCTTCATTAATCCCTCACATAAAAATAAATAATTCTATGAGTAGTCTTATAGTGCCATAAGGAATTTTTTTCTTTCATCTGTTACAGCAGAGACACATTTATAACATCAGTAGCCCAGCATCAGGTCATCATAAAGCAGTAATTTCACTGGAGGGCAGATCTGAAGCGGGACATGATGAATTGGGCAACTGTTCATTTTTAAGAATGTACAATTGTAACAACAATTAACAACTAAATCTATACTTGTTTTCTGGAAGAATATGCTTATATAAAAAATATAAGCAGAAATAAAGGACTTTTGGTCAAGAGGGTGGCAATGCATTCTGATGTCTGCCTCACTCTTGAAGCTTTGATAGAGGTATTGGCAACCATCATCATCTACAGAATCCATGTAAACAAAATAACTCCCCCTAGACCCACTTATGCTGAACTCATGATAGAGAAATCAAGACTTTTGTAAAAAAATACCCCACAATTATAAGGAAATGATTTTATTCTGGCTAAAACCTCTCTCTCAGCCAATACAAGTAGCCCTAACCTCCCACTGTGTTCTAACTTGATTTTTTTCAGTGCCAGCCAAATTTTCCAATACTACAACCTCCAGCTGAAAGTTTCCATCTTGCTGGAATTCTACAGGTACTTTGGAGAACCCCGTAAAGTAACCCTGACATTACAGTCAAGACCCCAGTTCTTCAAGAAGCAAGAAGCAGAATCCCAAGGATAGACTGGAATCTTGATCACAGCAGTACCAGGTTGCTTGTTTTCATGGGAATGCTGGCTGCCCTAGGGTTCTCTGCCATGTGGGTGTGTTGGCAACACTCACAACAAGGTACTGGAAGAGATGCAATAGATTAGAAAAGCTTGAAAAAGCTGAAAAAAATGACGACTGGGGCACCAGAGAATGGTGTGGTAAAGAAGAGGTCACGAGGGAAAGGCGGAAGGGAAATTAACGCATGAGATGAAGGGATAAAGATATTCCCAAGTACATGCCCAGGCAATAAATACAGCATTGCTCTAGTCCCAGCTGCTATTCCCTTGGTGGGCATGGAGCAATTAAGAGTCTCCTCTCCTTTTGCTTGATGTGGGAAAGTAGGCTAACGGTGGGATTCCAGATTCACATAAAGGGAGGAAAGGCCATTCAAAAGGAAAGCATCCCTTGAAGACAAAAAGGAGATAGAGAAAGTGCTGTGATTCTGAAACATTTCACCCATGCTCGTAAGCAGTGCACCTGTAACTCCCACTGCAGGTCACGTCCTGGTCTTTCATCAACAGTGGGACACAAAAAGTGTCCCAGTTACAGCTCTCAGCCCTGGAGGTGAGCAGTGACTGTTTCAGTCTTGTGCGAGTTGGGAAAGAGCCCGAACGCAGAGGAGCTGAGTGCAAGCACAAGGCTTTAAGATTACCTCAAGAGGAACAAGAGGGAACTGCTCTTTTCTATTTCTTAAAACTTCTTAATCATGGTTTGGATGTTTGGAGTTAATAATAGTTCTCTTGGCAGGAAAGCCAAGAATTGGAGCACCATAATCTGCTTATCTAGGTACTGGGTGGTCCTCAAGTTTCTCTTTGAACACTTGTGCCTCATGATTCCATATATCTCCAAGCAAAGAGCCAGAGAGAGATGAATTATCAGTGAACCTGACTATCTAAAATAAGGCTGAAAAAGAGAATGCATTCCTGAGGATTTTAGTAGAGATCATGTAGAGAATTGTGTTAACTCTTGCGTTGTCCTTAGATCATAGTTAAAATAAAGTGTTAAGGATAAAAAAGGATAGTTACTCTTGTTGGTGGTAGGAGATACATATAAAGTTTTATGGCTCACCTACAAAGTGGTTTAATATAAATTATCAGCAAATATATTTAAAGGAGAACATACACAAGCTGGCTTTCAAAAATGGTACAGGAAGGTCCACAAAGAGAAATGGGAAATTATCTCTCAACATAACTAAATCATAAAAAGAACACCTTTTTTTGCTGTTATTCAGAAATAAGAAATGAAAATTAAAGTTTCTAAAAAATTATAATCAAATAATTTTGCACAAAAGTAGACTCAATTGGAGACATTATGCTTTCCTCTCTTCAAGTCAGTACTTCAAAATCATTCAAGGGACCTCTTGAAATTGTGGAGTGTGTTACAGAGATATTATCTGAGAGCAGCTCCACTGCCTATCTATCATATGCTACACTGCACACTGAAATTCAATTTGGTTCCATTCAAATTTATTAAAGGTCAAAAGTTCTGGGGCATCAAATATTCCAAATTTTAATTACTCCAAAATCTTTATGCATTTATGAATCAATGTCATCCACTTCGGTTTTGACTGTAAAATCTTACTGAAGCAATTTTAAAATAAAATAGTTCATCTTATCCTTATAACTTAGACAAATTAAAGTTCTAAATAAATTTATTTCTTGACGTAAGAGGTCACTTCCCAGATGCTACAGACAGTATGATGGAAGTGTGACACTCAATTTTATACCACCGACTAAGTAGTTTGCATGAGAAACTGGACATTAGTTAAATGTTAACTGCAGAAATAGTTTGTTTTATGTTCTTCCAGATTCTCTTCCTTTCTCCTTCTTATCTTTCTTTTCCCTTTTCTTTACTTTCCTTCAGCCTTTAGCTTTTTAACTGTCACCTTTTTGTTGGCTTCCAATTCTCTCTTCTTTTTCTCCCATTAAAAATATCTCTCCTTCTTTTCTTAATGTCTATTTTCACCATTCCTCTAGGTTTCTTATCAGCCACATCTGCTTAAGGAGAAGAAAGGTTCCAGCATCTAAGGGCAACTATCTTTTCTGTTCATAATTCTTTTTAGATACTGAGTTACTTGACATTAAAATGACTGCGATAACACACTTTCCTCTGTTGTGTGAAGTAAGATTTCTTGTAAGAAATACAACTACCTGAAAGGAAAAAAAAAAATTACTTTGAAAGTGGCCTCAAGGTTAGGAAAGGCTGGTTAAACCTTTCTGGTTACACTTTGACACCAAAGATTATTAAATGGTTTTGATTTGCTGTTCTGTTTAAAGCTTCCAAAGAAGCCTCTAGTACAAAATGATAATATTAATATGCAAACTCCCAGTAAAATTATTTGGTACATGTCAGGGTTAAATACTGTAATATAGGAGCAAATTTGAACATCAAAGACCACTCTAGCTCTCCAAGAAGAACAAATGTTTTACTCTCTTCTGTAAGATAAGGAACTTGCTGGTTTCTTTAATGAACAGCTATTTTTAGCAATATATCTTACAATTTTTTTCATCAAATCGAGATAGTTTGTCAGGGCAGAGAAATTAATCTCCTGATAGTGATGTGCTTCCAGCAGGTATTTGTCTGGGAATCCCAGTGGTTACTGCCACATGGAGAGATGGGCACACAGGCAGTGATGTCACTGGGCAGTGTCCCCGAGACCTTCTAATCTCCTTCAGTACTGGTTTGATCCATTTCTTTTCAAGCATATTTTTATTTGAGGCAACAACATTACTCTAAAATCCATATTTTTTTAAGGATCCATACAAGTAAAGCCAAATATCAGATTCCTATTTCCTTCTTACCAAAACTACTTGAAAGATGCATTTATTTGACAGCCAAATATAAACCATGGAATAAGTTGCAAGATTTAAACCCAATGCACACTTCAACTTGCCTAAATGGCAATGAGTCTGAGGAAACTTGGAAAGAAAAAGCTAGATTTTGCTTTATAACAAAATTAGGACAATGTTTCTTTATCCATGGAGGACAGGTAAAAATTATGAGTATCAAATACCATAAGAAATTCACATCCTATCAGCCAGTGAATAAACAGCAGTACAACACATTTAGCCAAAAAAAGAAGTTAACAATTTCAGCATATTCCCTCTACCTAGAAAACACAGGACCGAGACTCACTGAGGTATGGCTGATATGCTGCTGACAGGCTTTTAGCACCAACACAGAAAATAGCTGAAGCTTTTAACAGAGTAAAGTAGCTCTTTATCTGCCCACGTGTACCTATGTATGTATGTATATATATATCTATATATATATATTTCAACAGACTAAGAATCTTCAGGAACAGGTTTCATTCTCCTTTACTAGTGATATACTCGTGGCATTCCTAATAATAATAATGGTTAAACAATGACTATGGTATTTGATATTTCTAGTGCCAACTACAGTAAATAAGGCAATTATGCTGATCCTAAGTTCTTTGCCTGAAATGCAAAATGAATTGAACAATAGAAAGAATAGTTCTAATGCCTTGTATAACCTTAAAGTGTCATAATTCTGTTTCTACCGGAAATATGAAAGACACGTATCTGCTGCAGCTGCTCACTCTGGGACAGCTTTAAATTCTGACCCTTACATATGGCATCCAATACCTGCCTAGAAATTTGCGATTTTATTCCCTATAAAATGGAAAAGAATTTATTCACAGATTAAGCAATTTTGATTAAGTTTTCCTAAAAAGGAAAAATGCACGTAGTACAGCAAAATATATACAAAGTTGTAAATGTCAGAACAGATGTTGTGCAGTCTTCAGTGTAAATATTATGTGCAGTATATAGCAGTTAATAATAACCAGGGTATTGCTCTATAATACAGTTTTCTGAGAGATAGTAAGACCATCTTAATACATTCCCATTTTGGTATCAAACAGTGGGATTTCTTTGTATAATTTCCAGTGCTCATGTAAATCATAAAGTACAGGCATTCAAATAATAATTGCTGGATTTCTTAAACATGAAGTGAATACAAAAATAATAATAACATGTCAGAAGACATCACTGCATTAAGCAGTGTTATTTTTTATGTGCTGTTCTCCCCTTGCCCCGACCCTACCCAAACGCTGTTATAATGAACAGTACAGATTCGTATGGGAATAAATCCCCTTATTTTCCTTCCATACTATTTTTTCTTGCAGTTCTACTTGCCAGAAATTATCATTTCTCTCCATTCTCGTAACTTCACTCATTTGAGCTGCGATGGAGCAGAACCAGGCTACAGATTTCCCAGTTCCAAGATCCCCTACAGAAAAGTAAAGAACAAAACTTCATCTGATGAGGTGTAAGCTCAGATAAAGCAAATGCCAGCCATAGAAATTAAAGTTTTGTTGTGGTCTTCGCTGGACCTTGAGAAGAATGACTAAAATTGGATCACAACAGCTTTTCTGGACAACTTCTTATGCCCCTTAATACACCATGATCTTTTTTGGAGAAGCATCACAGAGGACCTAAAGAACTGCAAAGTTATTCTGTCTTCTAAAAGACTGCTTGGAGCAAAAATATTTTGAAATCACTCTAAATCATAAATATAAAATACTTTTAAAACATTGCTAAACTGCTGCATCCGAATGCTTTAGTGAAAATTTAAGAGATGCAGAAACCAGCCATGCCCCCTTTCCTTTAATGTCATACCTTTTGGTTTTGGTTATGAAATTTAAGTGTAATCCAGTTAAATAGAAACATATTTACACAATCACAAGTCCTTTCAGAATTTTTTTTAATTAGAATTTTAACTATGATGTGCAAAAATGAACCAGCAAGAGAACATCTTCAAGTGCTATGTCAACTGACAGGCAAATATACAGCATTAATAGCAATCAACAAGTAATCCATCAACTATAATTACACAACATTTTTTCTCTCAGAAATGAGGAGAGCTCACTCCTGCTCACAGCACCCAGCTTTGCACAGAGAAATTTTGACATCACGGTTAGCAAAGCCACATACTATACAATGAATGTCATTCCTGTTAAATCTTGTTCTTAGTGAGACTGCTGCTAAAATTTAAAAACAAGAAACACTAAAGTCTACTCTAAACATCTTAATTTCAAGGAGAGCTGTTTGAGATCCATAACTTTTAATACGTTCAATAACTGATCTCTCTAAGCAGTTAAGTAACACAATGTCAAGGTGATACAACTAATTTACAACCCATTTTCCTTTAACCAAACATTAACAATGTGCTAAAAGCAAAAAATTTGAATCAACAAGGTCTAATACAGGTGACATTAAATGAAATATTGTAATTGCAAAACAATTTCCAAACTGGTGGTGGTCTTAAACTTCTGAATATTTGCATAATTTACTCATTGTGGTTAAATGCCATCCCAGGCTGAATAACTTTATTAATGCTTTTGTGAGACATTAATATCTATATCACCATCTATTCCAATTCTTCACCAACAGAAAAAAAAATAAGACTGAATACTCAGAATCAGAAATTTTCAAACACCTGAAAGTCAGTTAATCAAAACTGAATATACCATATTTTTACCCTGAGAACTGGCTTTTTTCATAAAAGATCCAGACTTCACACAGATACTTACTTTAGATGACCTTTTTACTGAGCCAGAAATATACTGTTGAAAAATTTCAATCACCGTATTTCAGTTGTGCCTCAGTTTCCACAACCATTAAATTAAAGGCCTCTTTTAGTCATAATTAGCTCATACGTTCAAATATTTATAAGCTGCGGGCTGCTATTTTCGTGCATCCCTTACGCACACATTCATGCCCTGCTAGTATGGGCAGTGTGTGCTTTAGGTGTAAAGCACCTGTGAGTGGACAAGGCAGTTCTCAGTCCCACTGAGTCCATCACCTCTTCCCTCAGTGCTCCTGAGATGGGGACTGGGAGAAGCAGCAGATTTGTTGATATGTATGTTCATGCTTTAGGAAAAAGAAAGTATTGCTCAAGCTGCAGATCAGCTTCCAGATAACAGGACTGACAATATAATACCCATTCCAAGGATACCAACAGCCACCCCTCCAAGTTTTAGTTATTTTAGGGACTTCCATCACATATATTTTCCAAGCAACCACATGACATTTAGCTGAATTAAACAGAAAACCTTCATTCCATTTGCAATATTCCTTCTCTGTTTTTGCAATCTAAGTGTTTCTAAAAAAAACCCCAAAATAAAACCACAGCAAAAATTTACAGGCATAATGACAATATTATGCTGCCCATCATGGGCATTCTTGTTTATAAATAGCTGGACAGGAATAAGGAATAATGTCAGCGAGAACTGAGTTGCCTTTTAAATGGAAATAATCATCTGGTTATTTCAGTCAAGCAGCTGTGTATGCAGTAGGAAGTCTCACTCCCAAATATTATGATGACTCATCTACTTTCCTTTTCTAATAGTAAATGCTCTTTTCTCTTTATAAATGCAGCATTGATAAACCCTTCACAAGCTGCAATGCTACCTTACATCCCCTTACCTAAATCTAGAGATTTTAAAGTGCAGTTATGCACTCATATCCGTAAAATTATCCATTATAATCACCGGGGTTACAAGGGCCTTTCACACAAACTGAAGACCTGTGAGATTTGCTGCCTTTATCAAAGTTAACATCTGAAATAGCATGAAAAATGCTAAGACTGTGAATAGAAAAGGTACAGCCTGGACATCTCCCAAGTCCCTGGAAAGAGAGGAGTTAATCAGCACCGGCAGTTCGGAAAGCTTGCAGTGAGACACAGGACTGTACTGCAGATGTGTGGAGCACACTGAAGGTGTGGCCCGTGCTTTCCACATGCATATTTAAATACTTAAATTACACGGCCTTAAGGCTGCTATTAGAGAACAACCTCACAGAGAGGAAGAATTACACAGCGAAATGAGGCCTAACGCGTTTCTTCAAATAGAGAGCTGAGAAGAAGAGAAGGAAAAGCCCGGGTTACTCACGATTCTTTTCACCTCTCCACCTTGACCCCGCTTTTATTCTAGGTGCGACGTCCACGGCAGCAGTTACGTCTATTAGCCCAAGCAGCAGCAGCAGTGACAGCACAGCCATGCCAGGTAACAAAAAAAATAAATCACCTCTACCTGGAGTACTGCTAGAGATGAATTAGAGAAGACTTTCCTTAGTAATGAACAATTGGAGCTAACAGCACTTACTCAGCAGAGGCAGAGGGAGATGTAAAATATTATTCCTACTAGAAATGTTTATTAAAAATTTCCATTGAATCGCTTATTTCCTTTATCCAGGGAATGCAAAAACAGAGGAGTTGTAAAGGCTTCCCCTAACTAGGAGCCTCTGGCACTCAGACGCAGGAGGAGATGCAGTGGCAGCTTTCTGTGGTCCCTCAGAAGCCACCGGCTCCTCACCTGCCTCTGCCACCTCTCAGCCCTTCCCAGTGTTTATCAACATTCCCCACAGCACCCTAGCAGGGGACACTGCCAGGCTGAAAACAGAGTTTTTTCTCCCTCGCTTCCATAATTCACTGCAGTTTCACAGAGCTGATGACACGGAACATTTTAATGTTGACACTCAAATCTCATTACGTTTATCAATGGGCACAAAACCACAGTTTGTCAAGCTTCCCCCCCTTACCCACAGAGGGGGGCAAGGGCAAAAAATAACATATCCAAGTTGAAAAAGAAATGCTTAAAAAAGAACTTTTTTTTTTCCTAAGCTATGCAATAACTCTGTCTCTTATTCAGCACAAGTATCTTCTATTTCTAGGGAAAATAACACAAACAATACCACCTCCCACACAGGTTTCTGTCAGCAGATGCTGCATAAATAGAGCAGTTCATCGGCGGTAAGAGAAGCTCTGAGAGATTGTGGAGAGAATCTGTGTTACCTAACAAACCTTCCCCCTGCAGCCCAGCAGCCTCAGGGCACCCAGCACCCAGTGCAAGCAGATTCCAGTGCTCACAGCAGCGCTGTTGGAAGAGATTTAACCCTGGATCTGTCAGTACTAGGGAGCCAGATCACAAACTCCCCCGCGGTCACCGCAGCAGTCTCAGGGAAAAGCTGGAACACAAGTTACCTTCTACCCCTTTCACCACAATTATGAAATCATTCCACACGACTTGCAAAAACACAGAAAACTTCGTCCCGAGAGCTGAAAATCACTATAAGAAGACCAGAGGGGTTTCCATTCATGGTGGCAGAGGGCTTTAGCCTGCATGAAATCTACATTTATATCCAATAAAAGTAACTGCAAAATTTCTAGTTCTTTAGCTCCATAAGCGTCAGCCTCAGGAATACTTAAAATTGTTACTTGTACAACAGTGAAACTTACTTTCTTCACAGAACAGCAATTAAATAGCATTCTCCAAGCTGATCTTCTGCTTCACACATTGCGTGCTGTCTGTTGTGTATGGATATAACCGAGCTGCAGAACTGAGGGCTTTTTTTGAATAAAGTACTGGAGTAAATTTCTAGATACAATTTCAATTACCAGGAAAGGGGAGACAAAGTAAGTTATTTCCATTTTAATAATACATCTACTAATTTATAGTGCTCACAACCACTGCTCTTTATGAAATTTGAACTCAATATGATTAGTGCAATTGAAATACTGCACAATAAGAAGTTAGGAGGTGACCAGCTGAAGACACTGATTTTTAGACATTCTCATGTCATTGACAAGAACTTTCCAAAAAAGGGCAGAAAGAATTTCCTCACTTAGAGCTGGCAGACCTCAGATGATCACAAGAAAGTTTCAATGGCTATTAAAGTAGTTATTCACAAACCCTTTAAAAGGGATGCTCTTTTTCTTTGGACCAGTTGGAAAAATTAGGAAGAGAGATGTGCTCTTATTTCAATTTGGGTGAACTTCCTTCTGAACAAAAAGAAAAGTATTTATGGTATAGGATATAAAGAACTTGTGATCTGCCAAATCTCCTGCATGTTGCACATTACAAGTGGCTTTCAGTTTTGCTCTGACCCCAGCAGCCCCTGGTGGCTGTTCCCTCTGGAGAGATGACCAGGAGGGGGTCATTTCCACATACAGACCCAGCACTGGGAGAGTTACCACGTCCTTGTCTCAGTGGGATTTCCCATTGAAAAGCTTTGGGTTTTTTGTGATAATTTTATTTGACAGGAGTCGCATGTATGGGCTGAAGAACAATTGAGCATCACTCCTATACATTCTGTTGGGCCTTTGCCCCACAGCAAAAATAACTCCTGTGGTAACATATAGCATGAAAAGAAGTGGTTGGGGGGTTCAGATTGTGGTTTTTCTAAAACACTTTCTAACTGCACATTTTTCATGATCTGAACTCACGCCACTTCAGTCAACAGTCACTCTGGAAAGATGACTCATCGTGTTGCTGGTTATGTAAGACACCTGAATGTACCAAATTGTTCACTGCACCAGAATATAGCAAAGGGAAAAAACCCTCAGTTAGTGTAAGGCAGCCCTTTAGGAGCACATGAGCAATAATGCAGAATGGTGTAGTTTACTCTGAATGCAGCAAAATTGACTTTTCAAAGGACAGCTGCAGTTTTGAGCACTGAAACCAAAGGGCTTTGCAATCTCACAGGTGACAGTGAGCTGTTTGAAGGACAGAAGATAAAGATTTTCAAAGAAAAAAAAAAAAGCCAAAGCAAAGCATGAAATTCCAGAATGAAAAAAATTAATCTGAGCTAAAAATTCTAGCTGCCTCTTAAAAGAATCCCCTGCCTGGTAGTTAATGCTTGTTATCCTTTATCTGGTCCCAGATCCAAACTTCACTGAGCCTTGTGCTGTGCAAAAGTAAACTGCTGCATCAAACTGGTATTTCAGCAGATGTTGGCTGAGCTCTTGAGCCCCACAGTTGTTTTGTCTAACAGGGAATCCTACACAGAGTTAATGGAAAGTTTCAGACCTGTAGGCCAGATGGCTTTTTATCTTACAAGATTAATGGAAGGGCACTTTTGTAGGCACAAACCACTGCATGGACACTTTTGCGCAGGTTGCACCCATTTATCCTGTCACAGCAGAAGGAGCTGTTGCCTTCAAAAAAGCTACCCTGTACCCTAAGGAGTGTGAAGGGATGCCAAAATCAAAGTCTCAAGAGTGACCAGTTCACACAAAGAAATGCAGTAAGACAGGGAAAAGTCATCACCAAAAGAGCTTTTATATCACTCTGTCTAGCACAGTGCCTCATGCACTGGTTAGCAGGGTAGTGGGCAATTACTGCCATCAAAGCAATGCCAGCCCACTGCCTTCCCCACCGGAGTAATAGCAAGTAAAACCAAACCAATTAAGCATTCAGAGGTGTGAAGCCAAATAAAAGGGGGCCTGCTCCGATGTGATTCAGTATTTTATAGCTCATTTAACTAGTTTCAATTTCTGCCGTATAATTTCTGCTCATGTGAGTTCCTCAGCTATTTGAAAGCTTACTCAAAAGCAATATAATTAATTCTGGAATTAGCCATGTGGACAAATTTTTCAGAGATGCAGTGGACCACTTGAAGATATTACACCAAGACTGGATGCCTTCCTGACTTATATGCTACAGTTCAGTCAAAAGGACTTGAAGATAAAATTACATAATGAATTTATGGTCTGCGTTACACTAGTTCTATCTAGCTTTAATGCACATCATTCTCTGAAACCTTCAGACATATTTAATTTCTTTTCTCCTCCGCTTTCATTATGTCCCAGACTTTTAATTTCTGGTTTAGTGTGCCATAGATAAAAGTCACTTGCAATTTACTGCACAGATCTTTCCTTGGAGCAAGTAGCTTCCACAGAGCTTTTTTTACCCATAATAGGCAGAACTTTTTCTCTAAAGTTCTCTCTCCCTTCATTAGAGACTTCACCTTCTTTTAACTGGTAACAGAGCTCTCTACAGCATCTTGGCACGGGCTTCCAGGGAGGGTTTGAAACAACTTTCTTCTGCATTCATTCACCAAGATATAATCAAAGCTACAGCCTCTCCCACTGGCAGAGCAGCTGTCTTTTGAAAAGTTAGATCCTCTCATGCACAGAGGTCCTTCTCCACTCCTCAAAGCCAAAACCACTTTCTTACACAGGGACATCTCTGTCGCTTCTGAAGAACCTACCACTGACTGGGTTGGAAATTGATGACCCGGGAAAGCTTTTTTGCCACAGAAGTCAGGTGCTGGTTTAGTGTTAAGAAGGACAGACTGACAAGGAAGAGCCTGGCTGGACACTGTGCCACGGGTTCATGAGTCCTCTCCTCTCCTCAAAGTCACACAAGGACTGCCTCAACCCGTGAGTAAGGGCAGCTCTTGCTCCCTGCCTTTCTTATCATGCAGGGCAATGAGCTGCCCTTTCGAGTCCTTGATTTTAAGGCATCTTTATCAAATTTGCAAAACAAAGCAGGTCTCTATTTCTGCACTATGAGCTCTACTTAAATAGCTGCCACATACACTTCATACATTGCCTTTGATGCACTTCTGCAACAGTCTCCCCTTTTAAAAGAAAAACTCAGTCTGGTGGCTATCAGGGAGCCTCTACGAGGCAGCCATACAGAGATTTTGGGGCATGACAGGACATCAGTTACAGAACTCATTAAAGCTAAACATTACCCAAGTTTTATTTTACAAGACTTATAACTCTAAAAACTCCGGGGAGATCAACTCAGATGCAGCAATGTTTGCCATGAAAACATTGTAATGCTGTGAAGTGAAGGGCACACACACATAATTCAGCAGTGTGTGTGTGGAACAGACCCACACACCATTGTACCCCTGCAGTCTTGGGGAAATACTCAAGTTCCCAGATCAGCATGGCAGGGCTTTTTTGTTGTTTTGATTGTAATGCAGATCTAATTAATACATCAGTGGAACAAAGATCCTGAAACTGACTGGGTATTTTAATCTTCCAAATGCATAAAATTGAAATAACCTGCCAAATTCACCATTCTAACATACCTGTTATTTTTTTCTGTTTACTTATAGAACACCAACAGTGCACTCAGCACTGTATAATCATATAAACTAACATTACCTCTCCCCTAAAGACCCCATGGTCCAGCATGGCTGAGTCTTAAGTAAAAGTCATCATTTCTCTGAAGGCATATGCTTGTTTCTTAATTTCCTCACGTTAAAGCTTTTAAATTCTCAACCATAACATTATACATTTTGCTAGCACCTTTTACGTTTTTGGTGGTAGAGGAAAACAACTGTGTTCTTCATGCAAAGACACACACAAACCTTTAAGCATATGTACAGCATCTATGTATACATGCCTCTGCTAATAAAAAACACAAACACAAAACCAAAAACAGAGCAGGATTTGCATAATTAGAAAGCAGCTCTGATACATATTATTTAGTCTTGATTAAAGTTATGTCTAATAGACTGATTCTGGTTTGGGTCAACCAGCCACACATATATACTTATTAATTTTATAAAATTAACAAGAAATAAAATTCCTCTTGATGAAAATTGGAAAAGAGATGATCTGTTTTTTGAGGGAAAATGTATATTTTTCTTACCAATGTACCTTATCAATTTGCCATCTATTCTCATGCCCTCAAGGCAACAAAGATTTTGATTTTTATGTTTTTCAGAGACTTCAATTTTCCTGGATTTAGTTTTTCCATGTAGCTGCAGAAGAGTAGGCACTAGAGAAAGCCTGTAAAGTTAAGTCAGGAACTACTATGACTTTTAGAAGAAATTCCCCATTAAAGGCCTAGCTCATATGAGAAAAGCAAGAATTATTATTGTTTTTTTTTTTCTTTTTTCATAACACATTATTTTTTCTCTTTGTTTGTAAAAGACGCTTTAAGTCCTCCAGGAAGTAAATTTAAAAAAAAAAAAAGAAAAAGAAAAGAAAAGGCAAAGTGATCTAGGAACAGGAAATAAAGAACATATTTTGTTCTTGTTGTTAAAAATGCGAGTTCCTAGGAGATATCTCCAAACTTGCACTTGGGCAAAGGAATCATCCTTCCTAAGCAACCTAGGCATGTCAGACATTGTAACTGGATAAAGCCTAATGAGAGAACATCTCTTAAAGGCTGCTGTTTGAGCTGGAAGTGGCACTTTGTCCTTCATGTGGGGAGCGTTTATGCATTTACAGTTGCTACTAGGAAAAAAATAAAATAAAATTAAAATAAAGTGAAATAACCAAAAAAGCTAAGGACCAGAAGAGCAGGGCACTCCAACGCCAGCTAAGCCAGGGTGATGCTGATTTTACCACACGCTAGCAAGTCTCCTTGCACCACCCCCTCCTACAGCCACAAATTGCTTCTGAACAGGAGAACTAACTCTTCTTTAAAAGCAGAAATTACCAGCAGCCTCTGGACCCCAGTACACCATCAGTGAAGGAAGCACAGCTGCCATGGAAGCATCACATCTCAATATGCCTTCTCTAGCTCCGGCACTAAATCAGCAAATCCCCCGAGCGCATCTCAAGTGTTCTCAGGACCCTCAACCACGGCACTTCAGGCTTTTAAAGACTCTCTGTCTCTTACTGCTGTGATCCCACACCAGCAGCCAGAGCGTGCCTTCTTCTAATGATTATTTAGCATTTTTATGTGTGACTGCACAACTAACAGTTTTTCACAGTTCTATGTGAGCTGATATTTCAACACAGCCAGTGTTTTATGTCAGCATAAATGAGAAGCTGTATGAGACTACCGCAAGAATGCTTCCCAGATCACGCTGATAGTAAAATTTTATAAGATAATGTTGGCGCTTTTAACGTCAAGCTTATGGATTAAATATGTCCCAAACACATTTAATGTATTCAAGTCATTTATCATTATCTGTTCTAACAAACTGGCAATATTTATCCTATTAATTCAGGCAAATGTAGGACTGTTTACTGAGTGGTGGAGAATTATAAGGATATGTTCAGACAAAAATAAACACAAGAAAACTAAAGTGAATATTGTTTAATGTAAAAATATGCCATCCTACTCAGCTCTCAAAATAAACTGCTAAACTGTCGTCGGCCTTCTGCTTTTCAGAAAACCTGATTGTTAGGCTAATCTGTCAGGCCTGATTTGCATTTCTATTTTAACTTTTTCTCACACATTTAAAATATAATCTTAGGGGGTTTCAAGAAAACATTCAGAGAAGACCTGGACATTTTATGATTGCAAGACCAAATACACAGCTTGTTGCATTTTTTCTTCTTATTTCTGCTTTTTAAATGCCTTTCTTTTTTGCTAATGGCTCTTTACTGAAATCTTATTTTTCTTTCCACCGAGCTCTGACTTCTCCATACTCCATCTCAGTGTACTACTCCCTTTTTTTCCAGGATATCATTTTATTGTTCTAGCTTATGATTCCTCATCTCCTTCTTCTCTGTCTCCAGTTAACTAAGCCCTGCTCAGCAGTGAGGTACTGCCTGGAAGAAGTGCAAAGGAAAAGGTAGTTGAGCTGAGAACTCTGCCAACAAGAGTGAATAACTGATGATGAGAAACCAGGCGAGTGTGGCATTATCTCCGCAGGTGATTTTGAGTGCATAAGACAAACAAGCATTTTTGTAAACTGGCCCTGTGCTACAGAGTTCAGCTCAGAAAGCTAGAAGCTGGAGCCAGCCTGCCAAGTACATAAAACTCCATGAAGTTTATCCCAGAAGATGGAAATACTCCTAGTATTCACCCTGTTCATTTAAGAAAAGAAATTGCTTTCTACACATGCTTGCTGAACGGGGCGTGATGTTGGAATACAAATTCAGCTAATTTTTCCTGGGGTGGGTGGCACCAGAAGCATGGGAAGCTATCTTGGCAGATGGGCAGAGAAGAGGAACTATGACAGAATGCCTAAAAGCAGGCACAAGAGTCTGGCTACACTTTTTCCTGGTCTTGCCAACCCAAATTACAATGCAGTGAAGGCTTTACAATATCTGCATCCACTCATGTGAGGTCATTTCCTCCGCAGTGTTTCCACACTGACCTTCAGAACAAGAATCTGGGTCACTGTCACAGCCTAATAAGAAAAAAATTCAGTTGAAGGACAATTTTATCAGGCATTTGCATTTGTGTTAATGAATCAGGGTTGGTTTTTTTAACTTTTTTAGTTTTCCATTTTGTCAGGGGAAACTTAATTCTCCAGTGTTGAATCTTGTTATTAGGAGACTAAGAAACTTATAATAATTTTAGCAATGACATGGCTTGTGTCCCAAATGGTGCAAATAATTCATTGACTGTACTGGATCTTTAGCAAACTGTGAGCATCTGGCCTCCTCTGCTTTGATCAACATTTTCAAAGCCTACTTGAGAAAGATGGATGGTCTTTCCTATTAAGAGAACAATGGGAACAGGGTTTCTCTGTATCCAGAGAGAAGGCAGTAATACAATTTTCAGCAGTCAGTGGAAGTTAGTGGTCTGACTTCTATTTTTTGCCTTTGAAAATCTCCCCAGTGAGATTCTTTGGGTGAATTAGAGCTATGGGGTAATCTCCTAAATTGGAACAGAATCAATAAGCTAAATGAAAACATTTACCTCAAACTCTAATTTAAGCCTCGAGCTGACGGAATTAAAAATGTCATATCTTTAACAGATATACAGAAATAAATGTGTCACCATTAGCTGATATGTCATAAGGAGCATGGGGCTAAAATTCCCATTTAAAACCTCATGCAAACTCTACATTCAAGTGAAATAAAACACAAACAGATTTAATATGTTTTTCTATGGGTTGGGATACAGCAATAGTAGGAACACAGGCCACTGTGCCTGACTTTTGTTTATATTTCAAACTAAAAAATATATTCTTAGCTGATTCAGGACAGCGTTTTGCTTTATGTCTCATGTTGTCCTACTGTACACAGATGTGTTAATGGAAATCAGCCCGAAAGCAAAAGTGTGTGTTTTTAATGAGTTCCACACTTTCTAAACTAGAAAATCACCATCATAATATATTGGTGTTTAGAACAATGTCATAATAACTTAGACATGGGAAAATAAACATTCCTAAGTAAATGAGCTACTTGAAATTAATAACCTCAGAAATAAAATCAATACTTTCCTCATAGTTCTTAGTAATTGCTTCCAATATTGATTATTTTTTTTGATAAGGTACTGTAGGGCTTGCCTAACATTTGGATTGCTGATATTGTTTTTATCTATCATAAAAAGAAGCATTTTTCTGGAAAAACTGTGAAAACGAACATGTGAAATAACCAGGGAACAACTGGAAACAACCAAGTGACCATTTTAAAGATCAAAAAATCAAAATTTGGAGACATCTAATCCTGATTACTTTTCCTTCAAAAAAATTGAAATACCCATAAAATGCAAGTGTACCATGCAGCTACTGGGAGAAGTTTGTTACGGGAAAAAAAAATCGTACAATAAAGTGTAAAATGTGGCTTTAACAAAAACTGTGACTGTAATTACCAAATTCTCCTCTCTAGTACCAGGATTAAACATAGTAAATTATGATCTAGAAAATATGAATTTCTGAGAGGCAGAGCTATGTAGCAAATTTTTTTACAGATAAGATGGATGCATTATGTATAACACAGAAATAAGTTATAATAATCAAAACAAAATGAAAAGAACCTCAACTTTATTAAGGGCAGATGAGAGAGTAATTATTATACTTTCTCATGAGATTGATGATTATCTCCTTTCAGAATTAGCAATATAAACCCCTGTTTATTCAGATGAATACATCCAATACATCCAGAATTCTTTAAAATCGTTTCAGTGACTTCAGGTGTTGCTTCCCACAGAAAAAAAATTTTTGCTCTAATGAGTAAGTCTAGTCTTTTCTTTTTCTATTCCTCTTCTCTTCCTTTTGTTTTTGTCCTGATTTTTTTGTTTGCCATGTTAGCTGACTTAACACATTCAGTTCTTACATGGGGACCAGTTGTCTGATCCATTTCACAGATCTCTGCTCTGTTGACAGCTACTCTAGGTGCATTCAGAGCTATTTTAGAGATGAAAGCTGTTAACGTGGCTTTCTCAACCATGCCAGCTAAGACAATAATTTAAAATTTTAAAGAGCCTATGAAAACCTCCATTTAAAAAAAGAAAAACAACACTTAAAAATTGGATCAGATTTAAAAAATATTAGCAGTGACAAATATTGATAGCTTTTCAGATAAAAGACTAATTTTGAAGTATAAAAACTATATTGCTATTAAAGATTAGCATAAAATCAAAGTATATTTGCCTATGTTATGGTATTATAACATGGAAGGTTTTGCAAAGAGTAAAAATTAACCTTTGAAAGCTACTGGGCTGGCATGTAGTGCATTTTCACTGCAGTGAGTGAGTTAGGGAGTCTGTAATCTGTAAAAAATGAAGCCTGTAAAGTCTGCAGAATGACAGCCTGCCCGTGCCTCCCAAAGTAGGGACTCTTGTCTTCTCAGACTGAAGCCTTGACATTAGCAAAAATAAAGACCAAAAGTGCCACGGAGGAGGTGAGTGAGTGCCAAGGGTGAGTGGCAGCCCTGGGGAAGGGCGGGCACCAGAGCAGGCTCCAGCCTGACACACCGGCAGGGGATGGATGCTCGTGCTGGAAACTGCCGGAATATGATTTTTTTGTGGGGCCCTTGAAGTGGGTGAAAGCATTCCTGGCTGACTCCCACTCTGCATTTCTTTCTCTCCACTGTGGATTGCTGCAGTTTGGCTCAAAATGTCTAATACAAGCCCAGAGGGCTGGCTTAAAAGTTTTTGGGGTTTTTTTGGATTGTATATATACTAAATGTCAATAGCACAAATGAGTCACAGTCTCACTGTACTAGGACACCTTTAACATTCCCACTGGCTTTGGAGTGAACAACATCCTCTAAAAGTCGTTTTTTCCCCCCACCATATTCCAAGACCTATGATTACCTTCTGCTGTGCAATGGGACTTCATGAATTTGAGTTTAAAAAACAAAAATCACTCAAAGAGAAGCCACAGTCAACTCTAATGTAAACAAACTCCACAGAAATTGAAAGCATTTGGTTTACAAACCTCAGGGCAGATTTCAATCCCACATCACTATGACATCTGGAAAGAAGGAAAAAGGGGAGAGAAAACCCTGTAAGAACAGCACAGAGCTCTTCCCTTTGCTCATCATTGTTTTTATTTCCTCATCTTTTTCCTCATTTTCTCCTTCTCTTAATCCCCTACATTTCTTCACACAGCACACACTTCACTGGACAGCTAGGGCAAGTCACATGGCAGAACTTCATATGTACCAATTCAGTTTGTCTAAATAATTTATTCATTTAACATGAAATTCATTGGTTTATCAGACTACCCATTTGGAGGATTTTTTTACAGAAACATTTGTCCTCAGTTGAATTAACGAATTCTCTTCACTCACATCCCCTTCACTCTGTCTTTGCAGGGATTATTTAACAATTTGTTCTTTTCCTCTCTTTGAAGCAGTTCAGGTCTTTTTCTTAAAATAAGAAAAAGAACTTCTTTCTCCTTATATATGAATATATGCAACATACACTAGGATTTTTTTTTTACTAGTTGTTTATAGCAAGGAAATAGATAGAGAACAAAATGAAACAAATACCTAACATCTTGTTTTGTAAGGTGATAGCTTCTCCTCCAACTAGCTGCTACACTCTGTGGCAGAAATTGCAAGGCCACCTGTGGATCCATTCCCAGTTATCTGTAATTTAGCCTGTTAGCCCTAACACTACATGACATAATTCTCTGCTTACAACGCATGTTGGCTGTTTCACTCTGTGAGGTCCATTTACTGAGTCTAAAGTGCCAGCACACAGCAAAACTGGGCAGTGTACACACAGAAATCCCCAGAGTAACTCGATATTTGTAACCCATAATGCTGCTTGATTTGTCTTGATTTAGATATACTTTAAATTCATGATTCTGAAATGTACCTAGCTGCTTCATGACTACCATGTTCACTGTGCTCATTATGCAACACAAGGCAACCTAGACCAGAAATTAGGAACTGTAACTTGCCATGTCACAGTTTAGAAAATTGCATAAGAGAAAACCCCAAGCAAACCAAACAACCAGCTGAAGTAGGAAGATGGAACTCAGTATTTCTGGAACTCAACAGGAGTTATAACCAAAGTACTTGATGGAGCAGTTAAACAATCTAATAAATTTGCAGCTACCGGGAGATGTCTGAACTTTATTTTGTGACTCACTCCAACTCATCATATTGGCTTTTAAAAGTTAACCTCAAAGAAAGTTTGGAAAAAAATTGGTTTTGAAAACTGATTTTTAAACCTGCTTTTTATGTTTTGTTTAATTTAGACTGTAGATGTCACTGTATCAACTATTGCTAAAGCCAATACTAGAAATTACAAATGGCACTAATACAGCCAGATTAATTTTAAACAACAGAATTTTAACAGGAAGAAATAACAATGTTCATTTGTATTGGCTTAAATAATTAAACAAATCTAAGAACATTTGGATCCAAAGCATGCAGCCATTTTAAACGAAGACTATGACAGGTGACTGTAGACATTATGAAGATTATTACTCATACTTAAAATTAAACCTTTTTTTAGACTACAATACAGAAGTGTGAAAGGCTTTGGGCATACTTTCTAAATCCTTTGCTATCAAGTACTGACTTGGCTCTGGTACTTCAAATTCCAAAGTTAAGGATATAGCAGACGTATAAATACTCCTTTGGGGTATAGGAATATTTTTTAGTTCTGCAACACAGAAGAACTGATTAATTAGCATTTGCAAATGTATTAAGGCCTCTGAATAAAATTACTTCTAGGGTAGAAGCATGTGCTTTTGAACTTGAACCACCCTACACCGATGAATTAGATATTTGACCTTGTATTTACTTTTGAAATTCTGCATCAGGATTTTACAATTGCAGCATATGTTTCATTTTCATTGGCAAACCACAACTCATTAGAAGTCTAATTTATACATAGCCAAGTGGTATGGCTCGTCAAACAGGAACATATGAACTTGGAAATAGCCAACACTTTCCAGTAATTTCAGACCTCTTGAAATGGAGAGTTAATGGTTTTAAGATTTTCTAGAGTACATCTGAATAGTTTCAGAAGCCAAATCTTTTATTCTGTGTTTCAGTGCCAGCACAAGGCTCCTTCAAATGCGTCCTCCCAGTTTTTATTCTTGAAATAATACCCCATGCAAGACTTCTGGTTCTGGCAGCAGAACATCCATATTTTCTTTTATTCTTCTTTGAATCTTACGAATCTCTCCAACTCCTCATACGAAAAGATCATGAGAACATGCTACTCTCTCAAGCACACAGAAGAGAACTGCAGACAGGAAAATCAGAAGGTAAAAGTTGAAAATAAAATGGTAAGAAGGATTAATGAAGAATGAAGAAAGTTGTAATGCTCTAAATCAAAATGAAAATCAAAAAGGAAAAAATCAGTAGAAAAAGAAGACTTATTTTTGGTCAGATTTCTGTCAGGATCTTTTCTCAAGCTGTGAAGTTGATAAACTACTCCAAATGATC
>VZRQ01007802.1:2628221-2708878 GCA_013397975.1 Machaerirhynchus nigripectus | reverse complement strand
TTTGAGAGCCAAGAAACCTAAAATATAGTGATCAGCTGCAGTGTGCTCAACGTTCCTGCCTGAACATCACTTTTTAATTCACAGAAGTTATAAATATCAAAGCCACAGTAATATTCTTTTCTCTTTACAACTGAAATACCTGAATTGAAATTAGAAATTATCTGCTCAAAACCTTCTTATGTTAGTGCATTTAATTTGCCTGAAATCCACAAGCAAAAATTCATTATTTAGTACCCTTTTTACAGGAATTCTCTTAAATAAAATTCTGCTAGACATTCTATACCGAATCTTGCTTCCGAAACAGTCTGCATGGCTATTAGAGACTGTAATTAAACCAAATATAAATTGAATTCATTTACAAGAGTCTATATAATGGTTGCAGCTTTGTTCACCATGAAGTTTTCCAAAGCAATATTATTCACTCAAACCATAACTGCTTTGTCATGGCTCTTGGCAGATAAAGCAGAATGCACAGGTATGTGTACTCTATTCACTAGACAGGAGCAAGACTACATTTAATTTATTACAGCCTTTAAAATATCTCTACTGTGTATTGCACAAAATGTCAGTCCAAAAGTTTCAGTGAAAGTCAAATAAAGATTTTCATCACGGAGACTGTGACCTCACTGTACATTTTGTTCTGAGAAATGTGCACATAGTTTGCTTGTTCGTTTGTTATTTAAAAGGAAAAAAGCGAACCCAATATATTGAATTGATTTTCTTTCTTGATTTTCCA
Source organism: Machaerirhynchus nigripectus (assembly GCA_013397975.1). Lineage (NCBI taxonomy): Eukaryota > Metazoa > Chordata > Aves > Passeriformes > Dicruridae > Machaerirhynchus > Machaerirhynchus nigripectus. Next base: position 2,708,142 of record VZRQ01007802.1, on the reverse strand, counting down.
ATATTAACTTTACTACGGAGTAGAATAATTACCAGTTAGGAATGATAAAGCTGCAAAGCTTGAAGATATAATTGTTCTCATTAGCAGTAGGTTCTAATGTTCAGTATGTATTGAACAAGGTAAGTTGCAGCTAACAGTAATTCATAGTGGTTTACGCTCCCATTTTAATTTTATTAGAATGCCATTATGTTGAATAATATCACACTGGACTATTCATTTTTGCTCCAGCCACAGAGCAGAGTTTGGGTCATCCCCCTCCTGGAGAACAGGGATACAGCAGCAAATCTCCCATTAGCTGCGGGGGCTGCTCCCAGCCCCGTAAGCACAAAACCAAAACCAGATGTCAGAGATCTGCAGCGGAGATTTGAGGATATCTTGTGGCTCTCAGGCACAAAATAAAGCTCCGATTATTTTTTTTTTAAATGAGGCAGTAGGACTTAAGTATCACAAAATGCTTGCAGAGAGTATTGTAAGTTATTTCCACCTCATGCAATGCCAAGACAAATCCAAGCACCTTAAATGTGGATACTACTCCAAATTTATTTCCTCACCCCCCCATTATCTCTAAACATACAAAAATGAAAGTTATACAATAATAAAAGTTGGACTCCCAAGACAATTATCCAAAATAAAATACACCAAACTTCTTACACTATGGAACCAGGTTCAAGATATTTTTTTCTGTCGAATGAAATTCTGTTTAGCTTCAACTAATCTTCTCTTGCTTAAAAAGCGTTACACAAACATCTTGAAAGCAGAGGATCTACAATAAAGAAGGTGCTAAGCTGAGAAGCTCCACACATGTGAACTAATTATGTAGCTGACAGTCTCAAAAATATCCTTAAAGAACACTTCACCCTTAGAGATAATTTAACCATGCAGACGTCGATGGAAGTTTTTCCACTGTCTCATATAGAATTAAGTCAAAAACTTCGACAAAAACAAATGTCAGTGTCTCAGAAAGGCCTTTAAATAAGATGACTGGTGAAGAAGAGAAGCACTACTTTGATCAGAAATTATAAATTGTAGAAAATGCACATGCAATTAAAATCCCAACTCATGCTGAAACATTAATATAAAAATCCTAAAATATAGTATGTCTTTCCTTAAGGAAAAAGACCATAAACCTGCTTTGACAAACTTTAGTCATGTACAGAAATGAGAATTTATTTTAAAGTCTTAGATTGTTCCAGTTTTCTTTTAATATACACTGTGAGAGGTTAATGTAATCGCTACACATTTTAGAAAGATTAAAAAAAGAATCCTAAGCAGTCAAAACTTGCGTGATGAAGTTTATAACTTTATGTTTCATAATAAAGTACTTGCTAGAGTTAATTCATTTTCTGTATTCTATAAGAATCCTAGACAGCTGCAAAATTATAAGAAGGATTACTAAAAGTGCTGAAGTAGTTTTCTCTTACTCTAAGTCGGACAGTCCTCTAATGCTTTTTTTTCATTAGTGTGCATGCTAAGGAAAGAAGATGCAGTCTTCTGAATATAATTATAAGGATTATATCACTAGACCATCCTGTATGTTCCACCTACGATTACAGATAACTTAATATTGAAGTAATTTAAAATAATGCATCTGATGGCTTTGTTTACCAAGAAAATTTTCAAAGCAGTATTATTTACTTAAACTTCAATCTGATTTGCTATTTTTTTCTAAATGAATTTTTTTCAACAGAAACCTTATCCATGGTTCTTGTTACTGATATCCTCCTCCTCCAACTAATTTAATACAGGAGAATGTATTACAGTCTTCCTTGTTCCTAAAACAATTCCTAATTCTTATTAGTGAGGTTTCCAATGAACAATATACTAAAAAACCACATTCCTATTACAATTATATTAAGTAGTGACTTTGATATTTAAGTTCTCTTTCATTAAGAGTTTTAAGTTTTAACCCTTATCCATGAAGATATTTAGATGCAAGACTAAAGTGGACTAATTCTTACAGCAAAACTTGCAGATACCTAAATAAAAATGCCCCTTAATAAAACTTTTATGTATGTTCTGTTATAAATAATTAAAAATATCTCTCCAGGAAGAAGATGAAGGATAAACCACATACATCTGCCACAGACAGTCGTCAGTGGATTAAAAGTGGAAACTTCAGGTGGGTTGACACTATCAGTCCTGAAAAAAAATCCCAGACCTCACAAAGTGCCTACTGTACAATGAGCTAATGTACAGAAAATGAAATAAAAGTCTTGAAAATAACCTGTTAGATATACTTATCTTACAGAATAAAATTTCTGGTTTTGACATATCTTACAGAATACAGAAGATAAATTGGTAAAGATAATGGTAAACTGATAAAAGCACAATTGATAAAAGAGAGATGATCTCTCTGAAATTACCACTTACAATAAATTCAGGCAAGACAAATGAGGTTTTGAACTGATACATCATTGAAGTCAGGGATGTCAAAACTGTATTTTTTAAGAGTTCATGATGAAATGTAACTAACACTGAATTTAATCTTTGTGGTCTTCAGAAATTACATTACAACATATAGCTCAGGGATGCAGTGAGCTGGTTCTCATCTGTCCGCAGAGAGCAGAAGTGCCTTTTTGGAGTCATTAGTCAGCCTTGGACAAGCAAAAACCCAAGAATTGTATTTATAAGAGAAGATATGTTACAGCAGGGAAGCTTATCTGTTTATTTCCTATCAGCTTCATCCATCTCTTCTGGCTGATGCCTAAACTAAAAATGAATCAGCTCACAGATGTCACAGTCTAGAGTCCTGTGTTTCACTGTGAAAGGGTACTGCAAACAGGCCACAGCAGCTTGGCATGCAGCTTATCCAGCTTCATCAGGACAGAAAGGTGAGGGTAGCAACTGCTTTGCCATATGACTGTCATGTCTTTTATTTCTACGTCAAGCAGGGGAAACTCCACAGCTCACTTCTGTCCTTCAGTTTTAGTCAGTAACTTCCATCAGCCAAGTTCTGAGCTCTGCTTGTCCTACCATCCCCATGATCATACACACACTGGAGGATCAGGAACCTCTGGAGGATGAATGAGACTCCGTTAACATCTTTGAAGGTGTTCTCCTTCCCCCAGGCTGGGTACATCGAGCCTGGAAAGAGATCAGCACCAGCTAACTCACTTAAACATTCATAAGCCACTTGCACAGGCTTTGAATTGCCAGAGCTAACAAGTACAGACCAAAAGTTTATGGCCAAAAGCTTCTGCGTCTCTGCACTTAGCCATGCTGCACAAAAAGCCTTTGACCTTGGAAATATTTGAGTGCTATGGACACCATCCCTCTCACTGCAGTAGAGACTCCCAGTAAATAACAATCCAAGACTTTGCCAGAGTTACTCAGTTACGGGTACATGACACACCAGACAAATTCTGAAAGGTCCTGATGTGATAAATAAGAATAAACTGAAAATTGTTTTAATGACCATGTCCACATGTTTTTAAGTTGTGAATGCATAATGCCACAGCAAAGAGAAATCCAAACTCAACATTATATTCACTCAGAGAGAAAAAAGAATGCAGTTGTAAGGCAGCAAAACTATAACATAAGAAGCAGATAGCTACTGCCTGTCACTATAATCTGCTAGGAATACGGTTCTTAAGCTCCATCCTTCTGGGCATGTAAGAAAAAGAAGTCAGTACAGCAGTGGGAAGGGACAATATTCTTTTTTAAGGTCAGAGGGGCAACTCCTATTTGTTGGCAAATAGACCCCTTAAAGCATGATGTGATCAAAGGGACAATCCAGAACAAAGCCAAGGCACAACTGCCTGGTTTTCTAATGTCACACACACTGAAGTGAATGTGAGATTAAAAGAACCCAGTGTTAGGCAGCACGAGACTGCCACATTTTGTGCATGTGTAATACCCTGCTAAGAATATTAAAATATTACTGTTGCTCTTGTGATGTGTGCTAGTAGAAGGGTAAAACCTGGTTACAAAGATGACAGTGCCCGTGCACAGTCTTGTGCACATTGCATATGATGTATTAAAAATGGAATTCTGCAACAGCTGACAGGACAGGGAAATGAGGACTGGGGGGAAAAAAAGAGAAGGAGTCAGGGAAATGCAGACCCCCAGGCACACAGCAACAATTTATTCAACCTGCCTGCTAGCTGTCGGGTACTTCAAGCTCACTAGAACATGTTCCAGTACTGATTAAAAAAATGTGTCACACGGAGGTGGAGGAAAAATAGAAAAGCGTGTTGAAATTTGTGGTCAGAATTCATAATCTTTATTCAGCAATGCCTACTAAAGGAAAAAAGAACAAGCAGCAGTAAATACTTTTCACCTGACCCTCAGATAGGATTTTGTTACTATTGTTGGGATTATTTGAGAGACTGGTAGAGATGCACCTTTGGGTAATATTTGCATCTCATCTCCTCTTTTTTCTTTTATGAGTTCCTTGCATCCACAAAATATTTTTAGGCATTTACTGTCCAAATTTCAGCTGTATCTTCAAATATTTGCTGGTTTTGCTTGGTATTGTTTCTGTGCCCCGGCTAAGCATGTAAAAGAATACTGAAAAGAAAAATCAGCAGTACCAAGCAAATCTACACTTTTTGCACAAATCTTCTGTGCAATGTATGTTTGCACAAACAAATTACATTTCCTCTTTTTGAAACAAATTTCTAGGGGGAAAAAATATCTAAAGGAGCTCTAGGAAGAATTCAGATGTGAACAAAACTTCTATTTATCTATGGCTGTGTGCTAGTCATTTATTAATACACTTACAAATCTGCAGTGCCTTTTTTTTTAGTTAGCTTACTTTCATTCCCTAGTTTATCATCCAAATATCTGCCCATAGCTGGTGTTTCCTAAAGGTGTTTCCCTGTGTTGTATGCCAACAAAATTATGGCGTACTACTGGTAGCTTGGTGTTTTTTCCCCCCTAGTGACAAGTAATACCTCGCAACAGATGCTATTCATTTCTTCTGGGTGAGCTTGGTTCTCATTGGCCTTGCAAGGTAACACAGGGAATGGATTGATGAATAGTGTAAAAGTAAATGAGTTGAGAAAAGTAATACTTTAGAAAAACAGAAATGGAGCTGGGGTGTGAAAACTGTGGTGGAGACAAAAGTGTTTGTGGTTAATGAAGAAAATAATTGGAAAGGGTAAGTTTTACAGCCTGCCTTGGCTGTTCCTATTAGAAGATCCAATCTCCCATATCCACAGGATGACAACTTAAAAGAGATCTTGGAGGCTGACAAAGCCCTCGGTGTTACACCAAAATGCTACTTTCACAAAGAATTTATGAGGACATGGCAGTGCAAAACTGGGGTCCTTTCCTTCCTCTGACAGAGAGCAGGAAGATCAGAAAGACAAAAAGATACAGCATCACACACATAAATAACCCACATGCATAAAACTAAGTTACAGTGTCTAACACAACACTCCTGCAAACACGCTTGAACAAAACTGCTAAATTGTGGCTAAAGCATCTAAAATAGGATTTTCAGAGGCTCTGTCTAGATTTAATTGGTTTGCCAAAAGCAGCAGGGATTTTTGATGCTGCTTCAACAGAAAACAGAGTTGAATCATGTTTTCCTTTTGAATATAGATCTACTAATCATTTGTCTGTGATAAACTGCACAACTTTTCTGCAACATAAAATTAGCCACACAAATACTCGTGGCTTTGATACCTGAGTATTTCATTGCCATAAATCCTTTGTTAGGCAAGGAGTCACACTGAAATCAAGGTAAACTTAAACCACTGCAGCTTTTGGGGACCTTATGGTGATGGTGAATTTCCACTTGGGGTGTTACATCAGTGCTTTGGGCAGTGCCAAGGAATAAACTGGGAAGGTTCAGCGTGTTGGGTTTAGTTAGAAGAGCCTCAAATGGTTTAAGAATATGCTTAAATGGGAATGTGGCTTTGTGTGATAAATACCTGCAGCTATTTCAGCACGAACAGAAGGACTCCGGTGGTTTGCATTCATTTGGTAGAAGTGCAGATGAAAAATGGATGTGGCAGCCCCCTGACCATGCCCTTACCTCTGCAACTTTCCAAGGATGTGGGACAAGAGGCAGCTGACACTCAGAAAGAGCAGAGCCATCATTTAGCATTAGCATGATTACGGTTTTTTTCTATGTTGTTTGGTTTGCACTTGTAATTTGGCATTCCAAATTATGTTGGTAATCCAGAATTTGGGAAAGGCATTCTCCCCATAGCATCCACCACTAAAACACTGAAATGATTCTACAAACACAGAATGACTGAAGTTAAAGCACATCATGAAAGATTTCTTCAACAATGAAGAACATTTCCCTGTAGAAATTTTTTTTAAACACATTTAGTTGTATTACTAGAGGATAAATATCTCTCTCATGTACTAAATTTTCAGAGGCTAGAAGCATGTCATAGATTTTATTTCTCACCTTACTGTACCTGCTAACATATGATCAGAAAATACTTTTTTTTAAAGTGCTATACCTTCAGCAAAATAAATAACTTGAAGTACTTCTCCTAGAATTAACAGTAATTCTCTTGAAGCAGGTACAGCGTAATATTTTACATCAATCTTTTTTATTCTTCCAGGAAATTAACAGAGTTAATTGTAGATTAGATGACCCAGGTGCTTTGCCTCTTTTTCTGCAATCTTTATGAAACTAATCTGTCAAAAAAATTAAGGTAAAAATTCAAAGATGAAAAGGAAAGCACACCTGCCAAAATGCCTCAGTAATTAGAAATAATTTTGAAAGGCAGTTATTAAATACAATTTGTTCTGCATTTCACATCAGTGAAATATACTTGAACATTTCAAATCCTTTCTCACCATTTTTTCTAATCAGAACTTCCTACGTTGTCACAACTTGGGAATCCCAATGCCTTATTTTTGGAAGTGCACACATTTACATAAAAAGTGACTATTCAATTTATATAATCACTGTTGTGCCCTATCATTGTTCCCACTACTGAAGAAAACGTTCTGTCAGTGTGATGATAGATGGCCTGGAGAAAGAACAGTGCAATTAACCTTTCGTAAGCTTATTCTTGTTTAAGTGAGATAATGGAATTTGATTTTTCTTTTCAGAAACTTCTGCATTTTAAAAATTATTTTACATTATGCAGAAGCCAAGCTCTATGTTTCTTATGAAATAATTTTACAATTTTTGTATTATGCATTTGCTTGTCATTCAAAAGAAATGCAACTCATTATAATAAGTCCACACAAATATAGCTCTAAATAAGAAGACCTCCTGAATAAAAAAATACAGTTCAGATTTTGTGTTCAAATTTGTTTTCTGGTTTCCTGATGATGAGTTTAAAATGCGTTCTCCAGAAGTTTTTAGGCATTCCTCTGAAAGCTTACTCTCTACAAGAGAGCTGAAAATTCTTCTCTAAAATAAGAATTGAGTAAGGGTTTAAAATTCTGATGTTGTTAGCATGGGCTAGGAGCTGATGGGAATTTCAGCTTGAAACAGAAGTGGAAGAGGTGGAAGTGTTGATTAACATGCACACATCTTTTACTGGACACAAAAAAGGGTCCACTTGTGACAGCTCCTGTTTAAAAAGGCTAAGTGACTTTTCAAAGTCACACAGGGATGACTTTGCCTTCTGATTTCCGTTCCCTTGCTCCATTAGATCTCCACAGTGCTCCACACTCATCCTGACAGGATGATGTGCATGAGCTCATCGTGACTGACAGCTTGCTGTACTGCCACCCCACATAAGGAATATAAAAAGAAAAAGGGAACTACAGTCCTTAAAGCAGGTTGCAGAAAACCTTGAAATACTACTTCCCAACTATAAATACCTCACAATGTCAGTCAAAGGCATAATTTTATCCCTTGGAAACATACGGTTGCACATTTAGCTTTCTATTTTTTGTCCTAGTAGGAAGAGAAAATTAATGTCTCTCAGCAAAACAGACCTCCTTGAAAATATTTGCCCAGGTGAAAAGGTGCATGGTTTTTGTTTTTAAACTTTGGGTAATCCCCCTGGGATTAATTTCATAGAATAAAGTATTATCTAGCAATTTGTCCAAATGAATACTTAAATTGGCCCGTAGTGGTCAGAGCATTTCCTTTGTGCTGGTCAGCCTGACTCAGATTCAATAGAAAACCCCCCTGTGCTGGATTGAAGGAGAGATGCTATCAGTGGAACATTATCCCATTCCTGGTGTAAAAGAGCCAGGACATCACAAAGTAGCTGTAGAGGCTGCATGGTGAGTATGGGAGGTCCTCCTGCTACAGGCAGGCAGCAATGAGGCTGATTCTCCACTGCCTCTGAAGTCTGTGCAGCCAAAGAAATTATCCAGGGAAACAGAACAGCTAGCTCAGAGGCAGAAACAGGGAACCTTCCTCCAAGAACTGAGCAGGATATTGGAGTAAAACACTCTAGCCTCTGGCTGAAGATTCAGCAATGCTCACTTGAGCATCACTCCAGACTCCTCTTGGCACAACAGTCCTGGCTGACCAAGCTATACATGAGCACTTCCCAGAGACCTGGCTGGGCCACAGAGCTCTCTTCACTCCTTTGTAACCAACTGCCTGAAGAAACTGGGCTCACTTCATAGGGCAAGGATTACCAGGAGGAGCTACAGAGCACATAAGGGGTCTAACAGAGGGAATAAAGCAGGAGGGCATTAAATGGATCCTTAAGAAATTGACACAATGCATTTACTGCTGAAAGGTACTGCTAGGATCCACCATTTCTTGATTTTTTTTTTCCAGAACTAATGTGAATGGACATTTATTAATTCTTTCCTACCAAAGAACCGACAGTATTAAGTGCAGAAAAGAGCACTAGCACTTGCAGTGCCCGAGGAGAAATATGAACTAATTTCATATATCTTTGTGCATAGTAAAAGTTAAGATACACAGCTTAACTTATTTTTCCTTGCCTTACATAATGGTAGGTTTTGCTTTTCAGGATCTGAAATTTATCTCGTTCCTTGTCTCTTAACCACGTGCTTCCTTTCCTTTGCATTCCTGAACCGAACAGTTAAAGACTGCTGATGGTCCACCTGAGTGCATGTATAGAAAAATTGCAAACCCATTATTTGGTTTTTCTTCACTCAAAGAAGTAGAAGCAAAAGCATGCTTTACATGCTCATTGTATGTTTTGATAGATGAGGCAGAGCTGAGAAAACGTCATGTTTTGCAGCTTCCTACACAATTTAATTAATCCTTCACACCACTATGACTAAAGTAATGCACAATCCAATAGGATTTTGCTGATAATTTATCATCAGTTATTGTTCCTCATTGTAGTGTTAAATAATACCAACCTCATTCAATGTGTGAAATGAGTCCCATTGATTCCTTTGTCTTTGTAATTGAAAGGGACAGTCCCATCAGTTTCATTAGAGGTTATTTGTCCTCTAACACATCAAACAAGATTTAGAGCTTAAATATTGGGGAAAAAAAAATCCATTCCAAAACACAAACCCAAAGGTAAAATTTATAAGGTTAGTGAAATACTAATATTAGGTTCAGCTGCCCAAGCATCCCAGAGACAGATAACATATTAGCAGCTGGTACATGATTTCCCTGTGAAAAGTGCAATAAAAGAAATGACTGTAACTTAAAATCAATGCTAATAGAGAGAAGTATGACAATACACATTGCAGGCCGGTGTACATTTCTTAAAAATGTACTTTCATAACTGCAGCATCAGTAGCTTTGCCAGTCACGCTCTGATTTAGGACCCAGAGAATGCTGGGACAGCAGAAGCATCACTGTTCAATCGTATTATTTTTGGCTTAGGGAGAAAACGTGCTTTTTAAGGAAGCAATCCAAGCCATAGATAAAAATCAGTCCTCCTTAAATAAGTACTGGAATTGCCAAAGGAGCTTAGAAAGATGAGGCAACACATTTACTGTTCAGGGCAGTTAACTCTTTATATGCTGGGAAGGCATGAAAATAATGTAATAACCTCAGGACCTATGCAGATGCTCAAGAGCTGTAGTAGATTATAAACATATAAGCAATTATTGATTTGCTATTCAGAGGCTTGGCGCATTATTATGCATTGCTTCTAGAATATTTTAGTTGTATTCTTCAACAGCATGATGCACTGTCTTGACCAGAAATCGCAAAGCAGAAAAGAAAAAAATAGCACTTAGCTGTCTTGGAGAAACCAATCACCAGTGTATTCATCGAGTTCAATATCATTATTCATGCATGAAAGAGCTACTTGTGAAAAGCAGTTATGGATTAGAATTGATTCCTCACATTAGGCTTCCAGAATGAACCTTTGCCTTTAAGGTGTTGTTAATTTCCCGGGTGCGAGAGCCCAGTTTTCTTCCTCCACTTTATGGAGGGAAAAGAAAGCGAAGCAGAGCTGCATCTGTAACAGCAGGTTACCCTGGCATTCCAATCTCTCCTGCAGCCCAAACCCCCAGATTATCTTCACCTTTCATGTGTTGGTTCACTTCTGTCTCTCCTGGCAAGAAAATACAGGGTAAGGACAGGTTCACACCTGAGCTTTGCTTTTAGGGGGAGGATGAGATGAAATGCTTCAAGCCCAGTTATCTCAAGCAATGCAGATATATTGCCTTCAGTTTGAGAAAGATGAGAAAAGAACGTTAAAAACTATTTAGCAATTAATATGTCACAACCAAAAAGATGAACTTTGACAAATTAATCTGGCTAATGAAACATACAAGTAAAATAGAATAGCTTAATATTTTATAACCCATTTGTCCTGCTTGCCATCTGAATGTTTTAGTTACTGCACTAAGAGTGCATCACCTTAGCAAGGTCTTTGCAGTGAACTGGAACTCTTCTCCTTACGTAGTGTGCTTTGAGTTAAATTTCTTTCTTGGAAGACCAACGTGCAGTTAACGTTTGTATGACCTAAGGCTTAGCTTGAAAACTTTGGACCTGAATACCATTTTCATCTTACCTGAGCTTTATTTTCTCCATAAACATGTCAAACATATCTTTCTGTAAGTATTGGTTCTCCTTTCCTTAAATATCCTTACAGGATGGACTTTTTTTACACAAAATGGCAGTGAGGAAGTTTTCTGGACTATTTAATGCATACAGTGAATATCTAATAGGTAATTTCTTCTTTATGAAGCAACAACTCAGCTTCATTCTAAGACTCAAGCCAAATTAGCAACAGCTAATGAGCCCTGTCATACAGAATAATGATACAAATACATGTTTACTTCTATAGCTTTATCTAAATAATGAAGCTATTCTCTATTTCACATTCTAGGTTCTCTCACCAACTTTTTAACAGAATATAAATAGCACATCTTTAAACATAAAGGAGCAACAGGAAGGAAATAGCGCAAACAAAATTATTCCCCACCCTTGAATTCTGGAGGAAAAAGGGGAAGCAACCTTTTCTCCTACTTAGACACCTACACAGCAGTGTTTTGGTTTTTCCCACCTTCCTGAGCCAATACTGAGCCAAGAGCTTTATGTGATGGCCCATAATGTTCTTAGGCGACTTGAGGAAGAATTTCAAATGGAGACTTTGGTATGAAACCTGAGTGATCCCTGGCACCATGACAGATTTTCCTCCTGCCCTGTAACACCTTCATCATGACCCTGATGCAGCATCATCAGCTGCTTTAGCTGCCCCTCTGGCCAGGGAGCAGAAAGGAAATCACAGGTAAAGGTCTTGAGGCTTTTACACAAAGCAACTGCTATGATTTCCATCTGGGAGCTTGAAAAAGAAAGTTGAGTCCAAAATTCAGCACATAATCTATAAATCAAACCACAGACCCAGCAGTAACATGAAAAGAAAAGGAAAGGCAAGAAAAGATGATGATTTAGGGCATTAAAAAAAAAAAGGAACTAATAAATAACAGCAGAACAGAGGATAAGAACAAAGAAAACAAAGTGAGGAGTGAGGTGACTAAAGGGTGTGCTGAATGGAAAGTAGAAACAAATTAAAGAATTTTAGCTCCTCTCTCTCATTTTTGATAGCACAGAAATGTTTACAAATTTTCTATCACACTTTTCCAGTGTGAACTTTCTGACTTCTTAGTCTTTAAACATTTTTCTAAATATTACCTCGGATTCTCATTTTGGTGACCATGTTATGTTCAAGGCACTGTCTTCAAATTTCTGCTACAATACTCTGGCTCTAGCTTGAATCATGATTTCAATATTTATTTATTTAATTATTTTCTGCATTCAGGAATGAGCCTTAAAAGTGTAAGGCACAAAACCGTCTTTACATTTGGGATGTCCACTAATCTCAAAATAAACACATTCTGTTGTCTTGAGAGTCACAGAATGGTCTGTATATTCCCTGGATTAAAAATAGATGGTTTTGGTTTTTTGCTCAGTTTCCTACCTTCAAAAATATTGAGTCTATGCAAGAACTTCCCACACATCTAATGAAATTATGGATTTACAATATACTACATCTTTTTCACTGATTCCTTTTTTTGATACAACCTATCTGGACAAGGAAGAATGATGTAAATTGTTGTGTATAAATGCAATTTATATTATATTATATTATATTATAATTTATAATTTTTAGCGACTGCTAGAATTAGATGGCTTGCTACTAATTAATATCTTACATTACCATGCAGTATTTTCCCTGTGTTTCTTGAGAACAGAAGCAAATGGAAAGTGATGGGTGTGTTGTACTTGGAATCTGAAGGAGACTTTATGTTTATATTTGCTATTGTTCCTTTTAATGTCCCAGTAGGGTTTCTTTAGGATATGTAGTCAGCATTCTGAATTTCATTAAGTCTGCTGGACTAGACTATGAAATATGAAACCATATAAGCAGAAATGAAAAATTCTTAACTCCTTTGTGTCCATTTCTTTCTATTCAATAAGGCACGTCGATGCCACCTCAGCATCTAGATATTATATCTATATTTTTGTATGTAGTGAGTGTGTTTTACTGTATTGCAAGGGCAACTCATATAACACAAAAGAGGATTTCCAAGAAAAATATTCGGCTGTGTCCATCCAGAATCTGTAAGAAAATCCAGAATACAGAATTTGAAGCACTCCCTCAGCTAAAGGATGGTCCTCCCTTGAATATTTCATTTATAAAGATAATAAGTCATTCCTCATCTTCATCTCTTCTTCTCTTTGAAAAGGGAGTAAGCATTTCAAATTCACTAGGAATACAAAGGTCAGTATCACTGTGCTCAACCATTTGCTCTGATATAAGAGAGAAACTTATAAGAGATAATCCTACCAAAATAAAAATGGAAAATTCTTGATTGACACAAATAAGATTTCAGTTTTGGTTACAGAATTTAGCCCTTTTTGCAACCCCTTAAAAGTTCCTAACTTCCTAAATATTCTTTTAATTTTTCAACAGCTTCTATGGTCCACTGAATATTGTCCTTCTATATGGAAAAAGTAGGAATACTTTTTTATTTCACTCGCCCAGTAATGACACCAGGAAAATATCAGATGGCATGATGTTTCTCAAGCAAATCAAAACAAGTAGGTTTTTTTCTGAATTACAGAATTTGGAATTTTTTTTTTTTTTAATTTCTATGTGATTCTATTTAAACCTAAGGGAATCAAATCGAGAAGTAAGATTTTCACTTCTCATCTAAGGACACAGTGGTTTCAAGCCAATCACAGACTTCATCATTATATACTGATATATTTATTAACCATGAGTTCCACGGAACTCCACTAATGTATAAAAGCTAATGATCTGCTTGAAATTTCTACAAATATGCTTTTTTCGGCTTTGCAGAAAAGGACATGTGGGTCCTGGTAGACAAGTTGAACATGAGCCAGAAACGTGCCTTTGCTGAAAAGAATGCCAATGGCATCCTGGGCTGCATTAGGAGGAGTTTTGACAGCAGGGGGGTGATCCTGCCCCTCCGCCCAGAGGTAAAAAACCACTGTCAAAGCCACACCTGGAGTGCTGGGTCCTGTTCTGGGCTCCCCAGTATGAGACAGAGGTGGACATACTGGAGAGACACCAGCCTGACTTAGTCTAATGGAACAGGCATGCTTCATTTTTACATATATACAAGCAGAATATGCAAAAGAGTGTTACTGAACTCCAGCATTTCTGTGGCCTCCAGAAATTCAAATTCCTCGGGCTCTTTAAACTGCTAAGAAGTATCTCAAATATAGTGCATGTTCTTTGTAGTAAATACCTTATACAATCCCAAGGTTTATCTTCTTTAAATTAAGCTAGCCCTCAGAAGCTTAACGTTTAAATCAGGATTACTTCTCCACCAAACCAGCACAGGCTACACTTGAATATTCCAAATCAATGCATGACTAACAGGATTTTTCCTGCCACAGACTGACAAAATTCAAATATAATCTTAGCTTCTGCTTCCTTTCTACTGATTACAGTCAAGGATGCAGCAACCTTTGCTGCTTGGGTGAACTCTTTCTGATATCTTAATGCAATTTACAGTACACCCTGGGATAATCCTTTGTTCAATAATGCTGAAGTGGCTTTTTCACTGACCAGTGGTTTGAGAAAAGCTCAAGACATTATTAGTGAGCAATCATTAATTAAAACAGTTTACTTTTTAAATCATTTTAATACATATAGCTGAACAAATGGCTTTAAATATTTCATTTTGTGAATACTAAATTTTTTTAAAATTCATTAAAATAATTCATTTTATCCAGACTACCAGTTTAGTTAGATCCCCGTACCTTATTCAAAGGAAATTCAGTCAAATATGTATGCACATTTTTGTACACAGAAGAACTGTATTTAGAAATTTCAAAGTAAATATCTGTATCTGATATATACTGATATCAGTGGAATTGACAGACAGCCCAGAGGTCCCCAGTACAGGAAGGACGTGGACCTCTTTAAGTGAGTACAGATGAGGCCACCAAGGTGACCACAGGGCTGGAACACCTTTCCTATGAGGAAAGGCTGAGAGAGTTGGGATTGTTCAGCCTGGAAAAGAGAAGATTTTGGGATGACCTAACTGTGGCCCTCCAGTAAGTGACAGGAGCTACAGGAAAGATGGAGAGGGACTATTTACAAGGCTGCAGAGGGACAGGACAAAGGGGAATGGCTTCAAACTGAGAGTAGGGTTAGATAAGGTATTAGGAAGAAATTCTTTACTGTGAAGGTGATGAGACACAGCACAGGTTGCCCAGAGAAGCTGTGGATGCCCCCTCTCTGTTCAAGGCCAGGCTGGATGTGGTCCTGAGCAACCTGGTCTAGTGGAAGGTGTCCCTTCCCATGCCAGGCGGGTTGGAACGAGATGATCTTTAAGGACCGTTCCAACCTAAACTACTCTGTGATTCTGTGAAACATCCTCCAGCTTTGTCATCAGATGAAGAACTTAATGTTAATGACCAACTCAGCAGCACACTCCCACCTTACAAAGCATCTCCTCCTTCTGGTGGTTCTTCCTCTTCCCTGCCCGGTAGGTGAGTGAAGGCAGCTTCTCTGCAAGTGCAGAGGTCAACTCATGTATTTTGGCTGTGACTAAAGTGCCTTTCATCCATGTTGTAGTTTGAGGCCAACATTTGCAGGATACCTCAGGTTTTACCTTCTGATTGGTAAAAGAACCACAATTACTTAAGAGTGGATCAAACCAGACACACTCAGCTATTCCACCCTTCCCAGAACAGGCAGCAAAAGCTGCTAACAACTCATGCTTTTAACAGTTGATATGAATGTTGCGATTGTTCCCTTTTCGTGCAACAACAATAAAAAAAAAAGTGACTGGTAGATCTTATTATATTTATATGTGATATTATATACCATTCTGTCCTCTTTATACTGAGCTGAACTCATTTGGGAGGCTGAATAATGACAACTGTCTCCTAGCCCCTGCACTAGGCAGCTAAAGAATTGTTGATGAAACAGCCTGCTTAATCCCTTTGGTCTCTTTTCTGTCCTCCACATGCCTTGGCCAAATAAAACAATCTTTTCCATCCTCTCAGAGACTATTTTGCATGTGTACTCACAGCTTTGCCTTCTGTGTTCAGGGACAAAGCCTGTTTGTGAGAATTCTCTGGCAGCCTCTCTCCACCCTGGGCTCTGCTGCATACTCAGGCATGGGAAGCTACAACTCCATCAGTGCTCTGCAAGGGCAGATGGAAGGTATTCCTGGGACTATTCCTTTCACTTTCCTTTAAAATTCTTAGAATCATACTTATTTTCCTGACTTTCAAGACTCCCCTCACTACAGTATCTAAGCACCACATCACTTTTGCAACCTACTTATGACACACCTGTGAGAAGGGAAGTATTTTTATTCTTCTTGAACTAACCTGGACTTCAGGTATGGAAAGTCTAATAGAAAGAATCCCACCGATTTATAGGGAATTTCCCAATTCTATAAGCATTTTAAGGCATTAAGATATGAAAGGAAACAAGATTATCTGTTGCATCTATTCTTCTCTTCCAGAACAAATCATGAGAGTACCCAAGAGGTAACACCAATGTGCTTTTAGGTGAGGGACATTAGCTGTTAATAAACTGTGTTTCCACAGCATTAGGGTCAACATGTAAAACCTACAATTAGAGGAAGACTACATTAAAAAACTCAAAGCTGCACTAAAATTATTGTATTCTGAAAAGCTCCAACTAGCTAATTCTATAAGCACAGAAAAATGATTTGTTTTCTGGGAAAAAAAATACTTCAACATTTTAATTACATAAGTAACTGGTTGGATGACATTTTGGAGCAGAAACTGTACAGTAAAACGCTCAGGGGATTATTTTCTGCATTTTCCAAAGCAGCTTAGCACAAAGTTATGCTCTAAGTTTTTATTTTCTGTTTTACAAGTGGGAGTTTCCTTCCCATTCTCTTGCAGTGCAGCTGGGGAAGGTCAGAAGCTCCCGGGTGGCCATCTTTTGAAGGCAACTTTCATTCTTGTTCCTCCGAGCTCTTTTATATCAGCACACACCAATGTCAAACGTAATTACTGAAAATAAAAAATTTCCTAATCGATGAAAAAGTCTAAACCGAAGTAAATGGGTGGAACTAAGCCATTAACTGAGCATTGCTCAGCATAGGAAGTGTTCTGCAATATATGTTGCAGGAGGGATTAACTTGAGGTATTAGCAATGAGAAAACCCAAGATCATGTCTGCCAAATTATAAATTAATTTGTTCCAAAGCAGAAAAATTAGATGGAACAGATATTTCCATTACAGTGAAATCTCCAGCTAGTTGTAAGAGGCTCCTTTTGCTATTATGGATATTTCTTTGCACTAATTTCTGATTTTAAAACAGATCAACCTAAGGTTATCACCAAAGTAGCAGAGCTCCTCTCTCACAGTACATTTTATATCCTTCTATTCATTTTAGCTCTTACCCATTACTAAAATGGAGAGAGTGGAATGGATTTTGGCAGATAATGGCGCAGTCAGTCTGCCCGTGGAAACAAGTACAGAGGGCTCCCTCTGTAGCTGTGATCAATGAACAAACATATCTGCGCTGCAGCAACCTGATTGGAAATACAGAAAAAAAATCCATAACCCCCCACTTTAATTAGAGACTTCACCCAGATGGTAGGCTTTGTATCACCTGAAAGACAGCCTAGTTCTGATAATCAGGACAGAAAGTCAGAATACATTAAACACAGATCATCTGTAAAACTCAGTTTAGCCTTCAGTGGAGTATAAAATAAGAACTGAGGGGTTATGGATGTCCACCCAACTGTTTTCACAGAAAGTATCTTGAAAAGTGTTAAAGCCAAGATTCATATGAAAAACTGGTATTAAGTCAAGCCCAAAGTAGTTCAGTCCTTTGTTAATCACCAAAATTCAAGGTGAGTTATGTAAGTTGGCGAAGAACAGTTGCAGTTTTTCACTTCATGTTTTTCATTTCCTTGTAGCAGACATTTTCTGTAATGTTCATAACTACCTTATCTGTATCTGCAAGAATCATAAACTTACAACTGATTAAGCACTATTCCTTTCCATAAAAACTCAACCTGCTACTGAAATTATGGAGAAAATTTATTATGATGGACTTCCCACTTATGTAAGAGCAAACTTCAAGAAATGCACTATAATACACTCTCACACTTAATTTTCATCTGCTGGATAGATTGCTGTGGCAAATATGTTGAAAAGTATCCCATATGTTATATTAAGGACTGATGGCATTTTCACTACTGGCAGAACTGATGATAAACATCTATCAGCAATAGAGGGGGACTGGACTGGCTGGAGGCTATGTGGATTTGCCTAAACTGTTTATATAAAATCGGAACACATGGTCAGCTGCAGACACAAGAAGGGAGAATTACTCCTACAGTGGTCGAGGTCAAAGTGACCGTGCCACTGAAAAATGCAGATATCATCATGCAGTATTAGGTTTTACTGAATGTTTTTTTTTCTTTTATATAACTGAAGAAAGAAAGTCCCTTGGGGAAGAGCCAAGGGATCTTTTAAGGCACTGCCCTCAGAGCCTGCAGCACCTTCTGAGTTACAGGACAAAGTTGAATATTAATATTGCCACCTCATAGCCAGGGGTAAGGACAGTTTTGCCACAGGTATCACTAATAACCAATTAGTTATGTTTCCAGGTTGCTGGCTGAAGTTGTATAAGCATTTCCCCAACTACAGAAAGAGAAAGCTTATAAAATACAATCAGTATCCGTACGCAGTCTCCGCTCTGGCAGACAACAAACCACTTGTGGAGCTTTTCGGTGCAGTGTGAGGGGGTGTTAGCCATGGCATCTGTTCAGCTGGGGCCCTGGGCTGGACTGTGGCTGTGCAAATCTGGGATAATCAATTAGGTAGGGTGTCAGTGTGCCAGCACAGATGTCCTCAGTCAATTGCAGATAATCATCGCAATCTTTGAAATTTCCAGAGGAGATTGCATTACTCTTGGGACACCCTTGACCTGCCATCAGGAAAGGTTTCCCAGATAAGAAAAATAAAAGGATCATATCTTTTTCCTAGTGCAGCAATATATATTGCAGGCTATTCATAACCTTGAAAGGGTTAGAGTGATGCACTGAGAGCTGCGTGCATACTGCAGGACACAGGACCAGAGCTCCACTCTCCCTCCCTCCCTCCCCAGAATGAAATAAATACTACAGCACGTTATGAAATACATCCAGGCACTCACTACAAGATATTTCTCCATGAACTACCTATCGTGACAGCCTGTCAATGAGGAATAAACAGTGCCATCAGTGATATCAGCAGACATTCTTTACCCAGGAAGACCAGCAGCTTTCTGGGTGTGTAGCTTTCGCAAGGTCACACAAAGGGAGAAGGTTTTTAGTTTCAGTCCATGTTTATTCAAGATGGCACCTGGAATATAAAGAACTGTTTGTGGAAAAATGAGATGAAACTTCATCTCACAGGGACTAAAAGAAACAATTTATCGGTGCTTCAAATTTTACTAGTACTGACTTCAAACACTTCCTAAGTAGGAATAAAACAAACCTAAGAGAGTTCTTCCGTATCTTCCAGCTTTTAATATGCTGTTAGAAATTTTTTAGAGCTTATCAAGGTATCAGTGGTGAGAGCTTGGAAACAAACCTTCATTTCATTGCAAGCAAAGGCCAAGTTTTTAATCTGGAAGAACACCTTAGTGAGAAAACACAAATGAAGCTCATTTTGCTTAATCTATCACTGCACAAAGCACAATTATTGCAGAAACAAAGGCTAAAAATGGTATGATATCCAGGAAAGGGAGCTGGACTCAGAGGACTATTTTGAGCTCCGGTGACCATATTCTAATTCTTAGTAAAATTATATTATATATTGATTTTTTTAAAATAAAAGTTATGGGATGAGCAACAGCATCAAGAACTTGCCCACACAGGAAAGAGCATGCAAGCAGAAGAGTCTTCTGTTCAGCTGAGGTGCATCTGGAAGACCTAAGGATAGAACACTCACTTTTGCTCGAGACACAGTTTCAACACCCAGGCCACTGCTGAGTGGACCAGGAGGCTGCAAAAGCAGGTCTTGGCTACTTGAGACAACCCTAATTTCTCTGATTGACACTACTTCAGGAGAAAGCAAAGGAAAAGCAACACTTCAATAGAAAAAGAAAAAAATATTAGATCAAGACTCCTAGGCAACAGTGATAAATACAGCGAACTAGGTATGCTGGAGTTAGTCATGTCTGCATTGTAGTCAGGGCTGTGTAGCGGAGAGATAAACCTGCCAGTCTCTATCTGGCTCGGGTTTCAGTAGTCAAACTGTTGTGACAGCACAGAGCTCATCAATTCATACACAAATAGTGGCTGTGACTGTATTTTAAATATCTGTGGGCTTACTTGGGCATTCACAGTGTCTCCTGTACCCTAAGTGAGTTTATTCACTCTCCACACACTCTTTTATAACATGGTTGACCTAAAGCAGCGAGTGTCTATATTGAATGGTGTACATTTTATTATTTTTGTTCTATTAGGCATTACTCGAAGTGAAATAAAACATAAAAAAAGCAGAATTTTTTGTCTGCTGTTCCTAGAGGCTTTGGATAGGTAGCATTAGCTTCTCCAGCAAAATTTTGCCTGTTCCAGTGAGACTACTACGAAAAGGAAGAAGCCAGTTTGAGTGCCCTGTGAAGGCAGTAATGGCTGTCCCTGTTTCTAAGTAGTGTTTAAAGGGTCAGACATCCCAAGTTACAAGAACAAGTTCGTCACACAGTCAGGCTGAAGAGACAAGTGTGTGAAAAATGAAGTATTTCATGTACATTAAAGAAATTATTTTCCAGTGTTCGAGCATCCTACTGCATTGGTCATTTTTTATGACGATACTGTCTAAGAGTACTGCTAATTTTGACACTGGCATATCAACATATCAATTCTCTAAAAGTTAGATTATGTAAAAGTGATCACACCAAAAAATGAAAAGTTTGACTTGCTCATTCATTGTAAGGAGAGAAATAAAAATGCTCACCCCTTTGATGTGAGACCTGAGAGTCTGAAGAAAGCTATGAAATGTTGAGTTCTAGGCCAATGCCCTTGATCAGATATCAGTGTCTTGCAGGACTGATTTAATTGTTTTCGATCAGGCTGGACCACCCTGATTCTATTAAGGGTGTAACTGATTTTACTGTGATGACTTGCAAAGAAAAGTCTTATCCAGTGTGTATAAGAAATTCAGTTTCCTGACACAGTGACCAAATGCAAAAGGGCTAATCAGACAAAAATTGCACTCCCACCTTTGCAGTTTGGGGGGATTTTTTACACAGCCTGCAGAGATTCCATCCTTGGCTGTGCAAGATGGTGTTGTTGGGTGTTTCCTTCCTTCAAGAACCCTCCCAACATTGTCCTTAATCTACTCTAACATGAGTATTAGCACATGCTCTGCTAACGTGTGACCTTCCAACACCACACGCTTCCCTTAGCCATGAAGGCATCCCCAATACAAGAATGCCTGTGTCAAGGCAGCCCAAGTGATAAACGAAATGCAGATTAAGCCTTAATTGTAATTAGTTACAAGCACACATAGCAACGCCCATGTTCAGCACCACATAAAATCGGATTGGCTTCTGTGAACACCTATCAATGTGTAAGGTTTAGATAACAGCACGAATTCATACTGGAGAATGCTAAATACAATATCTGTGAACTTCACCCAAGTCTGTTCACTAATGAAATTATTTTAATAATACCTTTGTAGTTAAACGCCTGGTACATGTTGCCCTCTTGTGGAAGCCGTGATAAAGTACAAGTTCCTTTGAATCTATTAGGATTTTGCAGTGGTATTTTAATGCCTGGAATGCAATGATTTATTAAATTCACGATGTGAACAGTTTATCATGTTAAACACTGAGTATATTCTGCAAATGGCTGCACTTGACAAGCAAACCTAGGTAATTAAATCTACTAAATCAGGCTCGTGCACAGCAAATTGCATGGCCTTAGCATATGCTTCATTTGCTCATTTGGAAAATAAGAAAAGAAAAAAAATATCATATATAATTTTAGAACCTGGTTAAGCTAAAGTATTTTCTAGACATTCAAAATAATTTTTAGATTTTTTTAGCTGCTTGGTATTGAAAAACCCAGGCTCACGTCACCTAAGAATGCTTGTACATGTATGACATAAGACACAAATAGAATCCCTTGGATGCTTCATAGTTCACTATCAAATCACTCACATTTTTAAAATGCAGAGTGATTAAAATACTTTCAAAGAACAATGCATTTATTCACATTTTTTTCAATACATGATTAAGATACAAATATATTCCTTATCAACTAAGAAGAAAATCATTAAGCCCGATTTAAAAATTTAAACAAACATTAGAGAACTAGAAAACAGATTTTAATGAAGCTAAATAGAAGACTCAAGAACTTCAAAGGCAGTTTAACACACTATCAGGATACTTTAGGTGTTAAACATTGAATGGTACCTGAGTTTTCCATGGGATACTCTGCTCATATAAAAATACAAATATTTTAATTCCTTTGAAATGTCTGCTAACAGAAGATAAGTTATATTTGACATACTTACATAGCATTGTAGTTAGGACAACTTCAGATACTACTAAGTGGTTGTCTTTGTTGTTTGTTTGGGGTTTTGGGGTTTTTTTTTACCGTTTCAGTTTGATTTCAGAGACGAGACAGTTTAGTACAAACTTGTGGCCTTGATCAAAGATTTTCATCAGCTGTGGACAAAGGTCAGGTGTCCATGTTAATGTTATCAGTGGTCTCTGATACTGCTGACAGCTAAGTGTCACTGATATGTCTGCAGGATCTGATGGATTTGGTGTGATTACTTTATTCTTCACCCACTGAGGTTTTATTTAGTTTAGAAAAGGGGGCTGAAGGGAGGTTGTGATTAGCTAACACATTTCAGCTCACCCTGTCCCATGACCCTTTTCCTAGTGCTGGCACAAACTAAACATTTTACTTGATTTGCTTGGATGAAATCAATCCAGGAGGCTTCAAAGTTTAACTGGTTGGTATCCCTGGATTGTCTCATACAAAAAAAGTAAATTTACAGGATCTTTGAATTCCTTCAATGTATGGGATCATTTATGGAAACTGTGAATCACATGGGGCCACAGTGTCATTGATAAACATTTGGATGAATGGAAGTTTTCAAACTTTGCTTTTTTTCCTAGCAACTCCCTCTTTACTCCCATATGAATTTTTTGGCTATAGATTCCTCCTGCTCTGGGAAAACAATGATTAATGAGCATCCTATAAACTGAAACTATGTCGACTGATAAGGCCCTAAGCCACTGGCTAGCATCCTCAAATGATTATTCCATATTTCTTCAAGACCAGTTTTCTAAGTAGAGTCTTGTATTTCTTGGACTGTTATATCAGAATGTTATCTGAAACATCCCTTAAATCTGGTTCTGTGCTTTTACAGTATTAGGATGTGTAGGCTTGTGTTCAGAAATAGATACTATATGCCTTCTAATGTATGATCATACATGCTTATTGGATGTAAATTACTTGCTTCACAGAAGTGTGTTAAAGGAAAAGAACTTCTGCAATTTTTAATGCATTATGGCTTATCTATCGTCAAACTCATAACAAAATATAATCTCAATAGTATTAACATAGACACACAAGAATTTCATAAGGCTTATGTCAATATGAAATACACTGATCTGAAAAGCAATTTACTGTTTTTTGGTGTTCATTTATCAGGGCTGGTCTGATCAATTCCTGGAGCTGGCTGACCATGCAGCTCCACACACATTAATGCTGGCTCAAGGCAGGCAGAAGCAATGCCCGGCAGAGAGCACTGGGGAGAACACAGCCATTGCTTCTGCCAACAGCCTCAATTTACTCTGGCTTGATTGAGATGTGAAGCAACACCACAGCGAGATGACCTAGGTAAATTGAGGCTTTAGCAGTTTGAGGTCAGTAAGGCCCAGACTTGAAACCCCAAACCACCTACACGTGTCACAAAGCATTAGGCTCACGTGTTCACAGAGAACAGCAGCACTGACACAGCCCCTGCCCTTCCGACGAGCTCCCGGGACTTCACTTGTGATGGAGCATCCTGCAGCAGAACTCATCTCCACACCAGAAAGTTGTGGATCATGAAACTTTAGCAGCACTTACCATGACATCCAAACTGAGGATAAATGAAAACAGTATATTAAGGTGACTGCTTTTATATTCTTGCTCAAAAGCAGACATAAATACAGTACCAGTAACTCCAGGAGTAGCCAGGGTGGAAACTGCTCTCATTACAAACAGCAAAACATAGTTTCTTCTGGTTTCTTACCTAGCCAATTACACCTTCCTTTTATCTATCTGGTAAATCATTTTGGAAAAGTGCCATTTACCAGAGTCATAAAGGAACTGACAAGGTACTTGATATTTCTGTTGATTCTGACAAATTATTCATAGAGAGAAGAAAATTATCCGTGCAAAAAAAGGTTTTATCCATGAAAAAACAACCTCATGGAATGTGACAAAAATGTCAAAACTAGAGTCCTTCACATGCAGTATATACACAGCTACACGCACACAAGAAACTAAGTGAAAATTCTAAAATAGGTTTGGGATCTATGCAATCCAGATACAGGCAAATCAGTGTCAGAAGTTTGAGTCTTGACCAGACTGATGGCTTGTTCAGTCCAAGCTTTCATTATTTTAGTGCAATTAGAACTGCACAGTGAGGCTGCCCTGACTTCTGGTTACTTCTGCAGAAGAGAATTAGAGAATTGTAGCTTCCAAAAATGAAGGGTGAAGGTGTTTGGTGTGAACTGCTCCAAGGAAAAAATGTAGGCAATACCCAATACTGCCATCATTGTGGGGAGAGGATCCTAAACCTGAGCATCTCTGCATTCTACTTTGTTTCCTCACAGCTTTGGGTGAAAAATGCTACAGGTTGTCCACACATAATCCTCATAAATTCATGAGTTATACAAGAATAAAAGGATAAATCTTACAAAGCTTAGCTGTACTTGAATGCAAAAGAAAAGAAAAAAAGATGGGATTCTAAAATCATGCTTAGCAAGTCAATGGTCAGGATTAACTTATTGCAATCAAAAATTAGGATGACAGTTGTACTAGATTTGAATTTCACCACTGGAAATTAGTGCAGAGGTAACCCTAGCGTGGCTGGTGAAATTGTCACTGATAACTGTGTTAGCAATTGATTAAGTGATGAAGGGATGACTGTGTGAAATGTATAAAAACATTACCTGATTTGCTCTTACAACATGGCCTTAGCACCTTACAAATTCTGAAAATCAGGTTTTCGAGCAGAGAAAGCCCAAGTGCTTCCTGGTTTCTATCTGTCACTGAGTAATGCAGAAGCACAAGTTGTTACTTGCAGGTTCCTTTTACAAATACATTACTTAGCCCAAGGACTATTAGAAAAGTCTGCTAACAGTCCCTTTGAGGAACAAATAAAAGTCATTCCGTGTATACACAGTACTTTCAGTTGAATAAAACGTTTCATGGGTCATGATCAATGTTTCGTATCCTGATAAATTTAGATTAGCAGCCACACTCCTTTCAAAGGTGGGTGAAAAAAGCTGCTTGTTCAATAGACCTGCCAAAAGCTGGAGGTCTCAAAAAGCTTCTAAAATAGCTGTTCTTTTTTTTTTTTTTCTATCTACTCCAGAAATCAATATGCTTTAAAACATTTTACCTTCAAGAGTTATAGCACTTTAAAAAGGATGAATTAAAAGCAGGACTGTTCCCCAAGATGTTTTTTAATTTAGGTTCTCCATATACAATATTATTATATCCAAAAATTTGAACCTAACAATTAAGGTTCAAA
Source organism: Machaerirhynchus nigripectus (assembly GCA_013397975.1). Lineage (NCBI taxonomy): Eukaryota > Metazoa > Chordata > Aves > Passeriformes > Dicruridae > Machaerirhynchus > Machaerirhynchus nigripectus. The sequence goes on along the minus strand of VZRQ01007802.1, from coordinate 2,682,581 downwards.
ATGTTTATTCTTCTGTCATAGATAAATTTTTACTTTTGATATGCAGAACTCAAATGAAATACCTTTATTTCATACACTTCAGGGGAGACAGGAAGGGGTGAGGTCCCACAAGATCATCCCTACTGCATTGTTTTTTTGTTTTCCAGCTTGTGTAAGATTTATGTGGTCCTTCAGTCTTCTGCTGAATTCACTTCAGAGTGAACGTGCATGTATAGCAACTTTACAGCCAAAATCAATGTAAAACTTGCAGATCTTGTTTTATTTGTCAGTCTATTAACACAAAGCTCACCTTTGCAGTACCATCTTGGCAGAGCAACACTTAATACATTTTGCTATATTGAATGTGATTTTAATTATCCTAATACAAGGCCTATATGAAGAAGGAGTAACTGCAACATACTAAAGTGCTTCATCCCGTTTCTCTTCTAAAACTGAACTGTGAGAACAAGCAAGCCTGATTGGGAATACAACAGGGACAAAGAATACCATCAGCATTTGGCCCAAAATCTCCACAAAGTCATTAAAATCGGTAGGTTCTGAATTAATACCTCCAGCAACAGCCAAGGATTGAAATGAACCTAAAGCCCCGTATCAAAATGTTACATCTCTTTAATCATGGGATTTATAGATTCTCTGTAATTTCCTACAGATATCTGCAGTTTCTGTATTTTCTGCTCTTCACTGTTGTCCCATCAACTCTTCCACATCCACCAGACACAGCTGGTGACAGGAGCCACGATGACAGTCCGAGGGAACCGTGTCAGATCGATTATGAGGCACATGAGCAAAATGATGAAGATGTCCTGGGCAAAATAATGCAGGATCCATCACCATTTGGCAGCTATTCACACAGGCATCAGAATGTAAATTTTAAATTGACAAAATTATTTACATAAATGATTACTTAATTCACTCATATCAAGACAGCATTAAAAGGGATGGGAAGAGCTTGGCCAGGCCTGCCCTCCCTGTCCCTGGGAAGAACAGATGTGGGGCTGCTGAGTTGTTAGCCTATGCCACGGTCCTGGAAAACTAGTCCAGGTGCTGTCAAAGGGAGAAGGTAGGGCCGGTGGTGGTAGCAGGATCTGCTGGCAGAATGTGTCTCTCATTTTCAGTTTTTCACCCACAGAATGAGAGGGCAGCTTTATACCTTTTGCTGGCTATTAGCATGGCCCGCATAAAGCTGAGTATTTTCCCTTTGCTCTTCAGCCAGCACTCTGTCAGAGCTCTACTCCACAGCAGCTGGGAGAGGAAAATTTATTTTTGCCTACATTGTTGAGAAGCCCTGAGTCAGCTCTGCTAGAATGATCCCTCATGATGAAAAATTTATGGCTTTTGCTTTGCCTCCCTCCGTGCCTTTTAATATCCTTCCCTTTTCCCCACAGTGTTTTTCCCCAATTGGATTTGGCAACCTCCCCAATTCCTGTTTTACATTCTCCATCATCATTTTCAAAATAAATGTATCTAGCCTCGTGCCTCCATTTCAAGACCTCTATCCTTTGTTTTAAGACTGATGGATTTTAAAGGGTGAGCCAAATCCCTAAATGCCCTAAATCAATATTGTTCTTTAAGAGTCTCTTTAATCACTTAGTTGAGACACCTGTTTCTGGCAAACTTGTGGAAGGAGTGAGTTACACAAGACAACGCCATCAGATGTGAAGTGCTGTCACCATCTAGAGATGTTGGAATGTGCATAACCATCTAAAAATCGTCAGCAAACCACAAAAATTGACTATGAAATAAAGAAGCAAATCAAGTAATCCCCCTCTTTCCAGCTGCCTGCAAATTACCATTCTCTCCACCCACCACAGGGCTCCAGCCCATTAGGGTTGATGACAATCAGCAGCCTGGATAAGAGAGTGGAGCTTCCTTCCCATCAGTGCCATCTGTACAAGAGCAAAACGGGAAGGGTCAGCCTGCCAATCTACTTGCTGGTACAGCAAATGAGCACTAAGAAAGTCAGGGTAAAACTGGGTTTACTCCAGAATTTTTTGGCTTAATTTAAGAGGAAATTTTCCATCTCAGAAGACAGGCACAGCTTAAAGGAATGTTTAAAATAAATTGTTTGTTCCAGCAATGTAGGTTAGAAAAAACTTCATAGAAAACAGAGATAAACATTTTCCTCTGCTTTGCCCAGGGGTTTCTCTGGATCTCATTTTGGTCTCTTTTGGTACTTTTCCCTTGCAATGGTTTATAAAAATCTCTTTGTCCATGATCTCCAGGAGTGTTTCTGCCACATCAACAAGCAAACTAGAAGAACTGACCTAGGTGCTAACACACTTTTACATATTATTATTATTATTATTATTATTCATTTTTATGGATATTACTTGTTTATGAGTAGCACAAAAGTAACTCCTGTTCACACTCCACCTCCCCTTGCCTTTGGAACAGAGGAATGCTGCATCTGTGCTCAGAGGATGTCAGATTGCTGCCTGTGCCTGCCTAGATTTGGCTGGCAGGCAGCCTGCTGGGGTGGCACTGCAGCTGGTAGGAATTGGGACAACCCTTCAAGTTCCAGCTTTTGCCCTAAAACTGCACCAGCCACTGTCAGGATGTAGCCAAAATATCTCAGTTATTCTAACTCACATGTTCACAGAATATCCTGAGTTGGAAGGGACACATACAAACCCACAACTCCAGGTCCAAGAATCCCAGTGTGTGCCTGAGAGTATTGTCCAAGCCCTTCTTGAAATGTGGGAGGCTTTGTGCTGCGACCACTGCCCTAGGAAGCCTGTACCAGTACCCAACCATCCTCTGGGAGAAGAATCTTTCCCTAATATCCAGCATACACATTCCCTGGCTTCATGCCGTTTCCTCAGGTCCTGCCACTGGTCAACAGAGAAGAGATCAGCACCTACCCCTCTGTTTCCCCTTGTGAGGAAGCTGTGCACGGCACTGAGTTCTCCCCTCAGTAGTTACTGAGTAACATGCAGTTACTAAAAGCCAATGGAATGCTGGTTCCAAAGGAATATGTAGTATTCCAAACCTGTAATTTGTGAAATTTCAAATATCTGTGTCTGCCATCTACAGATTGCCTGTGTTAGCAGAAACATGTCAAGTATTGATTCGTTCTTTTTTTTTTCCCTAAAAATAGGACCAGAACCTTTAATGAAGAACTGGTTTCAGTGCAAAGATAGAAATTCCAAATAAGTCATAAAAAAGTGGTTACACCAGGTAGCAGAGCTGCCTGTGCACCTTCTGGGCACTGGGAATCAGCTTTTGGGGAACTGTGTGGAGCTGGCTCCCAGCTGGAGCCTCCAAGGGAACTGGAACCAAGGCCACATGCAAGGAAGGACCCACTCATGAAGACACTGTAAGCAGACACAACTTTACAGAACATTCTTCTTTTTGTTGTATTTCACCACGGCCCAAGTACTTCAAGAAAAGCATCTTGAAACACATTACACCTCAGTTCTCTAACAAGGAAACCTGTCCTCTAGACAACAGCCAGGTGAGGGCGGCACAGAGATCTCCCAAGCAGGAGAGAAAGAAACATTCTGTATTCTTCCTGACCGAGTAGATACCCTAACTCAGCATTCACCTGACCTTCACACAGAATAGGTAATGTCTAGCAGCAGTGTTAGGGTTGAACATCAAAATAATCTCATTTCCGATTACTCATCTGTGGACAGCGGGAGAGCTTCAGAGAAAAAATAATATCGAAAGAAATATCACCAAACTAAGATATTTAAGGTAGTGTAAGATTTATCTTTGCTGACTGATCCATGTCTCTGCTGAGCCAGTATTTCAGAAATGGTGTTAACAACAGGAGAACACCCTTGTTTCTATCAGGAGGAGTGTATTTTGTCTCCATGCAGTTACTGATGAAGGCAAAAACATTTCCAGGAAAACAAGTTGCAAGGTTTTTTATTATTTAGCTAATTTTATGCTTTTAAAAGAAAGAACACCTCTTTAAGTGGAAATGTTGTCTGTAAGCTTTGAATTTCAAAGTGCTTTTTTTTTTTTTTAAATGAACATTATAAATGTTTCAGGTAATTGAAAAAGGTGCCAGTAACACTGACGTTGTGATAATGATAAAACTTTGGCTGTAGAATAATGGAGATTAAAACTGAGTAGGTGCATTGCTGACAAACTGGAGGGTCAAATACAGAAGTGTATTTGTTTCATTCTGGAAATAAAATAGATTTATTGAATTTTCTGGCCCACATGAGAATGCAAAATAGAATCTAATGATGGCAAAGTGTTTTTAAAAATACATTTTTATCAATAGCCAAACAATGTAGTCAGAGTTATGTTTATTTACTATTTACAGCTTTGTAACTGTAACTTGGAATTAATAATATATTTGAGCGTTTTGAATTGGCCAAAGAGGCACCTGAGCTTGTAACGCTAAAATTGTGGAATACGTTTGAAATATGATGACGAAATCATTGTAAGGTTTGAAATAAAATAAAATTATTGGCACTTTGTATTTACAGTTTTTTAAAAGTAACATGCTGGGGGAAAATAAGGCTTTTTATTTACTACTGACTAGAGCACGCAAGGAACTGATACGAATTTTTTAGCAGTCTTTTCCCTTCTTAAAGAGAAATATGTACTCAAGAAAGACAAAAAAAGAAACCATATTTTACTTCCTTTTTTTCCCCTTCTTATTTCCCTTCCCACCACACCCTCTACTGGTGTGTTTGTCTGCTCTCCCCATCATCCCTTTCATGCTCACTCCCATGCCCCATAAGCACGGACACCTCTGGCTCATGATGCTGCTCTTCTCTCCCTACAGGATTATCAGCCTAATTTGAGGCTCTAAAGTGACAATGAGGACAGAGAAAATATGCAACACAAAGTCAGCACGCTTCCTCATCTGCAGTCACTTGAAGACAGGTGTTGGGCGAGGAGGTAGCAAGGAATCTGGGCCAGACAAGCTTTGCTTGTTGGCATAGGTCCTTTTTTATCTGCTGCTTCATGATAAATGACTCTGTTGTCGTGAACTGAAGGCAGAATATTCCCTCCCTTCTTTTATCTTGTACCTATTAAGAGCTACATCATGTTTGCCTAAAGTTTTCTGCAGAATGCAGGCTGTGTATTTGCCCAAACACGTGTGTTCCCTTTGTGCCAAAGAACGGTGAGGAGTGCAGTCTCACTGAAGGGCCCTTGCCCTCTCCCACAGAGAAAATATTCCCCTGCTCTGGACAAGAGCATCAAACTCTGTTATTTTTAGCATTATTAAAATGGACATCAAAACATCTTTAAGCCTTTTGTAAGATGGAAATTGAAATGTGGTTTTTTTTCAGTCTTTTTCCTCTTCTCCATTAGTTGGAAATATGCAATCATTTTTCTTCTTTTTTTTTTTTTTTCATGAATGTGGACAATTACCAAGATACATACCCTGAAAATTTTGATTCAAAATGGCAAAGCAATAGGGTGTGCATAATGGTAGCCAAAAAAGACTTGAGATTACTGCATGGCAAACAGAGCAGCTCTTTTTGAGATGCAAATTACCACATTAAATGTAAAAATTGTCTGTGGCCAACTAGGAAAATATCAGAGCTATGTTGTCCCCTTTCAATACACAGTTGAACAAACTTATCCATCAGAGTTTTCACTACTGCATAAATAATGTATTCATACTTGACAGCTCCAAATAGGTGTGTGGATTTTGCATTAAAAAACCAAATAATTCTGTTTATCTGTGAAGAACAGGAATATGACTGGATGCTGAAAAGTTATTGTGAAAGGAATAAAGACAAGACTAGATGCTGAGTGTTACAAAATTCAGACTGAATGGGATCTTTTTTGACACCTGAACCTGATAAAATCCATATTGACTGGCTGCAAAAATACATTCATAAAACCTGGGTTATAGGATAAAGCAGCAGCAAAATGCAATTTTCTGAGATAACTTGCAAACACACCAAACATTCTGTCCCTGATTTTTATGTAGTAGATTTTTTTATTTTTGGTCATAAGTGGTTTCATACCAGAAAATAGTAAGGAAAAGGTTGAACATGGAATCCTTTATAACAGAAATAAGTGTCACATTTGAAGGTACAAATAGGAGCAAAGACCCTGTTCTACAAACATAAAATGAGCTGTAAATTTTATGAGCTGCATCTGAAAGAAAACAAAACAAAGCAGTCTTTATTTTACTTCATAGATATACAACATATAAATAGTAAAAGACAGGATCATATTTTCCAGAAAGCAGAAAAAAAAACCCCAACCACTAAAAGCCTGTGGATTACAATTCAGAGGTGAACTTCTTCAGAGTTTTTGTGTGCTCTAATGCTGTTGGGGCTGTAGCTGAAGTTTTTTGGGGCTAAGCACTCCATTTACAAAAGGAGAAGAAAGATAGAATGTTTGAGGTGTGCTTGGACAAAGAAAGGGTGTGAAACATGAACTTACCATTCAAAGTCCTAAGAAATACAAAGAGAAGTAGGCAAACACTACTTTCTTGTTTCTCTTCAAAATAGGACAGAAAAATCAAGTATCGTTATTTTAAAGGTGCTGAGAAGTTTTTTTACGTTTTGAAAGAGAAGGACATTCAAAATTTCTAATGTCCCTAATTCTTCAAGTTACCACAAAGACCAAAAAGGATCCAGTTATGAAGAAAATGCGAAAGCTTACTATCACAGAAGAGATATAACGCACAATTTCCTGATCCATCCTTCTCATGGAGATTTGTGCTATGCTATGCTGCTCAACATGCCAACAGGATATTTTAATCCATATATTTGTCAGAGCTATCAACAGATCTCTGGTAATAATAATGTTTTCTTTATCACCTTTCAGCTTTCTTATGCTTTTAGAGGACAGTGCCCAGAGCCTGATCAGAGATAGCATTAAAATTGGACGAGGAAGACTAGGGGCACATTGGAGCATCCATCATGCAGATCAAACTACATATTCTTTAGGCACTTTATGGAATTATTTTATGCATTCTTACTTTATCAGCAAATTTTGATAACATTGCAACATATGGAGAGAATTTCAGTTTCTGAAACAGGAGATGAGTTTACTTAAGGCTGTAGAAAAGGTCTTCCACCAATTGCAAAGTAGTGCAAGTCCACTGAAGTGAAAGTATGGAATGGAGTTTGGAATCTGATCCTTGTTAAGCACTAAATGTTGAAATCGTGTATTTTTATAGCTTTTGTATTCTTTTTATTTTTCCCCTGGAATTTCCCTCTCTATCTCTTTAAAACCTAGTTTTTCTCCTGTCATTTACTTTGCCTCTCAACACAACTGGGATAATACTACTCCCAAGTATTCCCACTGCTTCCATTCTTGTTGCCTAAAGTTAGACCATGATTCCTTGCATGGGATTTACTCGCAGTCTGAAAACAGTCTTCATTCAAGACCTAGAAAGGCACAGCACAGCTCAGTTTCCCACTCAAATCAAACTCTGGTTCCCAACGAGGCCAACACCTTTCCTTCACTTTGCCGTGGCCAAATGTATTATTACTGCAAAAGTGAGGGCACCCTTCTTCTTCCCATCCTCCCCCTTTCCTCAGATGTTTATCAAAAAGATACAGGCTTGCTCTTCAAGTGCTCACTGCTATGCTTTACATTTCTGAAAATGTTTATTTTGCTTTCTTTTTTCCTCAGTCATAACACTATTTATTAAAATTTGACTCAAGTTCGCAAACAAAAAAATAGCTCCCTCCCTCCCACCTCCCCCCCCCCACAAAAAAACCCTGAAACAACTGAGGAAAACCAACACAGAAAAGCAACCAAACAATTAAGTAGAAGTTACTGGTGGGAAAGAGTGGCTGTGCAACATCTGAAGACGTCATTAAGAATCATTTTACAAACCAGAAGATGAAATTAGCTGTAAACAAAGTACAATTAAAAAATGCACTTAATTGATACATGTTTTGTTCCAGAGTTTAACAGGGATCCCATCAACACAGTTTTGTACTATAACTTGCAGTTTAATAAGTTTCCACACCATTCCTAGGCAGAAGTAATTTGTCTGATAAAGAACGTCTTATATGGTCTGAAAGAGAACCAATAATTTTCTAGCTTTAAGAGCCCAGATAATCAGCTAATTATTCAGATGTCAACCAATCAAAAATAAATAATTTGGACCACCACCCCCCCCCCAAAATACAACTGAGCAGTAATTATTCAAAGTGTCTGGTGACTATTTATAATAACAGATACATGGTATGAAACAGCTGGAATCACTCTTAAAATTAATTTGCTCTTACCTAAACAAAGGAGAATCCAAAATTGTGGGACTAATACAAATCATTACAGCTCTGCCAGTGAAAAATGTTAGCCTAGATGATGACCCGTTAATTTACTCTATATAAGAGCATTTCTATTAGAATGCAAATAATGCCATTTTTATTGAATCTTTCCCCATTTTTGTTACATATTTTTCACACTAATAAATGCTATTCTTTCAACTTTTTTTAAAGTGCTTTCTTTTTCCCTAAAATATACTTCAAAATCACTTTGCTGAAGTGAAACTGGCTACATTAAACACTAGATGGCAGAACAAGGCTGGAGCTGAGCATCTGAAAAGGCTTGACTTCAAGCTCGTCTGCGTCTCCAGAGGTACCAGTTGAAACATTTCACCTGGTTCTTCCTACGAAAGTTGTCTCTGGTTGCATGAAAATAATCTCCATATATAATAATCTTCGTGTATACAAGCTGTTTTCATTCCTTGAAAAAGAAAAGCCAAGGGCAGCCTCCTGGCACTTCACTCTTGTGCCCACTTGCCCATGGTGAAGAGCGTTCACTGTCCTGGGACCACTGCAGGACCACAGAGATGCAAGGTCAGGTCTTTAAGCCAAATTTTCAAAAGGCTGCATGCCTAAGCTAAAAATGACCAAGAACTCAATGCAGAATTTAGGCTGAAGTACAGATCAGAGAAAGAGATTTATTTTTTAGGCTTGTCGGGGAATCTAACATTAGGGCACACAGAAACAATACAAGGACATAAAAAATTCAAACAAAGAAATGAACAGATGGATTTAAAAGAGCTGTTCTACTCTCTATTTTAAAATTTGAAATTGTTCTTTGTAAACAATATAAACTGAATTAAGAGTTTAACACAAATTAAATTTGAGTGGCCTTCCAGTACCTGAAGGGGGCTGACAAGAAAAACGGAGGGAGATTTTTTTAAAAGAGCATGTAGTGACAGGACAAGAGGGAATGGTTTCAACTGAGAGTAGGTTTAGATGGAATATTAGGAGGAAACTCTTTACTGTGAGGGTGGCAAAGCAGTGGAACAGGTTGCCCAGAGAAGCTGTGGATGTCCCACTCCTGGAAGTGTTCAAGGTTAGATGGGGCTCTGAGCAACCTGGTCTAGTGTAAGGTGTCCCTGCCCACTGCATGGGGGTTGAAACGAGATGATCTTTAAGGTCCTTTCCAACACAAACTATTCTATGATTCTGTGAAATTAAGAGATTAACACATAAACTAATTCACCTTCATAATTAAAAGAATATGACAAAAAAATGCACCTAAACAAATTAATAAAATCAAGGTGCAATGCAGTTGTATTGCCACTGAAAACTATTAAGATACCATTTTGGTCACAATCAGGCTCATAAGCTCCTGTATCCCACTGTGTCTATGAGAAATCCCACTGCATCACTTCAGTGGAGCACCTCCCATTTTGGGTAGGTGGGTAAAGTGGAAAAAATCCACATGTTGGCTCTCTGAGAAGTTACATCCAGCTGAACCTGAGCAGTGTCAAACATGATTTTCTGCTAACAGCACTGGCAGTATGTTGCAGACGGGACAGCAAATTTCTCTGAGGCTGCACCACAACTGCTTTTGATTCTTGCATAGAAGGAGTCAGCTGTGGCAGCCAAAGGTTTGGCAGACAAGCAGCAACACACCCATTATAGCCCAGCATATGCTGGGCAGCTTCACAAAGCAAGCAGTGTGTACACACGTTATCCCCTATCGTCAGCCTTCCCCAAGCCACATTATTTTTCTCCCACAGTTATACTTCAGAAGCTTCAGTCTTCCAGATTTTGGAAGAGCTCCACTCTGCAGCCTCTCACGAAGTCTCTGAGTATACACAGAAATGTCCCAAACTAAGGCGACAAATGGTCATGGAGGGCTGCTGAGCTGCTGTTCCAGGGAAGGCAGAGCAGCTGCTCAGAGCTTGCCTGTCACACTCAGAGCTGCCTCTGGCACTGCCAAGGAAGGAATGTGCATTGGGAATGGCTTGGGCAACAGCCTGGCTACCATTTGTAATCAAATATGTAATTCACGTTGCGTTATGTCAGGCTTGTAATATCAGATACATCATATTTCAGGCTTCATGCTGAATGATAAACTGAGGATTGCTGCTTTGGGAGGATGAAATTGCATCATCTAAGAATCACCGTACAAGCATGTAAACTACAGATCAAAGATAGGTAAAGGGAGGGAGAAGGAGGAGGGGAGGAGAGTGAGCAAGGAGAAAAACTCACTCCATATATGCCACTCACTGGCTCTTTTGTTTCAGTTTTGCCTCATTCTGAAAATTATTAATTTAACTGGAATTAAGCAGGAATTTCAGGCCAAATGGATTGAAGTGAGAATATGTCTGGCCTGCCAACTCCCCTGTCCCACGGGCGGCTATCCCCATGGCACTGCAGCAGCAATACCCCACCATTCCCAGGGGTCTGTTTTTCCTGCCATCCCTCCTTCCCCCCAGCTCCCCCTCTGCAGCTCAAACATCCAGAAATGGGAGCAAGCTCCAAAATAGCAGAGAAAAGAAAGGGGAAAATCAGATTACTCTACCCCAGAAAATTCACGGTTGTTTTCTTTGTCCTCACAGATGCCTTGGCACTGCACGAGGGTATTTCAGCAAAAAGGATGCCGTGGTAAGTTAACAGGAGCTTCCCTCCATTGTTGTTCACACCTGAGCTATGCAAGCCTTTATGTCTGGAGTTTGTTATTGCTCAGGTTAATGAGGCAGTGCAAGTTTCCTCTTCATAGGCTTTAAAAGCAGAACAAGAGGTGTTTTCTCATCTCTAGTCATAAATCTCAAAATGTCAAAATACAAATATATAATACAGATTAATTTCTTACATTTTTTTCCCTGGGATTAATTAGCTGTTTATCAACTGAAATCAGTCAAGCTAGCATTAAAGAACTACAAGAGGCAGGAGTCCCAAAATCTTCATAATCAAGTAGGTTTTGGATGGCTCAATTTTTGTATCATTTTTCTGCTTTCCTATGTCTCATCTTATGTACAGACTTATGTATACACCCAGAAATCCATCTCACTGCTCTCTTTCAACCCTTTCTTTACCATCCAAGATCACTGCACAAACCCTGTGGTGAAGGTAATTTCACAGCATCTCACATTGCTCCCAGCTGTTTCAGACCTTGGGCTCTTTTTCACCCCATGAGAACAAACCTACTCATTTTTCACCTCAGACTCCAGTCTCTTTGAAGCAGTTGCCAGGTTTTTTATTGTATCATGATTATTTAGCTGACATTAAAAGAAGAAGAATATATATATGTGTGTATATATATATACACAAAGACACACACAGATATATATATATTTTATATATATTTGAAAAATACCAAGGCTATTGTAGGTTTTCTGTTTGAGTGTGAACATTACACAGATGAACCAAAATATGACCCTGACTATGCAACACCAGTGCAAAAACTGCTGGGAACACAATGATGACCCCAGTTTTTACTTTTATATATATATATATATATATATCTGCTAGGTTCAAGAGCCTTCACACGTCCCTGAGCACAACACCCTCTTTCATTGTCAGAAATATCAGCTTTCTAGCCTGTTGACTGGATTAAAAATAGTAATACCTATAAAGAGTTTATTCAAAGATAGGAAGACTATTCTCCAGATATAGCATAAGAGCCAGAGAGCAGCAAAAGTAGGTGACAGCAGCTGACAGATTTATATCTTCTGAGGACTTTTCTTCTCACAAGGCAAAGAAGACATTGCATTGACTGACATAAAACAGGGATGATGCTAAAAGTTTACATAGCAAAAACATTTAGACAAATTAATGGGCAACACCCGCCCCCACTAAAGACTGTTAAAGACACTGCCTTGGGCTGGGAAATCCCTCGGAGTGTTTTTGGAAGTTGGGCTTTCCTTGTGCTTGTGTTGCATTTGCTGTTGGCAATTCTGGATTTCAGGCATCAAAAGGGATGGGTCCTGTGATAGCCTTTTCTACATTTTTTAAGGTTCAGTGTATTTTGATGAGTGACATGTTAACCTATATCAATAATTTTAATGATTACCATAGAATTTATTTAAAGAAACACAATTTTACATTTGTTGATTTTAGCAAAAATACTTCATTAACAACACTTGTGCATTATGCTGTCCCTGGTCACTCAGACAGTAAAGCAAAATCACTAGCTTTTCTTGGCTTTCCTAAATTTTTCTGTATTTTCATTCAGATTAGGGTAAGCTACTGAATAAATGGAATTACTACTGAACACAGCACTCTAATCATGTCATCCTCACTAATACTGAACATAAACAGAAACAGCTTTTAGTTTCATTAAACTAAGTAAGACCTCTTGGACAGTAAAATATTATTTAAGCTGATTAAGCATAGCAGAATCCGTTAGTGTATGAGTTAATTCAGAATATTTTTATATTGCCTTTCTGAACACGGAAAGAATAACTTCAGCTGCAATTTACCATTGAAAACTGATACCTGTTTCTACCTTAAAAGAAAGAAATGATCCTGCTGGTCATTTACAGGGGCTTTGCTGCTTTATTTTGAAAAGAAGCACCTTGTCACTGCTAGTTACAGAAATTGCCTACAGCCTTCAGTTCTGTAAAAAAATTTAGGCCCACTTAAACTTCTAGAACAGTCCCTATAAATAAACACAATAAAAATCAAATCCCCCTGGAAAACCTTGTATATTAGAGTCTGACATGGGGTTCCAAATGGTCATTTTCTCCTGTACTGCTCTCAATAAACAACGGCTTAAACTCAGGGGCAGGGCTGGGGTTGGGGCAGGCACGAAGCACCAAAAGAGAATGGGGAAAAAGCCAAAGCTCTGTGGGCAGGGATGTGTTGCTCAGGTGGGAATGTGACAAGAGCAGCTCACACGGAATGCTGGCACACCTGGAGACCAGAATACGGTTCCCTCTGCTGACCCTTTTGAGGGACAAATTCCCATCAATGCCCATGCACTCAGTTATTCTGAACTCTAGTAACCAAATGGCTGAAATTAGACATACCCTGGGTTGAGTGAAGTTTCAGTAATGAAATTCTAAATGTTAGGCAACACTACTTCTGAGTATATCTCTGTGTAAACACAGATATATTTTAATTTTAATATGCAAGGAAGTCATATACATAACCAGCATATTAACAGCAGCACATATTGTAGGGAAAACCTTCATATGCTAAGAACGGATTCTATTTTTGTTTATTAGGCATACTGTATTTTATCATCTGTCTCACTACAATGAATCAATAAATAAGCATGTCTGACAAAAAATATGATTATGAATGATATATAATCACAAATTCAGCCCTTATTACAAATATAAGAAGGTATCATCTAGTCTGAGAAAGTACTAATTCTATTTTTTGCCATCTAAATTGAGACATTACAGTGGTAGGTAGGTTCACAAGCCACAGAGTCTTGGAAGAAGACTAGCTGAAAGTGAAAAGCAGTTTTAAAGAATTGGAACTACTTAAAAAAACCCAAACAACCTAAAGAAAATGTGGACTCCGCTAACATTTTTCTCACTTTGATTCTGAGCAGAGTTGGGATTCAAGGTGAAAATAATAATGTGAAGAGAGAAACAGAGCGTGTTCCTTGCAAGGACATGAGGAAGAATTTTTACTGTTGAACTATTGAGTCCTGTTCCCAGATCTGGGCACTGGGACCTCCAGCTCCAAGTGTTTTTTAAACATACTGCACGAATCTGTTCAGCAGCTCCATCACTCACACACTCAGTAGCACCCTATTGCTTCCACAATTTCACTAAAAATGAGTGGGACTATTCCAGCACTGGTTGAACATAAATAATGGCACTGAGTCCATCCCTGAGCAGTCAAAAGCAGAGCAAGATGGCAAAAAACCCACTGCCCTTTTGCCAGTGCTGAACTGTGGTGCTGGCTAGCAAAGTCCCAACAGTTTGCAAGAAACTGATGGCAGGAGCAAGAGCTGCCTGCAGATCTCCTGAGTCTCAGCCCAACATCTGTACCACCACACAAACACCACTAATGCGCTGGAGGTACTCACAGCTTTGTTCTCCTGGGGATGCCAGTGCCCAGCATCACTTCTTTCCCACTGAATGCTTCAAAAAGCAATCATCTCTCTCACTGACAGATATTTCTGTCTGTCAAACTGTTTTTAATGGCTCTCCACATATTCTGGGTTACTTGCATTTTTTCTACCTCCCTAGAAAACAAATTTTTTAGAAGCGTGTGGTGCTATCCAACAGAGATAAGCCACGGCAGAGGTAAGGGAAAAGAATATTTTGCTTGTCCATCTCCAGGGGAGATTACAGCCACTAGCCTAGGTGATTTATTGTCTTGGATTGTAAACAGCATGCTGTAGCCTGCAGTAAAGACCCCTTGTAAAACAGCAAGGCATTCTGCTTTAATATTCTCTTACACATACTGCTGTCAGCTAGGACAAACTCACTGAAGTCAATCTTCACTGATATAAAACCATACAATAGAAAAGAGTAAAGCTCTAAATACTCTGGTATGGTACCAAAGAACTGAAAAACCAACCAACCAAATAAAAAAAACCTACACAAGCATAATGATAAAAAAGTTTCATCAAATGAGAGCAAGATATTCTTTCATTCCCCACTAGGAAGCAGTATAACCATGTTTCTAAGAATCTGGAAATAATAACTATTCAAGTCAGACTTCTGGAATATTTAAAGGGAGGACCACAGACAAAAAAAAGCCATTTCAGTCTGATGACTACATCAACCACTTGTGACACTGAATGCCCCTGCAGGACAGTAAAACTGGAGAGAATTCTGAACATGATGGAAAAGCTTCATGGAAGATATTTTTCTCATGATTAAAGGAGATAAACCTTTGCAATCTTTCTTGCATCATTCCTGCACATGATTAGCAAGCTAAAATAGACAAAAGGCACAGAAGCCCTGCTACTTGACCGTATTGCACCAGGCAAGCTGCTCAGTTACAGCTTTTGAAACTTTCTAATGTCTCTGTAGAATGTTTTTATAAAGGAATGAGTGGCATGGTGCATTTATGAAAATTATGCATGAAAAAAATATGACTATATAATCCTAAAAATCTATGGAATAAAGTTTACCAAATTTGGTTTGGGGCTAGATTCACATTTAGGATATGGAAATGATGATAACTCTTGCTACATGTATCATACGTGATATATATTTGTGATAATGCAATTTGCATCTGTCTTTAGCAAGAAAAGGAGTGGAAAATACTTCATCTCTGTCTACAGGATCAATGAGTCCATAATCCTCCTGAACCTTAAGTCCTAAAGATGCCCTAATTATTTCAGTAATAAGATGCCACATTCTTAACTGAGATTTCATTAACAAGAAAAGTCTGAAGGTTTAGATTCTCTTGCAATTCAAATATCACAACAAGATTACTTATTGTGGTAACAGCACTTAACATTTACATCCCCTCATTCATCAGCTACTTCACAAACATCAGCTATTACAGCAGACTTGGAGGTGTTTATTTTCTTCACCTTCTAGACCAGAAACCCAATCCAGGGAAGTGATTCATTAGTCAAGAGCAATGAGTGCCAAAGCCCACAGTGTTACTTTCCCCAGCCTTTTTTTGCTACCTGAAACCACTCTGTCACACTTCTAGGTATAGATCATGTTTCAGGACACTGCTGAATTGAATGCACTGCTTTAATTTCTAAGATATCCAGTACTTTCCAGAGGATCAAATGCAGTTATCTTACATCTTAATCTCCATGTAGAAGGTGGGTTATTTTTGAAATATTACCAAAAGAAAATGTTAGTTTGATAAATACTTCATAATTTTCACCATTTGCAAATATGTTACTGTTTTATACTGATGCAAATAATTATTATTATTACATCTTTTCTAGGCAGGAAGTCTCAAAAATAGATGTTCTGTACAAAATGGTGGAGGTTTTTTCAATCCTGATTTGTAGTCTCTAGAATCACTGTGCTCCAAGTGATACTACAAACACTTCTCAGCTCTTCTGAATCTTTCATATTTCTCCTTCTTACACATCAAGACATTTCCCTTGCTCTTTCTAATTTAATTCCGTCAGTTTTGAAGACTGCTGACCAAGCCCTTGGCAAAACATCCTGTTGGTATTTATCCTAGCCTTAATGTAAAATGTCATTGAAATTCACACACACACAAAGGATCAGCACAGACATCGCCTAAGAGAGTTTACATGACCCCCTAGGCAGAAGGGTCATCACGAGAAGGCAGATTAGGTTGGGCTGGGTAAACAGACTCACCCACTCCCATTTCATGCCAGTCCCTGCAATCACACAAAACCCACAGTGTCCAGTTAGAAGCACTAAACCTCTTTTTATTATGGAAAGTATTGTGGGAAAATATACATTCTTATGGAAGCACAAAAACTTTATTATTGGGTAGGTCAGTGCCAGAGGTTCTCTAAGTCAAACTGGTACCTGAGGGAAAGCTACAAACAATGCAGGACAAACACAACAAAGGAGGGAGAGGATAAAGGTAATCTGGGACTGCATCTCGGGGCCTCAGTGAAGGCTGTAGCAAAAATTGCTAAAACTGCAGAGTGAGGACTTTATTCTGACTTAAGACTTCACAGTTCTCCCCAGGCCTTTTGGTGAGCTTGCTCTGAGTCTTTTGGGAGCAGGAGGAGGGAAGAGTCCTTTCTAAATTAAAGCATTTTCAAACTTACGCTTCATAGTAATAATAAAACACATTCTCTAAAGCAGAAATGCTGGGATTCCTCCCCCCTCAATGAACTCGTTTAAATATAGGAAACAGGATGAAAATATAGTACCATGCATCACAGCCAGCAGTATAAATGATACAGAAATGAAATATAGCCCAGCTAGCAGCATTCCAGCCTTCTTGGCTACTTATCAACTCTCTGATGTGATGATATGCTGCATGAGATTTGCCTCCCTATCTTCTACACATAACCCTTATCTGACTGAGGCCTAAACAATGGCCTTCAGAGGAAACGGGTTATAAATGCAGCAGTTTGCATTTCAAGCTAAATTCCACAATTAAGTATAATTATGGGCCATATGTTTTCATCCTTTCAATTTTATGTTGTCTTAAAAACTAAGTAAGTAAATATGTAGGCCCATGAAATAATGGGCTGTGTCACTGCCCTGATGCAGCATCTGTGGCACACTGCTGCAATACTAAAATGAAAATACAGTCAATGTAATTATTCTAAACTAAGATATCAGAATTACAGGGTGGTTACCATATGTATGTGGAACAGTTTTGAAAGTTTGCCCACTTTTACTTCCTACTACATTCAAGTGCCATTTCAAATCTCCTGAATGTTGAAGATCACAAAGGAACCAACAACAGTGCTCCCTAAGCCAGCGCAATTTCCCCAGGAAACGAATGAAGTTACAACCTCTGCTCATATATTCACAATCAGTGTTATTGAGAACTCTAATTTCCTTTCTATAAACCTCTAAATTCAAGCACTTTTATTTTACTTCTTTCTTTGGACTTGGTTTTGGGGTGATTTTTGAGGCATTTTCTCAATTAGGAATAATCTCGCATTTAATTAACTAATTCTCAGATACTCAAGAAATTATGATGTTTTCTCCTTTAAAACAAGGAATTTTCTAATACTGTGCAAACACCACTATGAAGAATACACCATGGAAACTCTAAGAATTGGAAAGCTGTTTCAATTACAGAAACCAAGTCTCCAAGATGGAAAATTAAGTATTTTAAAAGAGGATAATTCTAGTAGAGAAGACATGTAAGCAATTAACTTAATTGACAGTGCAGCAAAGAAATTGTCCTTTTAACCTTATCTATTTTTATATATATTGTATATAACTATGTAGTTTTAATGGAACATGGAAAAATAACTAACAAGCCCTATACATGCACAATGTTTACTTCCAGTAGGATAACTATTAAGACATGTTGTGTTTTGACTTTAAAGAATTGTGCAAAAAATGGACTCATAATGGAAATTCTACAGCAACCAGAATTACACTACAGCATCAGTTATGGTCCGATGTATTTCCTCACAAAAAAACCCACTCTGATGATTTTTATCTGATACTTTAGGTGGCACATTTAGGTCCAGCTTTAAAATAAAAAATACACAGAGCCGTCCTTCATCATAAGGAATGTGATTGAAGACTCTGCTAACTGAGCATTAAGGGCTCTCTGTGATTAGTGGTTTTCTTTTTCCCCAAATAGTTTTCCACAGAATTGACAACTACGTAGTTGTTGTTAGCTGCTGCATGCTAGTAACAATTAGCATTTACTATGGCAGTTTGTGTACACAGTAACATATTAAATGATATTCCTACCAATGGAATAAGACTACAGAACAAACCAACAATGCTCCATTGTCTAAATCAGCAATGAAAGACAAAAAATGCTGCTTTAAAGACATTTGGAAATCTTTCTTCCGTAGTGTATACGGGTCCTGGACTGCTGCTTTTTTGGTTTTTAAACATTCACACTAGAAATAATATTCTAGGAAAGAAATCAGCAAACAATGAAGACAAATGCTCTGTGGTGACCTCGGAGTCCTAACACAGTTAACACTCTTGCTACAGATAAGCACCAGTAAACTATAATTTTAAATCAAGACTGCAAAGAAATATACCACAAGTATGAACCAAAAATTGTTTTTCATTCCTACTTAAGATAAGTTACAGCATCCAGAAGTCAGCTACAGATAAGAAAAACTCTTGTTTTCAGGGTTTAAATAACTAATACTCTTGGTCTGTTGGAATATCCAACTAGTACCCCAAATCCCACTCATTCTTGACCTCTAATCCAATAACGAGCTTCACAATCTGCTTTGAGCAGTGTATTATGGAATAGACTAATTCAAGATTATTATTATTATCACTGACTTTATTGAAGCACTGCACTTCCATTAAGCTAATATGCTTCTGCTGAATTTTTACAGTTAGCCTAAAATGCTGCACTTATTTTATAAAGATAATACATCTCACTCTTCATCTTGCAAGAGATTCTAAAATGAACCAAAGCTCAAGAGTGAACCTCCCAAATACATTCTAAAGGTTCTTTTTCTGATCTTGCACAAGCTGCTCCTTCAAAAAAGTAGCCATGATAGCATGTGCATGGGGAAAAAGGGAAAAGTAAATCAAAGAGGTAAGAGAAATGAGAAAAAATTAGCAAAGTCACAAGAGAATGAATCAAGCAGAATGAGTCAAGGCAAATTTGGGGCTCAGCCAGGAACCAGCAGATTCCTATAGCATGCAGGGAGCTGTATATCTAATATGAGAGACAGAAAAAGTAGAATCTTATGAAATCATATGATTTCAGATAACGCAGGTGATTAGAATAGTCCAACGACCTGTAAAGCTTCTCAGCATTTTCAGACACTACATAGCCTGTACACCCCACAGCTGTCTCTGGAGAGATACCTCTCTCCCCCCTACTCTTACTCTAGTAGAGAGTCTGTGCTATCCTGAAATAAGAACATGCCTGGTGGCCAGCAGCAGAGTTCAAGAAGCATTTCATGGCTCAGAGCCCAAACTGAGAGCTCACAGTCAGCCTGGTCTCTCACTGGTAATTCCAGACCTCCACCCTGTTGCATAAATCTTTAAATAGCTTAAACTCTCTTTCCATTGATCACTGACAAGGTATTTAACAAGTTTTGTCCAGGGAAACATTCACTACCCATGATCTCTTCAGACTATAAAGAAGGGAATAATTGATGATGTGGTAAACACATAAATTTATGAGTACCTGGAGCAGGTTTCTCTAATTACTAGCAGAAGGTTATGTCAGCTTCTGTGCCACCTTGTTTGCTTTCTTGTTTACAAATTAAGGCCATAAAGCCCCCACTTTCTGCTCTCCTTCAGTATTTCCATTTAGGGTACTAAAGCGGTCAGAGCTGCAAAGGCAAATATTGTGTTGCAGTGAAATGGAAATTAGATTCTATGGTCTTGGCTGGGCTATGAAGTGATGCACATAAGAATCAGAAAGCAGAACAAGGTACCATGAGATGTGTACAGTGCCAGTTTGCTGCTTCTGCAGCACTGTATGGATCAGCCAGGGAGGCATTTTGCACAGAACATTTTGCTGGGGATCCTGCTTGGTTTTTCCTCTCTCCATTCTCGCAGGTGATGGAACAAAATAGAGCAGGTGGCTTGGGCTCCATCTGGATCCAGTGCTTAGCATTATTATGCCACAGTAGAAAACCATAGTGAGTCCACATCTTGGGTAGTACATACAAATCAAAGGTAGTATATAGCACAAATAGAAATAATACAGGAAAGAGCAACAAAATTGATGGGAGACAGGCAGCAGAATTTGTCTGAGGAGGGAAAAGGTAGCCTAGGATTTTTCAGGTGGTTTTGATTCTGAGACTTGACCATTTATTTGATGCTGTTGATTTATTTTGAAATAATTTCCTGCATCTTTTCCTTTTTATGCTTTTCAACCTCTATTTCCTAGTAATCGACAAAAATAAGCTCTTTTACATAAACTCATTTCATTGCTTAAATTACAGCCCTCCTTGCCCCAAAAGGTTGGGAACATCAAAAATAAAAATTGTGACTGCAATTCCCTGCAGTGGAAGACAGTTCTGAGGAGGCACACATGGGCTTTATGTTCGTGACGCTCATGACGGGATGTGGGAAGGGACTGTCTGCTCCTGATGCAATGAAAGCTGAGCTGACCTCAACACTGAAGGGTCTGGAGGGCAGCTTTGAGGCTACTTCAGGTGGTGAGGTGCAGGTTAACCATGGAGCCCAACACAGACTACCAAAGTGAACAACTAACAGAACCTAGAAGGGAGCAAAGGGCTTGTGATGGTCTGAGTCCATGTTCTCCTTTCCAGCTGCTGGGAACACCCAGCCATTTTACTGGGATTTACTTTAGCTGTGCATTTCAATTGTGAAATCTACCAATATTTGTTTACAAGCACTACTGCAGCACTGTACTAAATCAAAATCCCAAATCACATCAGATAATCCCAAATAAGTAAATCTGATATTAAATATCAAACCCTTCATGTGGGGAACATAAAAAAACAGCTGGTCAGAGAGAAGTAGACTCTTGACATTAACGCAGTCCGGTGTGGTGTGATCACTTAGTGTAAGGATCTTTAAGGACTACTGAACGCCATTATTCAGGACAATCATTCACCTGAAATTCCCTAATCTGCATATGAGGGGAAATACCATTTTACAACAGTTCCTCTTCCCTAGGCTGCTAGTCAGAAAAAACTGCAGGCTTGTCCTTTAGCCTATTCTGGCACATTGTTCAGATGATTCAGAAGCTCTAAAGTAGGTCTCTCTGTTTAGTTGGTATGTTTGTTTATTGGGGGTGCAAGGGGTTGACAGCAGAATCTGGTCATTTATTCCCAATTTTCATCTTCTGTATCTAAGTCAGTTTTTGTAGTGATGCAACACAACACTTACAGATTGCATCCCATGACTATTCAATATTTTTGGTAAGTGTTGCAAGATCTCTTCAAAGTCTCAGTGGCATCTAAACAAAATGTCAGTTACGATCTTCTTAATATGCTCATTTATTAATGTGTTTGTAAAAATTCAACAGATCAAGCAGGGAGAGTTGTTCTTTTTCATGCAGCCTTTTCTGCTTAGGATTGCCCTGTAGTTGTCTGCCGGGTTTTCCCTTGCACTACTAGACAAGGCTGACATACATGATTTGGGGGCCTGTAGCCCTCTGGTTCAAACACAGACATCTGTAAAATGTGGATGCGATATCTGTCACTCACCACTCCTCTGAATAAGAAAATCCCACATTTTTAATAGCCTCTTGTTCATTTTGTACTCCACTTTTTTAGCAGATTTGAATTTGTCCTATTTGATTTTTTTTCAAGTGTGAATAGTCCCAGAAGCTCTCCAAATTCTCAGTTTTTATTCTCAGAAAAGGGAGGTATTTCTTCACACCCATGTATCAGCAAGTCATGCATACATTTCATTTAGCTGTTTAGCTGCCCACCACTTTCCATTGCTCCCATGATTTCCATTTCTACATAATCAACACATTTCTTACTTAAACATCACAGAAAGGTTTCCTTATGAATTCTCAGTGTAAGACAATAGATCTTTTAATGTGTTTAGATGAATCTCAATTAGTCCTAAATGACAACATTAGGAATCTATTTTCTACTACCTTTTAGCAGCTATTGGCTTCACCACTGGTGCATACACTGACACAAGAATTCCAGCTAAAAGGAGTTTATCTCTTATTGTGGCAAAGAAGTTTTATATTATCGTTGCTGAAGACATAGGTAAATGTCAAATGCTCCCTGACATTAGAATAACTATACTTCTGATTAAAAATTGAATTTAAAATTATTAAAAAGAGAAACCACTCAAAGACTAAACTAGACAGAAAACAAATGTAATACCACCTTACTTTCTGACAGTTAATAAATCAGCTTTAAGCAAATTAGTACATGTGCTCAGAACAGGCCTGTTTGAAAAATAGTCTTCTGAGCTCATGGGAAGTGATGGTTTAGTGAACAAACTTAATTTCCATGTTTTCACAAAGAAGAAGAATGAAACCAAATACTTCCTGCATACATCTATGGACTCACACCTTCAAGTTAGATCCTGCCATAATCAACAAGCAGAACATTTGACAAATTCCATTTGCCATTTCTTCTTCTATTTTTTTTTAATCTCTTGCTACTCTGCAATTCATCATGCTAAAATCTTTGATCCCTAGCATTGAGCAGACATGAATTTCCTAAGTGACTCAAACTTATGGGTAAGTGTTTCCTTTTAGAGCTGTATGTAAATGCAATGTTAAATTTTATTTTTGTAATCTCTTTAATCAGAAACAAGGGAATTAGCCAGCTGTTTGGAACTGGTGTTAAGATCTAATTAAGCATCTGATTGGATTTCCGCGCATATCAAACAGCAAAGGCTGGTATTTGCACACAAGACCAATTGCTTTCATTAAAATAGAAATCCCACCAAATGACAACAGAAAGGGTTTACTCCAGTGGTTCACCTCAGAGATATCCCTCCACAAGAAAGCATACATCAGAATGGCAAAAAAATTTGCTTTATGTGCCAATCACACCAGCAGCATCCCTTACTGAGTGACACCTAGCTTTCCCTTACATCTGTACTGCATGCTCCTGCAATACGCCAAGGAATTGCCTGTCTTGCAGGCTTCACACAGGAAAAAAAATTCCCACAAATTGTCAATTACTCCAGTGTGGAAAGAAGCTTTACTGCCACCTGTGCATGTTTTATTTTTATTTATTTATTTGGTGGGTGGAGAATGCTTTTTGGTTTTTAATTGCTAGTGAAAGACCTATTTAAAAGGATTGCTGTTGAGGTTTATGGATTTGTACCACGTATTGCCAGGATTATTATAATGGTAAAGCAAAAACCAAGTTTTCCCCTTTTCATGGGATAATGTCCAGAGATGGTTACTAAGAAAGATGAAAATATAGCCTTCTTTTTAATACTGACACATAAGTACAATAATGAGCTAAATTTCAAACACGGTTTTATGGTGGGTGTAGGATGAAGCCTGTTAAATTATTGGAGAAAACTGCTTCTTTAAGCAGTTTCACCTCAAGAAAAGCAGGAGCATCTCCTTGACTGTTGCAATCAACTCTGATTTGGGGTGGAGCACCCATATTCCCTATGTGCTAGCTAGGAACAAATCAGAGCCAGGAAGGAGTGCCATTAAAGTAGGGTGGTTAATCTCCTTTTGTCTCCTCACTTTCCAAGAGTGGATTAGGGTTAAACCACCAAGATCAGTTTAAAAATTCAAAGGATTGTAGAAAGTTTTCCAAAGAATAGTCAAAGTGGTTTTCACTAGAAAATAACTTTTGAGTGTATAACAGAAAATTCCATCTGGTCTAGTTATTATAAGCAAGGTATTTATTCCTAGAAAGAATAACACTCATATTATTACATATTATCACAATGTTGATGAGTTTGAACTTCAAATTTTTGAGTAACTATTATCGTTTATACCAAATATCGACATGGCCACTAGAAAGTGTCATGGATGAAAGAAAGAGTTTCTTCCACAAAACGAGCAAACCATATGTAAGGTCCAACAAAGAATATTTTGTCCACTCCAACCACACTGAGTATTCTCCCACATAAAGCACTAAGAACAACAATATTTCCTAAGATAAAAAACACCTGGGGTGGAATATTTGGGCTTTTTTATGAAGTACCGCAAGCAAACACAACCTCCTCTAGAATTGGATGTATGTAGAGAAACTATATGACCTTATGTCTAGCAATATATAGAAGTACATTAGACACATGCACACATTTGTTTATACCTACAAATAATTTTCAACACTGGTTTTGTTCGAAATCCAAAGCATAATATCAACAAGGTTGTCTAAAAAGGTGTCTGTCACTATGAAGACTCTTCCTCTCTTAGCACATCCAGCCATGCCAATCAGAATTCTACTCATAACATGTCTGTGACTTAATATATGGTTATTAGTCTATGAGTTCTTTGTATAAATCACAGAATATCCTTTCTATCTGTTCTGTTTTCTCATTATAGTTCCCTTCTTCTTTCCCAGCTACTGAAGGGTTTAGAAACTAATATTCTAGATGATAGCAAATGATGACTGAAGAGGCTTTTCATGGCAAAACCAGTCCCAAACCAGTTCTGATTGTTACTTATAAATTATGGTTCCCAAAGTAATGTTAGTTTGGAATTTTTCCTGTCTTTTTTCATTCTTCTGTAGAAAAAACATTAGATAAATTCTCTTACATAAAATAACCTACGCACAAAATTGAAGTTACACTCTTATAGCTACTCTCTTGCGCTGGATAGTGAACAGCTCTGCAAGTAAAATACACTGTAGCAGATAAGATTTGCTTTCCTCAAATTCTCCTCTTTAAATATTATCCTAAAACAACAATCACTATCAGAGCATAGACATTACTCCGTGAATTTGGAGAAGGAATTCTTCAAAAAGCAACTGCGCTTTCACATTGTAACTTTGACTGAAACCCTTGTTAAGGTTTAATCTGTGTGAAGAGAGTTTAAAAAACCCACTTTACATATAGCTATCCATACCTTGAATTTGATAAAACTCGATTTAAAAATTAGGAAGTCAGCTATTTTGCATGTGTTCATTGGCTTTTTCCTGAAATGTGGACAGGGTTCCACTCAGTCTAGATCTCTGTAATCTTTGGTGTGAAATTGATTCCACTACTCACTGTTTGTGAGACACTAACTCCTGGATCTCTCGTGATGGAACAGGGTCCAGTCAAAAGTTACCTTTGTGAACAGCAAGAAGAAAACTAGTCCATTTTTATGAAGCTGGGAGTTTAGCTGAAACTGCCCAGCATTTCATTTGAGCTTTAAAACCTCAGGTTCTGGAGTCACATGATTCTGCCAAGCTCTCAATCTTTATTTATTAATTTGTCTGAAGAGACTGAAAAAAACCTGGAAGCTCAAATACAAAGAATTTAAATAATTGGAAAGAAAAATAAATGCCATTTTTTCTCAGCCTATCTAATGATTTTTTTAAAACTTTGGGTAGGCAATGTTGGGTTTGAGTGATATTTTCAGCTTTAACTATTTATATTAATAATAAATGTTACTACAGTTTCCAAGTGAACAGGAAAAAAAAAAAACAACAAAACCAAACCCCAAATATCAACTGTGATGCAACCATGCTTCAGAATAGACAGGGAACCCTCACATAGCCCACAGTGACTGTAACAATGTTACAGTCTATAAATACAGTCTATAATAAAAGATATTATTATACAGTCTATATACAATATACAGTCTATAAATCAGTCATGAAGCAGCACTGACTGTATGAAACCATGTGCTCAGAAAATGACCTTGTAGAGAGAAATCAGACAAAGTAACATTCACCTGGGAACTCCGATATTTTCATAGCCTGTGATGGGACTCGATGATCTTAAAGATCTTTTGCAACCTAAGTGATTCTATGTTTCTAATTATCACATTTCCTAAATTTCAGTTCAGAGAAGATTTCCTTTTTCCTAGTTGTTATCAATATTTGCCCATAAATAGTTTCCCCAAGCCAAAACAAAACACAAGAGTCTCTATCTTTCTCTGAATACCTTAAAACTCAGATTAAGCATTTGTCCACAGATGAGTATAATATTTGACACCATATCTGAAATCAATTCCTCTTTCCATGGTCTGCTGGCTGGAGACTAAACTGTCTTAATACTCACCGGTATTAAGAGTAGAGCTTTTAATTCAATTTAATTTTAGATGGAGTTGATTTTAGTTCTAAGAGTAGGAGACCACATGTCCCTGTGCACTGGCATCATAGGCATTTCAGTCACACTTCACCTTGGAGGCTCAAGTACTTGTTGCCTTGGCAACACCATGCTTAATGTGCTTCATTTTGCCTCTTTTCTCCTTTTGTCAGCCTGAACTTAAAAATGGAGGATAAAGTAATACATCACACCCTTTTCTAACCAAAATCCTATTAAAGTAAATGCTAATAATAATACCACCACAGGAGTGATCAGTTCATAGACAAACCATGAAAACCATACATGTTATAGAAAAAAGACAACCTGTTCTCTCAGAACTGAACTCAGGTATTCAGGTTTCTAGCTTATTGTCAGCACCAGATGCTGTTTCCTTCAGAGGATAAGAACGAAAACCAGCTTTTTTCCCCTCTGTTGGAGAAATGCTATTAATTTTACAATATTTTTATAACTCTCTACACACATGGATACTGTATTTTAATACATGTTAAAATATTTTCTTAACATTTCAGATCTTAGAATGATATCAGTACCTTCGGTGAGATCACTGACAACCTTCAGAACCCTGCAGCATCTTTGCTGCTCTGACAACACCTTTTAATAATGGATAGGCCAATGGCACTGTGTATCTACACAAATAGATGCACATATTCTTGCCCATGGCTCACACACCTATGTAACACCTGCACTCACAGCTGCAACTGAACACAAGGAGATCAGAGCTCTTAATTCTTCAGTAGGTATAAAAATTAGGTCCGAGTGGAAGACACAAAGGAGGCACTTCTGATCTAATCCTCTCAGCATCTCAGTTCCTCATTTACAAATCAGGATAATCCCTCTCTTTTACCTTGTTGGAGTCACCTGAATATAAACTCAGTAGTATTTCTAAATCTCTCAGTATGTTTGGAATGAGCAAACTGGGAGATTAATTATAAAATTAATTGCTGTCTACAAAGCTAAGCAGTGAATACAGCCTGTATCCATAAAACCATGAATATTGAGTATTACCAGTAGTTTTAATCACCCTTCAAATTTGCCACAATTCTGTCCTTTAGAAGAGCTACTGGTTTCACATGAGCATTTCAGGAAGAGTAGTGGATGACATGGTCTGGCACACAGATTTTATGAGTGTGCAGTTGGGATTGTCACTCATGGGTAGCTATGTCAAAAATTAATTGTATAGATGAGCCTGAACAAATGCAAACAAAGTGTTCCTGTTGCATTGTTATGTGTTCTCTGTGTCATGAACAGAACACTATTTGAATGAGCTGCTTGACAAGGACCTAAGAGGTTTCAGTAATTTTTAATTTTAACTGTTACACTTATCTCACTACACGCAGTATCATTTAGACAGACATAAGGGTTATTGCAGCCATAATTTGTCTATGTCTGAAATAGACACACAATGTTTACTTGAGTCTACTTGACTTGGCCTGGCTAGAAGAAAAGGATCTAAATGAAAAAGGTTTTTCCTCTATTTAGAATATAGGAGAGATAATGTTATGACCTTATTTTGAAATATAATTAATGTTTTATTTGGAGACACTTCCAGGCTGCAGCATTTCCCAACTACCACTACAGCAAATGCTCTGTATGCTCTGTTGGAAACTGAGACCCCTTTTTTAGCATTCAGATTTTAATCCAATTCACATATCTTTATTAAAAATAAGGATCAAATCATTCCTTCTCCCCTAAGCCCCCATATTTTTCCCTATTTCCATTTCATTGGTTTTATCTTGCTGTTATACATAAGCCATATTAATTTAAATACAAACTTAACAAAGCCATGGTGGTATCTAGTGCTCCTGCCTGTTTTCTTTCGGTGACAACACCTCTACTGCTCCTTGAAAAAGTTCTTAGACTTTTTCCCAAAGTCAACCCTCTGCTCTCCACCATGTTCTCTCTCCCTATCACACACCCCGGTGCACATATCTGTACACACAAAGAAAAAAACACTTCCAGCATCAAGCAAGCAAAAGGATTATGGTTTTTTTGAAATGAAATGTCATATTTTAGCTTGGCAAGGTTATATATTTAACCAACTGGACCAAATCTCATTTCATATAATAATAACTACCCTACACCCAGCAATTATTAAGGCAGGGCTGATCTTTAATGGTGAATTTGATCAACCATTTACACCCTCACCCTAAACCAGTAGGAACTGACACAAAAAGAAGCTCTAAGGTTTTATACACTATATACAATTTGCTGGTGGTACAATTTCTACCTATGTAGCCAACAACAACAGCTGTCTTCCATCAGCAAACTTTCTAGCAGCAAACTGGACATGGAGTGTCTTTAATGTTGACTTATAGGGACAGACAGTTAAATATCCTATTATTTGGGTTTGACCATATACCCTTACATCCATAAAATACAATGAAGATAGAAGATAGAGAACAGCACGTTTTTCAGAAAGCATCCCACTGAAACATTTCATCTCTGCTATTAAAGGCATGATACAAGTGTCATGAAAAAGTTGCTCATACATTTATGCTGTCACTAAATTGATTAATGACGAAGAGGAGGTGAACAGTTCAGCAGAGTTAAGGCTGAATCTAATACATACCAAGGCACAAGCATTTGCTGAACAAAAACGATCTTGTTTTTATTAGTTAGGTTCAGATTTGATGGGATGAACCATTCACCCAGACATAGTCGTAACTCAAGAGAACTATAAGCAACAATAAAGTGTCTCTTCAACTTTGGCATTTTATATCTAAATCTACAGACATAACATGGGTCAAATCCTACCTTTTATAATAAAAATGCTTGAAAATAGATTATCAAAAATATTATTAAATGAATATACTCTCATCTGAGTAGAAGTACTTGCCTACCATAATGCTGCACAGTTTTCTAATTCAATCCTGTTAGGAAAAGATATAATTCAAATAAGGATTTTTTTTAAGATATTCATAGCCAGGAAATAAGGAATATTCATAGCTACAAGAAGCCTTAAGCCTAGATTGTGCATAATTGCACAATACCCTTAGGTTTCTTGGCCCATGGAGCACTGGACTATCGAGTTTAACTTCTCACATATTTTTGGGTGTGAAGAAACAAGTAAGGAGGAAATTTGCCCACTTTTTTCCTTATTTCTCCCTCTCTCTCACTGAAGCACATGAAGTATGCAGAATTTAACAAATGAATGTTTAAAGGCCACTGAAAGGATAATTTAGAAGCATATTTGCAGTTCCTAGAAAGATGTTTTTAATCGCTCATCATTAAGGACTGTTATCACATTAATCTGTAGCAGTGTGAACCAGCAAGGATATGGACCATGGCCAAGTACACTGGCAGAGGAATTAAAGGGCCAGTGAAAATTTAGAAGGAATATGTTACACAGAAAACGACAGAACTATGTTATATGACCAAAACCAACAGAGGTAAAATCTGATGACTGAATTGTTTAAATATTCTTAAACTACAGAAATTTTCCACTCAAAAAGCATGAAATAACGAAAATATATTTCAAGGTATCACAAACTTGTTAATGAACTTTCAGTTGTTAGTGATTTAACATGTACCATAAATTTAATGTTATTAATAATTTGCAAGAATTAATAATTAAAACCATTAATAATTAATTAGCTTATTGGGAAGAGATCAGTGTCTATTATGATCTATTTGAAGCAGCAGTAATTGTCAGGATGTTCTTGTCTCCAAAGACTGGTAAATTGTATTCATTTCCTTATGTGATTATAATTATTTGTTTAAGGGCAGATATTGTAGTTTTTAACTAGAATCATTGTGATAGATACTAGATAGATACTGTGATAGATGTGTGTAAGCACACATATATCTGATGTGATCCTTGCCTGGAAACTTTGACATTCCAACTGAAAGGAACAATAGAATGATGATAAAACAAACAAGGGAAAAATGAAGACAGAGTTCAGTAACAAATATTTCTGCTTACAAAAACATATGCATAGATAACATATTCTCTACCCTTTAATATATTCTATTTTCAAATGTGAGCTTCTATTTGATCTGCCTTTCACTGGTTTCTCACTAATATCACTGTTGAAATAGATTCTGATGCAAACTAATGTTCCCAGTAAAAAGGGAACAGCCCCTATGGGTAACTTGGAAACTTTCTGAACTTCAGGTTTTAGCAGACTTGTCTTATGAAGGAAGTGTGTGCACTGCAGTTAAAATGCAAAACGCTGCCAAAAGTGACTCTTACTTAGCTCATTAGAGCTAAGCCTCATACAAATAAAAGTGTGCTTAACATTTGAGAACCAGATCAGTCTATTAACCAGGACACACATTCAGATATGTATCCAGTGGTACTTATGGACATTAAATAAATTCCAATAACCGAGTTAAATTAACATGCAGAAATTATGCATGAATAGCTGAAAGTACTTTAAACATGATTAATGAAGTCTGGATGATAATTACATTAGGAAACCAGTAGTATTAAACAAAGAAAATTCTGTGTAAAAGAACAAAATTCATCAAAAATTTTAACAAATGGGTGAAAGATTAAAGACAAAAATCTAACTCATTTACAGTCTATGGCCCCAATCCAGCAAACCACTTAGAGCTTAAGTTTAGTTTTATCAAAGTTAACAGACCCCATCAGTCTGAAGATAAGCATCTGCCTCGGGCACTTTCTAAACTGGGGCCTATGGACTCTGTGCAACTGCACCAAAACACAACATATTTGCCTGGCAATAGTTACACATTTGACTATTAATTAAAATGCTATCTTTGTTCAAACAAAGTGTACTCTAAAAGGTTTTATTGAAAAGCAAATGATTATGTTTCTAGCCCCGTTCATTTCATGCAGCATGACCTGGAAAATTTTCCAGGAAGCTAAGAGGTCTCTGATCTCTAATCATAGAAAGAGACTAATTTTACAACTTTTTTTTCCTTTTAGTTTATGCCTCTTAGAAGCCCATTTAACTATTGAAAAAAAAAAAATCCATGATGGCTGAATGAAATTTAAGCATAGCACTCTGCCAGCATTTAGCATTTGCTTCAGCTTTTTAGAATGAAAGAAATCTCCTAAACAAAAGGCAAAGTCTTTTGGGATAGTGATAAGACCACTTTCATTGGCTCTGGATATCAGTAGAGAGCTCTGTTGAAAATTAGGGAGCAAATCTTATTAGCAATTATGGTTTACACTGAAGATACAGCTTAGGGAACAAACACTGCCCTTGGGAGTAGGCCTATCTGCATGTGAAATTTGACGATCTCTTCACCACTGAATCACCAGCTCCTGACACATTTTTAGAAGTGGCTTCAATAAGAATAAACAAACAGAACAAGGTAGTTTAAAAATAAACTCAATTAATTATATGTTGATTAACTGTAAGAACAGGTACATAGTATAAAGGGAACCTGTAAACAAACGTTTAGTCATAGTCAGCTCAACGACAGAACAAAGTGCAATTGGAGAACACAGAGATCAGACTGAGATATTGCCCTGGAATGTTGAAGACAAAGAAGAAAAACAAAACCAGAGACTATTTTCTAGATAAGATGTACCTCTATCAGAGAATGAGCAGAGGAAGGACTAGCTGAACAGTAGCAGGCATATCTTCTTAGAATTGTTTTTTTGGGGCATAAAAATTGCTAAAATCTGAGAAGTTGTGACTACATCAACATATATTTTTGTGGCGTTTAATAGTACTTGACAATCTAATATAATTTTACACTGAAATTTCACTTGAATTGTTTTTTTCCTGTTTAGCAGTTGTAAAAGAGCAAACAAATAGGGTTGACTTTCACCCAGTGGTTTGTTAACTCACTAAGGAGAAAGTTGATATTGTTGATGAGTCGAAGTGTGGTGTTGCTCTTCTTCTCTTTTTATAAAAATCCAATATCAGGAGCAGAAAATTCCTGACAGATGTTTCAGCTTCTTCTCTGAACAGTTTCAATACATGAGATCTTATCTCAGGGAGTGATCAGTGTTTTAAGTACTAATGATGGACTGGACATGTTCTCCATTCAATCTTTTTAAAAAGGAGCAGGACTAAAGCATGCAGTTTGGAAAAATATTCTAACCATCAGATTAGAAAAAAAGTGTCTTAAAACACAAACATTGTCACAAGAACACCAGAGCACAGACGTTTATGATGGGTTGACTCTGGCTGGACATCAGGTGCCCACCACAGTGCCTCTGTCACTCCCCTCCTCACTGGACAGGGGAGAGAAAATAAAACCAAAGGTTTGTGGGTCAAGGTAAGGACAAGGAGAGATCACTCACCAGTTATCATTATGGACGAGACAGACCTGGCTTGCAGAACTTAACTGAATTGACTCCCAATCAAATTAGATTATGGTAATAAGAAATAAAAGCATCCTTAAAACACCTTTCCACCTTTCTCTCTTCTTCCTGGGCTTAACTTTATTCCCGATCTCCACCTCCTCCTCCCCAGTGTTGCAGGGGAATGGGGCTCATCACACATTCCTTCTGCCACTGCTTCCTCTGCAGGGTAGGACTCCTCACACTTTTCCCCTGCACAGGGTGGAGCCCCTCCTACAGGAAACAGCCCTTCTGCTCCAGCATTAGCCCCTCCATGGGGTGCAGTCCTTCAGGAACACACTGCTCCACCATGGGTTCCCTGTGAGGTCACAAGTGCTGCCAGTAAATTTGCTCCAGCATGGGATCTTCTCTCTATGGGTCCATAGGTCCTGTCCAGGATCCAGCTGCAGTGCAGATCTCCCTTGGGGTCAGAGCCTCCTTTGGGCATCCACCTGCTCCTCTGTGGGTTTCAGGAGCACAGTTGCCTCACAATGGTCTTCACAGGCTGCAGGGGAATCTCAGCCCCTGGAGCACTTTCTCCCCCTCCTTCTCCACTGACTTTGAGGCTGTTCCTCTCCCATATCCTCGGTCCCCTCTCCAGCTACAGTTTATATTGCACAGTTTTGTCATCACCTTCCTAAATACATTATTCCAGAGGCACTAGACTGCCACTGATGGGTTTTCCCTTGGCCACTGGCAGGTCCATCTTGGAAACTCCTGGCATTGGCTCCATCAGACATAACGGAAGCTTCTGGCAGCTTCTCACAGAAGCCACCCCTGGAGCCCACCCATCACCAAAGCCTCACCACGCAAACTCAATACAACATTTTCGCTCAGTTGCATACTGGGATTCATTTCAGGATGTAATGGGGATTGTTTTGCTTTGCATAGTATCATGTACCAGTATAAAAAGGCCATAATTTGAAAATATATAGAAGCATTTAAATTCATTGAAAGTGTTGGAACAATAAAATGTGTGCAAAGAAAATGCACAAAATGTTATTCACCAGCCATATGGAGGAAGACTGTGCACATTACTTAGGTTAATTCACTGGACATAGTTGAAGTAGCTAACCATTAAATCTTCAAAAAAGAACATTCATCTTATTAAATACTATTCCACATTTCAGCTAAATTTTTGATAAATCACAATTTATGTGTATAATAATTTTGCTAACTTGCAAAAAAACTTCATGGGTGGGACCCAGGCAATGTGTTCAGTCAGTGGAACTTGGATGTAACAGTTCTCTCTTTTTTGTTGGTGGCAAGACCAATGCTGGTGGAGAGAAAACCACACTGTCATGATGCAGTTCCAGGGGATGTATATAATCAGGAACTGCCAATCCTGCCCCACAAAAAACCCACTTCATAATACGCAATTCTATTTGAGTTGCCTGGCTGTGAAAGCACTGTTTGTCTACACTGATAATATTGATTACTTTGGAGAACATCTGGGTTAGGGTATTATTCTTCGACTAATGCATATTTCTTTCAACTCTAAGAGAACATTCTCTCTAAAGGAATGCTAAGAAATAAATAGGTGAACTCATCATGAAATCAAGCATATATAATTCTTGACTTTACGAATTCTAACAACTCTATAATTTAGTGTATCAGATATACTATATTGAAGTATTTATCTTTTTAAGAACCAGAACACTTTTTTTGTTTCAACAAGTCCTTACTCAGACAGCATTTACAAAGACTACAATATCTTTTTCAACAATAACTTTTTTTTTTTTAAATAGAGTAAGCATAACTTTCAAACAACATCCAGAAGTCACTTTGTCTCAGGTTCCCCCAAATGGATTTTAAATTTTTTTAGTCCTATTTAGTTATAATTGGAAAAAAAAATTATGTCAAATAAACACATGGAAGCATGGCCTTTTAAGGGTTTCATTCTTTCCTGTTGCAAGTCAGAGACAGCTAGTTCTGCAGGTGTGAAATTCCAGTTTAAGTACAAGCTACTCTAATTTCACAGTTGAATCACAGAGTTGCCACAGAGTCCCCATTGAGCAAATTCCACATTTGCATGCATTCAAGGTCATTACTGAAGGTGATTGAAATGAGACTCGACATCTCCATTTATTTATTGTCGGAGAATGGGTCTGAAATTTGCACTGGCTCTAATCACTCTGATTCCACGTCTAAGTCAAGGTTATTGCAGTCTCATCTTGCCTTGTCAAAGAAGAATTTCCACTTCTAAAACACCAGCTTTCAATAACTCCCATCTTTGATCAGATTTTTAGCTCAATAATTCAGACACAGGTACTGCACAATCTGCTTGTACATCACTTCATATTATTACCTCTCGTTGGATTAAACCAACATCTTTGTCTTTCCTTTACTATATTCCTGAACACTTCGTTCAATGAGGCAACTCAGCATCTTAAATAACACAGAATACAGTTTAAAATAGATGTACAGTTGTGCCTGTGTTTAACAAGAAAACTCCTGATTTGCATAAATATATTTACATACATAGGCATATGGTATATATAACATATATTCATAAAAATGCAAACATGCATCTGGAGAGACTCATATAATGAGAGAATTTAGACTTTATACCCAGATAGAAAAGAAACAATGTGTGATGACTAACAGCAGTTTGAATCATGGTTACACTAGACACTCTATAATGAGAATGAAAATCATCCAAATATTGAAGAGTACTGAAAATCTTACTAATTATTTAAAATGAAAAAAAATCGTGCCCAATAATTGTTTTTGAAAGTGAAGTCCTGAACTTCTGAAAAATATGTTATTGAAAAAAAACCAGCATATTTGGTCTCAGTTTGATTAGTCTTAAAGTAAGAAGATTTCAAATGTCTATGAGCAGTTCACGTGAATGGGACTGTTTTACCTCCACTACATAGTTGGAAAAATTTATGCACAGAAAAATTACAATACTTGTCCAAAATGACACGTTAATCCAGAGGTGTTGAGAAACCACCACAGACTGTACAATTCCTTACTCTAAAAATTATATGATTATAACAATGTACTATTCCTTTCAGAACAGGTCCCAGGAATCATTAATTTCCTTTTTTCTCTAGCATCCTGATGCAGCTCCTGAAGTCCACAGGTTTGTTGGTTTGCTTTAATGGCATATTTTTCAGGCTTTGAACTTGAACTTGGGACATGCTTAATTTAGTCTATGACTGATCGTATGTAGTTATTATGAAATGAATTTATTATGTCAGACTAATTCATGAAGTCAAACCACCCTCATTTGAAAGGTCCAGCTATATTTTCTTGGATTAACTTCTATGGCTAGATAATCTCTAAACAGACTGGAGAGGCAACTGCTATCAATTGATTTCCTTTCACTCGTTAAAAAGCTTTCTGTTGAGCTGAAAAATAAGCAGTGAATTGATAAGTGTGAAATCAATTCCTTTTTACTCTTTGCAGGCCAAAGATAAATACTTATAATAGACTAGGAAGTTATAGGCTAGCTTTTGATCCTTGTACTCCCTGTACTGCACTATATGTCAGAGTTATCAATCAGAGTTTGTCTGATTCACAGATCCATTTCTCTTCCCTAAAAAAATTAAGTTAAAATGTCACAATAAGGGAGCACAAGGAACATCAATAAATAGTTAATTTGGTCACTACATTTATATAAACCGGTCTTCCAGGGGGAATTTTGCTGATTTTAATACAGTGTATTCTTCATGTTATATGTTTGAGATCTTTTCTGGGTATGCAGAAACAGACAATTATTTTAGTATCAGACTTTTTCAGGTACTACTACTACTACTTTCAGGTATTACTTTCAGATACTACTTTCAGGTACTACTAGGTTTATTCTAACCTATCATTCAGGAGTATTACTACCTGAATTTACAGAATAACAGGAAATAACATGATTATTAAAAGAACTTAATTTAGCTGCACAAGCAGGCTACATAAAAGCCAAGGAAAGAATAGTCAGCACTGAGGGCTCTACCCATGGACATTTACTAACAGTTCCTCTGGAAGACATTATCTATCCATCAAAGGGAGTGTTCAGTACTAGTTTCTGGTAATATGGAAAACATTCCTTCAATACAACACAGTTTTTAAACTAGTTTCTAAATAAATATTTTTATTGCTGTTTAATTAATCGTTCCACTCTTGAAAAATTTAAAATAATGACTTCATAAACTAAATTTAGATATAGACCTTTTCTGGTCTCAGTCGATTCAAAAGGAAAGACTGGATTTCCTTCTCTTGTTTAAACTATTCTAAGAAAACCCGTTTCTCCCGACTGTAGAGCTGCAGAAACAAATCTTATGCAGAAAGTGAATTCTGGCTACAAAGGGTGGAGAAACACCCCAACGACCCTCTGGTCCCTTTACAGCTGTCTTTCAGTAATACCACTTCTACACTTTGAGACACTCCATAGCTAAAATTAACACTGATCTCTAAAAGGTGCTATCTGGTTTCTTGATGGACTTTAGGTATTTCTGAGATTCAGATTTCTTCTTTTAAGAGACAGATAACTACAAAAGTGTTTATAAAGTTTTTCTTTTAAAAGTCTCTCACACTTGTGATTCGTGTGTGCCTGCGATAGCGAATTCAACACTCCACTAAGGTCCTTCCACATGGTGCAAGCCCTGTCTGTGCTACCAAACTGTTTCAGTCTCCAAGGGATGCAGAACTGCAGGGACTGTTCTCTAGACAATGTTAATGTCCAGTCATAACTCTTTCAGGATATCTAGTTTGTAAAATCCTAAACTGAGCTTTGACTTTCAGAAACTCAGCACATTCTCCCATTGATATATAATGCATTCAATGATTTCTCAAGATAGAATTCTCTTATCAGCCCCGAATACCATTCTTGAAACTATTATGCAGCTAGAAGGGTATGCTAATAAGCAGCTAAGAGTTGTAGGGAGTGTCTGTAATTTTACTTTAAGTCAATAAAACCCTTACACTTCTATTTAAAAAGATGCTCAATATTGCAAAAAGTCTAAACACTCAACAGGTTGCAATAACTTAAGAAGACTTTGGATGACAACTGCCAGGTGATTATTAGATTATATTAGTATCTGACAGAAGTGTACCTGAGTAATATATTTTCTTTTTCTATAAAGAAAAACCTAAAAAAAAAGGGGGGGAAAAAGTCAAATAGAAGCCACACAAAACCTTAAAATGTGTTCATGTTTTAAAATTGCCTTTCATGAAAAACCAGCAGAGAACTTGCTTCTGAATGATGTTTGTCATTCTGAATGACCTTATATCCCTTTTTTAAAGGATTGTGGATCACAAACATTACTCTTCTTTCTAAAATACATTGAGGATAACGATAAACTAATTCTTGAAATCCTGACAACTTATTTTCTGAGTCTAAAATTGATTCGTGTTCCTTGCCCATTGATTTTATGACTAAAAGTTGAGAAATATACCTGTGGTGCATTGATATTTAATGACTTGAAGGAAAATACATTTTTGAATACAAACATCAAGTTTTATCTTGTCTGCCTGTTGCTCCAAGGAGTTTTTGCTACTTTGCTTCTGAAAAAAGGAACATTTTTAACTTGAGTTCTAGGTTACATTTTTGAAAAGTAAAAATGCAACATACAGATGTCTATGAAGGAAAAACTTTTTAAAAAATACACACAACAAAAATCCAAGCTGTCTCAACAAGCCAGCAAGCAAATAGTACCTTTACAACTGGATTTACAGAAAACTGCCTTGTTTATAGACTCATATTCTTGCAGACTTATAAAGCCAATGCTCTTTGTCGTTCCGCCTTTGCCCTGAAGAAGAGGCTACCCAGACTTTTCCCAAAAACCACTTTAGGGTAATGTAGAGCAGCCATAGCCCAAGACAAGCACTGTGCCTAAAGTATCTCCCTCCTGCTTTATGTATTTATCTGCACAACACATCCGCCAAGAAGTATTGTACAGTTCTACCTTTATGATGCGAAAGCCAGTCAAAGGTATGGCCCAGTTAAAAAAACTTAGGGACATATACTAAGTGGAACTGAGGTGTCTGGAATTTGGTTTTCTTTTCTTCCAAGAGGGGAAGAAATGAAGCTGTTTATGTATTTGGTCTTGAAGTTCCTCAGGAGTCTGCAACCACACTTCTAAAAATGCCCAGAGCAACCTCTGATCAAGAAGCCCATGAGGATCAGTTCAACTCACCAAGACTACTCAGCCAGGATCAAGTCAAAGTGGATTTGTTTTGTGACAGAATATTTCCTATTCAGAGACCTGCACACCTCCAACCTGTGTGAGAACCTTTCCTGCAAGCCTTTAAGCCTGGCTGAAGAATGTCACCTGGGCAGGAACTACCTGCAGAACCACCATCGACTGCGATTTCAGCCCACACAGAGAGGATTCAATGCACAAATGTCTTTCAAGAAAAGAGTAATATTAAAAGATGTACAGTATTATCTTTGTTGTAAGAATGAAACAGCTACAAGAGACTATGTTGCAAAACACTGTGTAAAGAACTTTTCAGGTACATCCTGACCAAGTGCAGTGAGTGGGCTCATGCTGCTTCTGGGCCACGCTATGGACCTAAGTAGAAATGGTTTAGTCCTGTATGACCAGAATGAACACCTTGGATAGGAAAAAGGGCCCTTACCTTGCATCTTGCAGATGTCAGAAACCCTGTACAGCAGTTATAAAGATACCAATCCATGTTACTGCTCACGTTTTCCCGCTTGTCTTAGCATGCGCAGTACGAAGAAAACAAAATATATTTCTGTCATCCTGCGATCTCCTGGACAATTTTTTGGTTCATCTGCTTCCAACCTCACTATTGTTTTCCCATAAAGATGACACTACACTCTAACACATATATTTACTTGTCAAATGGTTACCTACACTGTAAAACCGCTGAGGCACAGACACACTGAAAGCACGTTGCTTGCCAGTTCAAGAGTGAATTATTGAAAAAAGATATAGTGCTCCTTCCTTAATGTGTCTCCCCTATATTCCGCAATTACCAGGTCATGGACTTTCAGTGCTAAAAATAGCATTCAGTACGGAAGGGGTTTTTTAAATCCATTAATTTTTCCAGTTAATTTCTGACATGTCTTGTGGTAAGAAGTCCCTCAGGCTGACTAAATGTTACATAAAAGAAGAACAAACTGATTTGCTTGTTCATTTTCATTATGGGTTTTTTTTAGGTCAATAAATGTTGCTTGAAACAAATTAAGTATAATTAAAACCAGAAGACACATTTAGTTTAACTAACACATTTTCCCTTTTTTTGGTGTTTTTAAGTTTTGGGCAGGGAGAAACACCTATGAAAAAATTGTACTGGCTTTATGATTCTCCTCTTAGCAGTCTGTCCTAGCTCAGAAAACACCTTCAACTATGAAGCTGCAAACTAGAGAGCTTCATGTCCCATTAGCAATCACAGCCAATGTAGCAGGTGAAGGAGATAGTTGATTCCCAAGTTGAAAAGTACATATTGTTGCGTTTGCTGCTTGTGGCTCGTTTCTGCTTCAACTGAAGTCAAAAGTGAAATATCCATTGACTTCAGTTGAACTGAATCAAATGGAAGTGCATGTGTTAATATAAATGCAAAATAGAACTAGTACAAAAAGGGGTTGCATGAACATAAAGAAGCGAAAACTCAAAGAAATCTGTAGAAGGAGAAATGAAAAGGTAAAACTTTTGTAACTTCATGAGCAAGTCTGAACAATCTGAAATATTCAAGAATGCTGTGTTTCAGAAGAGCAACAAAACTATTTTAGTGCCTTGCTTATGATAAGAGCTTCTAATAATTGCTGTAATGAGTTTTTTTTTTCCCTAGGCATCAAATTTGTCAGAGATAGAAAGGGGAAAAATTCGGGTAACCAGTTACTATATACCACCAGCAAAGGCAGACTCAGCAATCTGCATAACTGCTGTTTTAGATATCACTTTAACACAGAGCCTCTGACAAATTTTATACATATGAGTTCCTGGCATCAGAAAAGCAAAAGTTATTATTATCATAAAACTGACACCCTTTAAAGTCAAAGCTCAGAACTTTACATTTAGCTGTGCAGCCAGAGGCAGAAATAGTTGTAACATTAAAAAAAAAAAAAAAAAAAGGGAGGTGGTTTTATACAGGTCTTGCCTGAAATCCCATCTTATATAAGAACAGCTCACCAAGGTCTTGGTTCCTGCCTCCAACAGCAGACAGTGATCAATGCCCATCAAAGCACATCTCTGGGCAAAGGAAAAGTGCTCCTTCCCTAATGTGCTTTCCCTATAGTCAACAATTACCAGGTCATGCACTTCCACTGCTAAAAGCAGTGTTTGGTGTGGAAGAGCACTTTTTCTTCCCTTAATTCTTCCAGTCAATTTTTGATGTGGCGTCTTGTGGTAATGAGTCCTCCAGGCTGGCTGTTACATAAATGAAGGAATGTTACATAAAAGAAGAACAAGGTGACTTGTTCATAGAGGTTTTATTGTTACTTTTCCCACAAATTTTTATCCTGTAAATATTACTGAATGTATCCAGTTCTTGAAGAAAATCTAGTGGGCAATCACTCCAAACTCAGTTTCTCTGTTACAACCGTATTTTCTAAATCTCCATCCTTTCTACCTTTAACCATCTCTCTCAAGGATGAATACTTCTTAATTCATAAGTCATTCTGTCTGTTCAGTTACACTCACTGTTTTTCTCCATTTTCCAGCCCCACTACAGACTTTAGAGATGATAGGACTTAGAACCAATTTCAGACAGTATTCAAAATTTTGGCACACTAGAGATTTTTATATATGCGTATCAATGTTATTTGCCTTATGCTAAATTCCTTTCCTATTAACACCTAACATTTGATTTGCCTTTTTCTTGACTGCTACTGAGCTCTGGACTGACATTTTCATAGAACTATCAATCATAACTCCAAAATCTCATTTGCTCATTTCCATGTGATAATAGTCAGCTAGGAATCCATCATTACATATGTAAAGTTGGAATTGTTTATTCGCCATGTGCATCGCTTCATATTTATCTAGATTGCATTTCATCTGCTGTTTTACTGCAGTTACTTTGCATGGTAATATCTTTCTTCCCTTCATCATAATCAGTCTTTGTTCCTATTACCTTGAAACACTTGGTGTCATCAGTAAATTCTGTCTGCTCGCACACACCCACTTTTTCAGTACTAATGAAAGCGTTGAACAACCCAGACAGGTGTGACTCTGCTGGTGACCTCCCTCCTCTCTCAAGGGAAACCTTTTATTCCTGTCTTCTCTTTCCTGACGGACTTGACTCTGCCTGGAAAGTCACACAATTCTGCCCTTTATTTTTCAGCTCTTTCCCTTACGCCATTTTCATCCTTTGGCTAAAATCTCTTCAACATCATCATATAATAATTTTTGACTGATGTCCAGATGCCTTTTACAACAAAATCAACAACAGCTAAAATAGGTAAGTTCTGGATAGACGAATTGGAGGTGCTCACACAGGGATGTGTAACAAACCAACCCTTACTGTGTGTATTTTTTGATAGCTATTATGGGGGTAACAACAAAAAACCCACACATAAATTCCCCAAATATTTTATAACCATCAGATACGTACAAATGAAATCTCCATGTCAGATACAATGAGCCTAAAATGACTGGTGCAAA
Organism: Machaerirhynchus nigripectus; assembly: GCA_013397975.1. Classification (NCBI taxonomy): domain Eukaryota; kingdom Metazoa; phylum Chordata; class Aves; order Passeriformes; family Dicruridae; genus Machaerirhynchus; species Machaerirhynchus nigripectus. The sequence continues at coordinate 2,640,394 of VZRQ01007802.1, read as the reverse complement.
CTGCAATACATCACCATGTTAAAGAATCATGACAATTACTCAGTGAAGAGCCACAGATTGTGCCACATATTTTTCCTCCTTTAATGCCTTGCCAGTTTCTTTATAAGAGTTACACTCATTGTGAATCATATTTCATCTGTACCCTTTTAGAATGCGGGCAACTCCAGCTTCAATATCTAATTATTAAAAACATTTTGAATCATTCTGCAGCAGTTTTCAAGAATATGTAAATACTTATATGACTGACCCTTTCATTATAACACATTGACAATATTAATCTACAACAAGATAAATTTCCCTCTCTTTAGCTTTTATTTGGATGTCTATGAGACTTTCAAATGATGTCTACTTACAGTAAGTACTGGGATAAAAATGGTGATTCTTTTGCCTATTCCCCTGCTCAGGCTGACTCTTAACACCAAAATGGGAGTACCTGGGGCTTCACAGACAAAACTTGCTACCTGCAAGCAAGTGCAGGGGAAATAAGGAAGGTTTGCTTCCTTGCAAAGTGGTCCATTTAATTTTCTCATATGTACTGCAAGTTTTGAATTGCTTCACGTGACGATGTGAAGTTCTATTCTGCTGCTCCCATCTTCATGCTTTTCTTGTTCTGCCTGCCCATCCTTCTCAACTCTCTTGCAAGAAGAATCAGAAGGAAGAGCACATTTCATCTGCGGTGTTATTGTTTTTTCTCACCTCTGAGATCAGTAAAGGTCTAGACCTGCACAATCTACCCTACTCTCCACACATCTTAACTCTCACACTAGCACATGACGTACCCTACACTGAGATAAATAAGCCTTGGCCAGGATGGCACATACCTTCCCTGGTTCAGTGACTTAAAAATAAAACCACTACACCAAAAAAAAAACCCTGAAAAACCCACTTCCATCTAAAAGTGAGAATATTACTTTTCATGTATTTTTAAGAAATGTAATAGATACTTTCAAAATGCATTGAATCTATTGCTTCTTTTCACCCCATTGAGCACTCGAGATTTTTAGTTATCATAGACATTTTTGTATGTATATGAGGAGGCTTTGAATGTCATTTGTGAAGTACTTTCTATAATGTTTTCCTTATTCCACTATTAGAGTCTCCTTTGCTTGCTGTTCAGAAGTCATTAAAGCCAGAAAGCGCTGAACAAACTTGCATTTGACAGTTCATTTAAAATAATCTAGTATGACATCTTATATCACATCTCACATTTGTAGAGAAAAACACAAATTATGCATCCAAGCAATTTTATGAATTTTCCTGGGTGGTTTATCCACACCAGTAATTTTGTACACCTGAATGCATTCCCAAAAGAATATGTAAAACCATTTCAGCTTCTCAGCTCTTTTCTTGCTAATCTTTTAAATAGATTTTGCTAGCACTCCTTCATTGCTCATTCATACAGGCATAAAGCTGGAGTCTGAATCACTACATACACTGAGTACAGATAATGCAGATATTAAACACAAATATTCATATGGAGATCTAGTCTCTTCTCTGCTCATAAACTCTCACAAGAAATATAACCAGTAGCAACATAATATGTATTGAACATAGCTACATGTAATCTCAAATAATTATTTAAAGATTAACTTCTAAAAATGTTACTACGATTACATTTGCAACATGGCAAACAAGCACCTGACATGGTAGAAAAGAAATTTCCTTTCCTAATCACAGACACAGCCTCAATCCTGTGAGTGAGTACAACTCATCTTTCACTTGAAATCTCCTTTTAAGTCTAGAATTAAAAGGAACAGATGAAAGAGTCTATGCCATCAACATTTTCCCACCCTATACATTAGAAAGGCCACAGTAGGTAAACTGAAAGAGGTAGTATTTCACCCAGTTAATTTCACAGCGTGAATATTAGAAAGTGGGTCATAGTGGCTGAGTAGTAATTCTGCATTCTCTTAGTTTTAATGAAAAAATAACAAAAATTGACACAGTTCAGTACTTCTCAATATGACCAGCATCTAAGCATATTTTACATGTCTTCTTTTATTAAAAATATGGGTTAATTGCTAACAAAGTATCATTATCTTTCTTCTATATGGCAGTCCTACATTGGAAAGGCTGTGTGACTACCAAGTTTATGTTGATAAGCCACGTTACAAGCTTCTGTTAAAATATGATAAAGAATTATCATTATCACTAAAGGTATTAAATTGATTCTTCTTGTTATTCTAAAAGCTACAGAACATTTTTTCTGACATTACTGGTCAATCTATGTTATTGTGCTAGTGCACTAAAATAGTTCAGGATCCATTAATAAGGAGGGGAGCACTTTGCAGTGATGGGAAAATGGACGATAACAGACACAAACTGAAAAGAAAGAGGTGTGGACTGGATAAAAGGAAAAGCTTTCCCCCATGAGGATGGTCAAGCATTGGAGAAGGTTTCCCGGACAGGTTGTGCAAACTGAGTCTGGAGATTTCCAAGAAGTGACTGGAAGGCTTGTCAGACCTGGTGACTGACCCTTTTTTGAACAGTGACGTCCCAAGGCTGTTCCAACATGAACTATTCCACATTCCTGTGACCATCCACTCTGTCTACAAGCTGGTGATGTCATCAGGCTCCATCCTGGAGCATAATCTTGGTTCCTTACCAAAAACAACCCAGCTCCTGGGTGCCCAGCAATGCTGGCACACCCTTGTGTGTGAGTGTGCACACAAACACACCCACAACACACACTCTCTGCTTTAATGATACCTGATGCTACCAGAAATTCCTCAAAAACGTGGTGGTTTTGGGTCACATGTTCTGATTTATGTTACAGGTGTACTAAAGTACGTGGGATTTAACTTGAACAGAAGGACTCTCTATACATGTCTTGCCACTTGACTGTGTTTTGATGTCTTCTAGGGTGGGTAGGGAATTTGAATATTAAGATAACAAGAATAACACATTAATATAATTTGGAAGGAGATTTCCTTTCATATGGTGACTTCACGCTGATCTGTTGGACTGAGAGAATACAAGGATAAGACTTTTACTCTGTATGATGGAACCCTTTAAACAATTCCAAATCTTCCCCACCTTTACCCAAAATATTTAGGTAGCTTAGTCTGCAGACTGAAATAATTTACCCGACTGTGAAAAATGTGTGTCAGGGTAGTATTAATTAACGGGAATCATGATAAAACACATTCTGTATTGGCAGATTGGCAATAAAATACATTTTTAAAACTATATAGATTATGTACTAGTGACAATTTTAGAACAAATATATAAAAGTAATTGATGGTCTGTTCTCACATTTTCCACAGCTCCCTTTTCATATCCAAGTCTTTCCTGCTTTTGGCTTGAGTGATCAAGATTACTTACTACCTGGCATTTCACTGCTACCTTCTCTGAATCTTTATTTTTATACCCTTCCACTACATTGTGTTTCCTCTCAGATAAAAGACCTTTTGTTGTTGTTTCCCAGCCCTTCTTTATCCCTCACTGCACTTACAAGGAGAGAAAGCACTTTCTCCATTAATACTTTCAATTACCTCTGGCAACTCCCCAATCTGAACTGATTTAATATCACCACCATGTTCTATAAAAACAAAAAGCATTCATCCCATAATCCAGTTTATTTCAGAATGAGCTCTTTACTGAGGTTTCCTCTTGGTTTCAGAGCCTATCAGGAATTTTCAGCTTATAAAGTCATGATTTATATGAAAAGTTCAGGAAACTTCTCAAACACAACTGCTTGAAAACGTCCTGCTGAGTCATGCTGTAAAATCTGAGCTATCCTGGGAGTCAGTCTTGGTATAAGGTGATGGAAACTTGGCTGGGGGAAAAGGAATCTCACATTTAGTGAGGCTCTTCATTACAGATGGTGGATTTCAGCAGTCATTACTGTGTCATCAAAGAGCTGAACTTATGTTGCATTCTTATTTTACTCATTTTCTGATCCACAAGTCTTCCTCATTGCTGAGTCTATTCCTTAGAAAATATAGCCAGGTGAAGGCTAGGAGAATATTTATTTGTCATGCAGGATAGATTAAAACATGTTTCCTTCTTTATGAATTTTCAAGAGTCCCTTGCCACATTACTGATTCTCAGAAGACAGACTCAGCAAGAAATTATTTTAATTCCAATAAAATCCTATCTCTAGATGTCAAAAATACTACAAGACATCTATGACCCTGTGATTCTTTCAGTGCCCTGAGAAGGGCGGCTCAGAGTACCAGAACAATGAATCTGTGCATCTCTGAACAGTGCACCTGATCAATTCATTTTGTGTTAATTCTGAAAACTGTACTAAGAAGTGGTGTATACTTTTCTCTGTGCTCTCTGTTGAAAGAGATTTTTATGTGGTTAAAAAAGGACAATTTTTAGTATGGTCAACATAAGGTATTTCTATTCCTACAACTTGTGTTAATTTTTTAAATATTATTTAGTCTAGGCAAAGAGCTTCTCAAAGAACAAAAAAAGTATAAAGAAATAAAAAAAGGATCACAGAGGTAACATCACTGCATGTGAAAGAAAAATCACAACATAAAGAAGAACTACTTTGAAATTGTATCTGACTTTCTTGCAACCAATCGGTTGATCTATTTGTTCTATGTAATAACCCCTTGATTATGAGATAAGTTTCTCTATGGCAGACCCTAGCACAAAACTCATAGGTCTTCTTTTGCAGTGATAAAATATAGTAATATCCATTCTTCATCTCACTTGGCCTCAAGCTGGCCTTATGTTACAGCTTCAACGGTAAAAATACTAACCCCCAGCTTTTTAAAAGGTTTTTTAAAAACTTCCCAATTCCTTGTTACTGCAATAATTGAGACAGTACACAATTTATTACTCTGAATTCATATAAATTCAGATAAATTCAATAATAAAACCATTTTTCTGAGGAATCCATTTGGAAGCACATTTCTTGCACACTTACCTTAAAGCATAGTAGTTGCCTGAGCTAATGTGTTTTGATGTAAAAGTATTAAAAAGATAGAGTGACTATAGTGACTTCAGAGAAAGACTCAGTGGCTGTCTGACATGTTTGAATTGCACTGTGAACACTAAAAAGTCTCCCTGAGTGGCACATGGGAGGTTAATTCATGTCACCAGTCATGTCACCACACAGAGCTGAATACTTTAGTCAAATGTTCTTTTTGCTTCACTTTTCTCTTAGAAAGTAAATGCATTATTCCTGGGGCTCCTTTCTGCTTTTCTCTCGCCTTTGGGCTACAGCTCTAATTCTCACGTTAGTTCCCGAGTTCTCAGGCTGCTCACTCTAAATTTTAACAGCTAGTGAGCATGTGCCTCAAATATTGCTATAAGGATACAACTTGTAGGACTTCTACCTTTTATTCTCTCTCCTCTCTTTTATTGCATCTCTTTCATATCACAGATGTGTTTAGTAAAAGCCTCTCAGCTATTTGTCTAACAATTTCCCTCACCCTTAACAGGCAATCCCCCAAATGCATGTATTTTCTCTGCTCTTTGTCCTCCGAGTTCAGAGAGTAGGGCTCCCCAGTAAAAGGAATTTGCTCTTCCTTTCAATGCATGCTTCGTCAAAGACTTGGACACAGCAAGAGCAGAAACTCTTCCCTCTCAAAATTTACTGAGCCCATAAGAAAAATTAGATATTACTGGATGGGTTCTATGCAGCTGTAAAAATTTCAGTCTTACAAAGCTCTTAATAATAGCTCAGGAAAAGCAGCATTCAGTACCCCAAAAACAACACTCAAAGCCCAAAAGCATCCCAGAATAATAGCCCTTCAATGTTTAAAAAAATGGCAAGTTGTCAGTAGTGAAAACCATCCATCTCCTTTTCATTATCAGCATGTAAACTGGAATCACCACTACATTATTCACATGAGAGTTTAAAATTTGATGGTTCACTTGTGCAATATAATTTTCAGAAATCAGTAAGTAGTTTGGCATTTCTTATCCTTAGGTAAGGATGCTCACTGCTACAGCAAACAACTACACTGAATTATAGCCCTAACATGGAAATTACATCTGAACCATGCTGGGGCAATGACTTCTGTATAGGCAAATTAAGGAGGCTTTTAATAATAGAGAAATAAAATCTTTCATGCAGAAGTCTGTGTAATAAACAGAGTCAAAAGCACAGAAATAACAATATGTATATTTTTACTATGCTTGCAACATCGGATGATAACTACATCTATAATTCACAAAGCGTGTAAAAATGCAGGAGCAATAAAATGCTAACATCAACCCCCTGAGTCATTAATCAGAAGATAACTTTAATTTATGAGTAGCAATTAATTGTAAAAGACTCTGATCTCTGTTTGTCCAACAATAATTCCAGGAGTGAGTCTCTGAATATTTTTAGACTCCAAAGAACACCAAATATTTATAAAAACAAGTATGGAAAACATTAAATTTCTGCATTCCGTTTCACTTCAGTGAGCCAGTCTGGGGTTTATAAACATCTCAAGCCTTTGATAATTCATGTGAGAAATCACGAGAAATTTTGAGACAATCTAAACGTTTTCAAGGGTGGTTTGGAGTGTAGGAGAAATTTAAAAAGCACGACATCAAGAAATAAAACATTGTTGTGGGACTAAAATACCTATATGTAGAATTATGCAAATGTTATCCGCATACACTATAAGTTAGGGAATTGGGATGTGCTTGTAAAGTTGGAATATGAAGGTTTACTTTCATGCTTGTGAAATGAATAGATTGACATTTGAATTACAAGCAGCATGTAAGATGAAGTGCTTCCTATGTATTCTTTCTCAATTTAAATTTAAATTAGTTCAGTTAAACAGTTTTAAATTAGTTATGTTAGTTCTAATTATTATAAATCCCATTTTTCCATACTTTTTTTGAAGTCATTCCCTGGAGCAAGTCTTGATATGACCAGACATGCCCAAACCTATTTTTGTGTACACTCTTTTACAAATCTTAAAGCACCAGTGATTTAAAAAAACCTGCAGCATAAAACAGAATTTAAAATGACATTTTAAAATGGAATATTCTCATTATCTTTTCTAACTTCCATGCAGAAAGAAATCCCACCAAATTATTACTTTGGCAAATGCATACAGGCTAACAGGAAAACTTGGTTCTTAGGTCAGCAGTGTTCGGTTCCCCTGTCCTCTGCCAAGGATTTCACAATTATATTGTCATGGTATTTTGTAGCAGAAAATCCCAAGCGACTTTCAAAATAGATGATTTCAACCTCAACATTATTTTACTGGCCTTCTGCAAAACTAGGATATTTTACATGGGTTTATGGTGGTTTTTTGTTTTTTTTTATTTAAAGAGCAATTAAAAAGTGAAATTCAACATTTAGGAAATGTCAGCAAAATAATTCTATGCAAAACCTTAATTTCTTCTTATTCTTTTTTTCTCCCTGTGTTAAGTTTATTCTCATGGTAGAATATCTCTTCCAGTGCAAAGGCTGAAGATTGGTCACAATACCTAGCGGCAATACTTCATTTTGTTGTCTTCTTTAAAACTGTGAACCCATTTTATTTAAGGCAAAGCCTGGTAATAAATTACTTTCTCTGGTGGTTCCTATGTTGATCCCTTAAACGACATTCTTAAGCAATTTTTAAATTTAAAAATTTTTTTTTTAATTCCTGAAGGAGGAGAAAAGTAGTACCAAGAAGAAATAGTTTGCAATTTAATCTAACACTCACTACATGCACATTCTTACAATAAATAAAAAGTAGACAAAAAAGATATATAAAAAAACAAATATAAGAAATAGACAAAAATAGAATAGGGCAATTCAGAATTGTCCTCAGAGCCTGACAGCTGAAAAAGCTTGGGGATCTGAGGAGTGTGAAAAGAATTGCAATATCCCATATTAGAGCAAGTGATGTCAAGGCTCCTTCACAAACCTGGTGATATTTCTTACGTAGCATATACATTTCTTGGCTTAACAGAAAATGAGAACGCAGTTTTTAGCCTGGAGAGTGTAGCTGGATTTTTTGCTGTCTCTTCACCATCTAGATGAGAAAACCACTCAAATTTGATCCAAAATCAGATGCTCACCCATATCATTTCTGTTTCCTGCTGTAGCCAATGGTGAGACACAGGTAGTCAAGGACTAATTCAGCCCACTTCCACCTTGGCTGCAAGGGTGCCCTAACTCAGGTGTCCCCACTTAAGAGAAGCTGGAATTAATTCAAACCCTCATAAAAAACTCCCTAATTTATTTCCTTGAGCTTCACACGCTTGAGCTTTTTTCTCCTGAGACTGGTTAACTTTCAGGCACTGTGCCCAGAGTTAAAGCTCCAGGCATAACTCTCTTTCCTCTCCTGAGATCTGAGATGCTCTCACCCAGCAGCTGAAGCTTGTGATTCATGATTCAAGCTTTTCAGCACACTCACTCCAGAGTCCCTCCAAAGAGGATGCTGAAGACTTCATAAAGACTTTAATATTTCCTCATTTCTTAGATCATCATGTTCAAATGATGCCGTGGAAATACATCATGTGTTCCCACAACCTTGCTTACCTTGGAAAATGCCAGTGAATCCCTAATACTTCCACTCTCTGTACTAGTGCTACAAGCCTTCTGCATAATTTGGAACTGCTGTCAGAATAGGTTAGAAAAGGTACTTTTATATATCACCTTTAGGTCTCATCAGTTTGACAACGAAACAGGTCTTACATTTAAAATCTAAAGACTTCTATGCTACAACAAAATTAGTGAGTCTAGTAGTATACCCTCAGACTGACCCCAGCTTCAGGCAAGCACCAAGGGCCTTTTTCCTACACTTTGGTTTTCCTGGAAAGAAAACAGGAACATGCAGACTACAGCACAGCCACAGCAGAGTTTGCCTTGACCCTCCATCTGGATAATTACAGGACAAATAGGTGAAAGATAAACAACAGCATATCCACTGTTTAGTCTAGTGGCAGCCCAGTCCTCAGAAGAGAATTAACAGACTCCAAGGATGGGATTTATCTGACCAAAGGTAAACCCTTTAGTTTAGTAGAGGGAGAGAACAGACAACTAGAGAGGGCAACCCCCAACAGTGCACCTAGAATGCCTCAACCCTGCTCTGGGTTGCCTCACTCTATTGAGTATGAATCATTTAGAGCCTAAGCGATCAATTCAGGTGCAAGTATCTACAGCATTACGTATCCGTGTCTGTGATGCTGGCTAGATGGATGAGAGTCATCAAATGGCATCACAGAGATGGAAAATCTGCAGAATTGACGGGTCCAAACAATTTCTTGCACCCTTGCACTGTGCTACTAAGCACAGTGAGTTTTCTTGGTTAAGACGTTGCTGACAAATGTTAATTTTTTTTTTTTCCCAAATATTTGGGTACTCGTTAAGTTTGTAGGCAAAAGTTATAGTGCTGGTAGGTTGCTGTTTTCAAGCACTTACATTCACAGTTCTGCATACAGCAGTACTGAACCTTAATTATTGGTAAACCTCTATTGGATTTTTCCCCCTAAAATCTGTAAAAATAAAAAAAAAATAAATATGCAAAAATATACAACAATTTAAGGGAATTTTTTACTGTATTATTTTAACATTGCCACAGTACACTATTCTCTCAAAGTATGTGAATAATTTTTCCCATGTAAAACATTATGTCTTCCCTTACACCGAGATGGAAAGTATAGGGAACTACTACCCATAATACCATGAGTTTCCACCAATACAGCACAGAGAAACTGCGACGTGGTAAGTCTCATTTTTAAAGAATATTTCACACCTTAACAAGCTTATTTTGTGGTGAGAAATAGGATTTTATGTAATTCTAATGGCAAATGCTCAGACCTGCTGGAAAATGTCTTCATGGGAGTCAAATTAGATAAGTCATGGAATGAGATGTGGACTGTTAAGGTCTGTGAGTTGGCAGTTTGTTTGAAGTCTCTTGTGCAGCAGCACTTGGGAAACCCGTGGCAGATACATGGATGGGCTCCAGTTCTCTGTGGCTGCACAGGAAACAAGACAGGCATTGTAAAACCAGCAGTTCTTTTTTATATTACCCTGAGTCCAGTTCAGGAGCACTGTACACTCAAAGATGGGGGGAATATTGTAGAAAAATATACTGTTCCATAAGCCATAAATCCAATAAAGCACAGCCTGCTCTCCTCTTACATTCTCCCAATAGGATATTCCCAGCTCTTTATGAAATATCCTCTGAAATCCTTTCAGCAGTGACTCATTTCTGCTCCAGTCTGTCTACACCCTTCTCTACGTAGCCCAACTGTCATGTCAGTGTCTCATCTCTTAAAATTCTCTTTTCCTGTAACATCCAAAAAAAAAATGGTGAATAGATTCCAAGACTAGTGAAGGAAGGAGGGTTAAAGAAAATGAGAGAGGAATTGCAGACTTTATTAGCCTGCATATGTACACGGCTATCAGATAAACTAAACCATGCGCAGAATATCACAGTGCACAGTAACATGTCTGCAAAAGGAGTTTTGGTAGTATGGGCACAGGGCTGATAGCTGACTCATGTCCTACTAAACAGGATAATGATATGAAGTTAACAGGCTTTGAGCACAGATGTACTCAACTGACGCAGCGTATTCTATTTTCCTAATTCCTTAATACAACCCTCCTCTGACTTTTCCACATTTATTTCACCAGGCTGGCTCTTCCATTCACCGCCTCCCACCTGGAAATTTACTTGGCATCACCTTAAGAACACAAAAGACTGGGTAATCCTCCTGATCACTTTATCAAAGTCCAACTCTTATTCTTCAGGAGCAATGATCACAGGATTGACAAGATTTTCCCTTTCTAATCTGAGAATAGTGAAAGACTTTTTTTCAAATTCCATCAATATATCAAATACAAGATCAGCTGCCGGACATGAGAATTCATGGGCATATACAACTGGAGTATATTTGAACTAACTTTTCTAAGAACTGACAAGATGTCAAGCAAGCTCTGATGTCAGTTTCAAATTCTTGATCCAAATTGTTGAGGATTTATTAGTAAGGGTAAAAAAGTCCTTTTTTCTGACCTTTTTTTTGGAAAACAAATAAACAAACAAAAAGCCACACTAAACCCAAAAACCCTGAATCACTTCTCCTACATTAAACAAACATGGATTTGGTTCACCTGGAAACATGGACAATTGCAATCTAAATGATTATGGTAGTCAAATGATAGGTCCTAATAACTGGAGCTACCAATATGGTCAAGTTCATTGCTTTATCACTGATGAACACTGAAATAAACTTTCCAAGTGATGGAGAACTTTACTGTATGGTTGGAACTGAGCAGGAAAAAAAAATTAAAAGATATTTGAACTTGATAAAAATATCATGCTATTCCTTCATATTTTACATACCGACGCAGGTTAAAAAAAAAAGAAAAAGAAATCTTTCTGTAGACAAATGTGAGATAAAGCAAACATAAGGAAACAAAAATGAAGAATTCTGCAGTGAAAATGCAGCAAACCAGTCTTTTAGAGTTGGGAAATGAAATAGGATGTACCTTTATGAAGCTGAATGGAGACACATTAAAGATTAAAATAGGAGGCAAGACAAAGGCTTCCATTGAAGATGATTCAGAACACTTAATTCCTGACTTTGAAAGAAGTCAAGTAATTTATAAATTTTAATGGTGTTTGCCAGTGTCCTATGGCCCTTTAGGGGAATTTTTTAACTTTGTTAGAGTAGTATTAAAGTATTGCTTATGCTTAGTTACTTACCTGAATATTTATGTCATCAACTATCTAAGGATTTTACACAATTGGCCAAAATCGAGCAGTTTTACTCTAGATCTTCCTTCAGATTCGAAAAACATAGGAAAAATGTTCTTTTATGAATTTCAAACACATTACTGTAACCATATATATCATACATGCTTTTGCCTTTTCTTTTTTTTTTTTTTTTTTTTTTTTTTTTTTTGAAAGGGGGATAGACTAGTTGGTTTATTTCTAGTTGTGTCTGTCTTTCTGAATTAGCCAAACAGACTGCTCTGCAAGTGCTGATCAAGGGATTTCAGTTATTTCTTACAAGGTAACTGCAACACAGATGGATTGGAATTTCTGCAGTAATAGAAAGGTTAAATATTTCGAACTAGAGCTCAAAGCCAGACTTGACACTGACTGAATACCTTCATAAGCTACAACTGACCTCAGACCATCCTTTTTTCTCACTGTACTAAGTTCCTTTGAAATAGTAGATGATGCAGATTTTCCTGCTGAAGCACACACAACTTATAATGTTTAAAAAAACCCCTCCACACAGCCTTTCAAAAGCCATGGGAGACA
>VZRQ01007802.1:2527973-2627794 GCA_013397975.1 Machaerirhynchus nigripectus | reverse complement strand
AAAAAAAAAGCTTTAAAGGGATGGAAAATAAACCAGGTAGGCAGTAATCATTGCCCTCTTCCCAGTCCTAAGTTTCATGCATTTTAGCTCAAATTCAGAATTGTCTGTATATTTTGGAAATTTTAAATTAAGTGATCAGTATGCCAGATTGCCATGATTAACTTATGAGACCAATCCAACCTTCTTCATCCCAAGTGCTAAAAGAAAGATATTGCCTAAGAAGCTTTTACTCCTGCAGCAGCTCCAACATAAAACCAGAAACCCTCCACGAATGTTATTTCAGTAACAGGCCTCCAAAGAGATGAAATTTAAACACAGATGTTACCTACTTCGTGCAAGGTGGCTGAAATAAACCCAATGTCTGCTGTAAAGCAAATCCCAGCTATTTCAGACTGCAAACTGTAAACAAATCTAAAAATTGAAGGCTGAAATTCTAACATGTTTAAACAACTGATAAAAGCAAATGAAATTGTAAAATATAGGAAATAAACCAATAAGAATGGAAAATAATAAACTCCTGTAGAAGTTACAGATAGACCAGATTAAAGAAATAACTGAACACACACAGCCGAGAGGTATTTAGGTCTTACTTAAGCATCTCTGAACTCTTTCCCAATCTTTCTCAGTGGAAAATGTAGCTGTGAACCTTCACGAGGCTTCTAATCATTCTGCTAGCTCCAGTTCTGAATCAGCACAATGCCCAGTCCTGATTTCAGAGCCAGATAAAGTCCAGCTGATCAGCTCCCATTCAGGAGCAAAGATGTACTTGAGAGGTGGCAAAAAGAGAAGATGGAAACTGATGAACAGAAGTGGTCATGGGCACTACATCCTTCAAAAACATGACGCTTACGTGTTACAGGTCAAACAAGCAAGGAGGCCTAAGTGTGCATCAAATTTCAAGTATTATTCTGTCCTAGACATTTTAAGCAACATACACTCAAAGACAACGCACTTACAGATGAAGTGTTTTCAAAAAGTACAAGTGATCAGCTCTGTGCTTGTTGAGTGCCATGACCTTTGATGAGTGTTAGTGAATGTAACAAAGCATGTCTTCTGAAACTGTATTACACGTGAACACAACATATACATTTTCACCTCTATTTTTAAGTGCCAGATGGACGTAAGGAGAACTGGAAATTGTTTAATCTGACTGTGAGTACTGTTTGTGAATGCAATCCTGAAGGGCATAACTGATCCATTTTGCAAAGACAGAAAGAAAGGAAGAAAAAACCCCACAAGCATCCTTTTGTTGCTCACCATAAACTGCCTTTTTATTTTCATATTTTCATATATTAGAAGTGTGACCTTGGTGGTTGCCTGTGTGTCAAAATGAAGTAGGCTTAAAGCCTCAGTCGTTTATGATCTGATTTAAAAACCAGGTTCTAAATAACATCATTAAATTTTACCCTTAGGGTAATGCTGGGGAGAGAATTAGGAAAAAAAAAAAAAAAAAAAAAAAAAAAAAAAAAAAAAAAACCAAAAACCAAACACAAAGGAAAAAACACACCCAAAATGTAATTAAAGCAATGTCTAAACATGGGAACTTAACAACAAATGGCTAACCAGATGTGCTTCCCAGCACTTTTAAGGGTTCTTTCATCTTCCTGGTAGCCCGTAACAATGCCTTGAGCAAAAGACATTTGTAAAGGATAGGTGTTTCTTTGTTTTCATGCAGCAGAGAAAAGGGGACTGATTGGTTTAGTAGCAGCAAATACATAGAATACGTTTAAAAGCAATAATATTCTAACACATAGAATATTTGACGTTATTTTAACCATTAGTATACAACAACAAATGTAGGAAAAACATTTAATATGTATTAACAAAAATATAAACTCACTGAAACTTGCAGTACCTACAGCTTTATACTGCTAAATTTATCAAATGTAAAGTATTGACTCCTCTAAATATGGGCCATATACAAGTTTTCTTCTGGGTCAAAAATAATATGTGGCCATTATTAAACCTTTACTTTCAGAGAAAAGTAAAAGATCTTCATAAACATTTATAAAATGCTATAAAAATGTTTGGAATACAGAAGATGCAGAATAGTTATTTACTGATAATACCATCACCGTATAAATACTTAGAATAAGGTTATTGTCAATCTAACTCAACAGTTAAGGTTGAGAAATAAGCTTAAAATAAGATTTCTTTCTTTCACCAATTTCATTTTGATTTAAAATTCAGATTAGCCAAAAGGGAGTAATTTCCTGTTTCATTTATGCAAAAATAAGGTGGCAGACTGACAAAAGGATACTTTTTTTTCTGCATATGCAGATACAGGTGCATATAAATCACCCTTTGTCAGGGCAGGAATTCTGCAAATATGATCGACACTTATTAAAATATCTAATAAAGCATCTCTAGACACTCTATTTCACAGCACTGAAAATAAATTAGCAGGTGTAGAATTGTCTACTGTAACCCCTTGAGTAGTCATAAGTGAAAACACCCCTGTAAATTGTTACATTCTTTCACTGATATGACTGAAATTAGTTTTATAATTGATGTTAAAGACATGAAATTGCTTTAAAGCATTAACAGATTGATCATCTAAATAAATATTAGATTCAATAGGGACTACGTCATTTTGTGCTCTACTTTTCTAACTAAAAATTATTCTCAGGATAATTGAAAAATTATGTAAAGAAACATCTATTCTTGTTAATTTTAAGATGGGTAGAACAACTTCTTGGGAAAATTCTTTTTATATTATCTCCAAATATACACAGAGTGTTTATGCTGGTTTCTCCATTAACCATATGAACCACAATATTTACTCAAAAATTTAAGCACATGTATTATTCTTAAATTTTCATGTGCAAGTGTCTGTACAGTAATGTTGCTATCAAATTGGGAGTGTCACAGAGCAACTAGGAAAGCTTTGCAACCTAAGTTTATATTGCATATAAAAGATTGACATAATCAGGTTTTACCTTTCTCATAATCAGTGTATTCTTGTCTCCAAGAAACTAAGAGCTTCAAGTAAAACTATTCATGAAACAAGGAATGAGTATTTACCAAATTTTTTACCAATAAAAACTTCAGAATCTGGTCTACACATTTACAAAATCTTTAGCTGTGGCCAACCAAGTACATATAGGAAAAGTGATAACATCCTCATTATATAAACTTAAACTTTTTTATATCCCCATGACTGTTACTGATTTTTTTTCTTCTTATTCATCTTAAAATTTATGTTAGTGGGCAGGTTTCTCAAATCCCGATTTTGACATCAGTTTTGGTGAATGCTCTGCCAGTGTATCCAAAACAAGTAGAATATCAGTACATTTTGAGTAAAAATCACAGGCATCAGCTTCTTGAGGGGAAAAAAAAAGGATGAAAGGCCTCTGAGATTACATCCTTGAAAAGTAAAAGAAAAAAAAGACAAACAAAGCAAAGTGTTCCTTCTTACACACACATAAACAGCTCGTAAAGGCACCTACCTACAGGCACAATGACAGCAGCTGTAGCATCTCACCTCTATCAGTCATAATCTAGAACAGTGCCACTTCCTATTAACCAAGCAATAGAGGAACTAAAATTACTTATACTGGTCTACGCAAGTCACTCCGGTTGCTCCAGTGCATTTTGATGACTTAATTAGGAAGACGCTGCAGCACATGTGGTTTTCCAGCCAGGTTCATCACAAAGGCCACATCATCAAAGCACAAGAGTTGTGTCTTCTACAGCTAGATTAAAAATAGGGATTTCTTCATTAAGTGTCTTGCAGCTGACTGTGCCTCTTGGTTTGCCTCCGTCTATTCAGACAATTAAATAAAGCGTCATGCTTTATTTATTTCTTTTTAAAGGCTAATAAAGAAGCTGTGAATTGAAGTACAGCTGGCAATCTTTTTATTTATTAAGACCTCAGTGTGCACAGTGACAATCTCTGGAAGGCAAGGCACGTGCTGGGATTTTTTTTTTCCCTTTTAATATATATCCTCTTTGCAGGCACAACATTTCTACTAATAGGTATTAGAAACCTTTGTCATCCTGTCTAGCAGGGAGAGGCGCCAGGAAAAAAAAAAATCACAAAAAGCCCAAAACAATAACAAACAAGACAGAACTAAACCTACCACCCAATAGGTAAAACCTAAGATCATGCAAAAAAGCCCACAAATGTGAACATTCTGAATACTTTGAAAAAGATGGGTAAAAGACAAAACTGTAAAAAACAGCTGTCATATAATCTGAGTCAGAATGTATTTAAAATTTGGTCACAATATTCCAAATTAATAAAAAAATAGCTATTTGCTTTCACTTCTATCAGCAGGGATGGATGACTATAAAAGTTACATGATTGTTGTGTAGGTGTATTAGCTGAAAATACTATATGAGATTTACTACAGTCTTTTAATTTCCTGATAACAAGAAATTATTATCTCTTGTGTTATTAAGTAATCTCATTTGAGCAGCCATAATTGAAATTATGCATGGTAATATCATACCATGGAAACATCATAATATTTCCTTGATAACAAATACATTGTATCACAACATAATGGGACCTAGCATTAGTTCATTAATATTAGGACATTTAAAAAATATTCTACAAGGATGACATATTGCTCTGCACTTCAAAGAAAGCTGAATGCTCCATGAAGTAAGATGACTTTCCAGTCTTAAGAGCTACTAACTGATAATTGTATGTCCTTATGCATATTTACAAAGGCATATGCACATGCATTCAAAAAAAAGCTGTGGTCAGAGGAGATGATCTCAGCAGTTCTTTCTTTCTGCAAGAGGTTTCAGGAGGGCCTATGAATGTTGCAGGGATAAAAGAGAAGGAAGAGGCAGATGTAAACACAAACATGGTCTTTACAAGAGCAGAGATTCCAGTTTTTCTTAAATTTATTTTTATTTACTTGGCCTAAATAGAACCCCTTTTTTGGAAGGCCAAGCAAAAATGTGAGTGGTGTTTGGTTTGGGTTTTGGTTTTTTTTTTTAGGTTTTCAATTTTGAATTGACAACTGTTTTCTGTCTGTTTCAAGTTAATTGGATATGCATGATAGAAGCACATCTTTCCACATGTTCCTTGACCCCAGCAAGGCCTGAACTGTCTGTCTACTGTCCCTGAATTTGACCTTGACTTCCACAATCTACAAACTTGGTGGCACTTACAAGTGGAAGCAATACATTAAATCATCACCCCTTGCTACACATCACTTACAGATGCATTTGTCACTGTTATATTAAATTAGGATCACGAAAATGAAATTTATGGCCAAGAGTGACATTTCATAAAGGCTGTGAAAACAAAATTACCAGAGAATGCACACCAAAACACGGTATTTCTTGCCACTCCAGTCTGTCAGTAGAACAGATCCTCCACGGTTATGCTCTCTACAGTAGAAGTTATGTGATGGAAAGTTAAGAGCATGACAAGATGAATCTGGGAGCCTGGTTGGTGAGCTGGAACATTCCCCTTGACCTAGGGAAGGCTACCAGCATACTGGGATGCTTTAGTGGGAGCACAGCCAGAAGCACAAGGGGTGACGAATTCCCTCCAGTTGTCATTCATGAGGGCACATGGAAGGAAAAGAAGAGTGCATCCAGTGCAGACTAAATAAACTCGATGTGCCTTCCAACCTAATGACTTCCCTGATTCCATGAGTGTTCCTACATCCGAGCTACACACTTCCACTCGTATCAACACGTGGGTATTTAATAAAAAATAGATAAAGGTTATCTTCGTTTGGGCTCAGATTCAAGGAAAGAAGTGGAATTTTAGTGGAATTTGAGGACCTATTTTTAAAAGTCTTACTCTCTTAAATCGTATCCTTCCTTCTTCAGAGTTAACTTCACTCTTGGGTTTATAGCTCTGTACCTGAGAAGGTGCCAGCTTTATCCTAAGTTTTATGTTTGTTTTTTTATCCTTCTCTCCTTTGCCTTATTTTCTCTGTGACCTAGAAGTCAGGCTTTGGAAAGCTTAGTGGTTCATCTCAAAATAGTTACAAGCATCACTTTATTTTCAAACAATACAAGTTTATAACAACAAAAAAAAAAAAGTAAACCACTGCCATCTTTTTTTAATATGAGCTTAGCTTTTGGATCACTTGCTCAGAAAAGGTGAAAACTATCCTCAAGTACCTCCCCCCACTGAAAGACTTCAAACCCATATCCACCACTCTTCAAGAAGTTTCAAGAGAGCACCGATCACTTAATTTCCTTAGCTCAATGAGTCTTCACTCTTCCTTCACATCTTTGTGATCAGGGACTTACAGGAAATTTAAGCATTCAGTTCCCTTTGCCTCTCAGCCTGTGCCAAAAGACAGCCAATAGATAAACCATGGGTTGGTTGAGTTTGGCTGAACATTCCCTTTTTTAAACATTATTCTCAGAAAAAGACCTGCATAAAACTAGCTAAATTCTTCGTCTGAACTGTTCAATGCCTTGTGCAGTCATTGACAGATTTACTTTGAATATTTGATTGAAAATCCATTCAGGCACTTAAAAAGTACAGAAGAATGCCTGAATGCACATTACAAGACCCTGATTTTCTTTATGAATCAGCAAATTAAGATCTTCCAGTGATAGAAGCGTTTATTCAAGGTACCTTCACAGGCTGCAGGGAAATTAGAAGAATATAGAATTTTTTGTCAAAATGTATCAATCAGACATATAAATCCCAAGTATCATAATCAGAGAACAAGTTCAGTAAAGTTACATGGAGGTCAAAAATACAAATCTTGTTTTCTCTAGACAAATGACAAAGTTTTGAGGACTAAAAAGCTAACAGTGATTTAAAAAACCCAAAAAGATGATACTGGACAATTCAGTTACTTATGTTACTAAATTATGATTGACTTGACCAAAGCGCTAATGAAAGAGTATTCAGATTCCAAAAAGATAGCCTCTTTTTCACTGCCTCTAAGATGCTACAGTGCAAGCAATCTGAATTTATGGGTGTTTCATTATGAACAACCGTTTCCTGTTGAAAACAGGCAAACAAGGTAGGATGGTGAATTTATTTCCTGCAGTGTTTCATTAATAAGCCAGGAATCATTTGGGAAAAGGAAATTTAAAATAATACTTTCTGGCCCAGGAAAACTCAAATCCTGAACTGATTCTCCTCAGTAAGCTTCTGTGACTGCCAAAGAGGGTTGTTTATTTTATGGTTTTTTACACTTACTCCCATGAATAATTTCTCAAATTTATATTTCGTGATGTATGTTTTATATGTCTTATGCTTTGTTATATATATGCAGCTCATAAATGAAACTTCTTTCCTGGAGAAACAATGCACAATACCCGTAAATCACAGAGGTCTAAAAGCTTCCATCAAAACTTTCTCAAAAATATGTGTTCAAAAGAGGTATTTTCCTTATCCTCCTCTCCCTAAGATCAACAGAGAATTCTGTTGCAAAAATCTATTGTAATCTGCCGGGAGCATTCAAAAATTTTCCATGTTTGTTTTCGGCATTGCTGACAAATTTGTCATGTTTTTACAAGGCTTTGTTTGTGCAGGTATCTCTGTGAAGCTCAAGGACTGACAAGACACAACATAAGTGACATCTGCTCCAGTTCAGATGGAGCGCCCTTCCACGACACTCCCTGCTAAAGAACCCGGTTCCAAACCCAGCAGGAATGCTCACGTTGTCTTTATTAGCAGTCCAAAAATTTGTAAGTTTGCAGTTATTGATGCCAAAATGAAAAAAGAAACGGTTTATGTTATTAACATCTTTTGCTGTGTGTCAGATGTGTAGGTTTGGGTTTGTTTTTTTGACAATCTAGTAAGTGGTAACATTAAAACACTTTAAAAACTTAACTGAAAACACAGAGCTCAACATATGCATCTAAACATAAAATGGCATTAGTTAATGCCATGTTTTCTTAGATCAGTGCACTTTAAAATCAGCTATCAAGTTTTCCAGCTTTTAAATATGCAGAGCAACTTGGCAAGGAAAAAAAAAAATCACATCCTTCCCAGATAACGTTCAATCCCTGATTAAATAAAGATGTGCCAAGGCAGAGATACTTTATGCCTCAGGAGACAGCCATAGTGGAATTGTGAGTGTGTTTTATATGTGAATTAGAGGTAAGATGTAATGACATGAGATGAAAGGCTCAGCCTTGATTTTAATAAAGGGGGGAGACAGTGCTTCCCTGTGGACCCCATATGCAAAAGAGTGAGACTCAACAAGAATATATGAAAAGAATCAGCAAAAACTACAACAAATGTTTCAAAGTTCTAAGACCACCATTAAAATTCATAACATTTTACTGAAGCTGAGTGTTCAAGATCTGAGTGTAAGCTCTAACAAATTTCTGATAGCTTTAATTTCATGTGACAAACTATGTCATCAGTAAGGCTGGAACAATTTCAGTTTTAGGTAAGAAGGAATTGGAGAGCTGGAAACCATGACATTTTGTTTTTTAGAGGTTTCTAATAACATGATCTAAAAATAATTCAATTTAATTTGTTATTTTAAAAGCACATTGTTTACTGAAATAAAATATCACAATTTAGTAGCATAATAATAACATATTTCAGCTGCTTTTAGCAATCCTCAGGAAAAGCTGTTACCTATTGCTGTATTGATTTTTTTTTTATGGCTACAGCAGAATTCTAAAGAACCATTATTTCTTTTTCCCCCCATTAAATTAAGGAAAAAGTTTGAGATTTTTCACCGTTTTCTCTTTCTGTACATTGAAAAAAAACTAAAAGAGACATGCCTTTGTAAGGAATAGACATGAAAAGAGCAAAATGAATGGGATGAACTGCTTAAAGGAAAAAAAAATAATCCTGCTTTATTTGATCTTTTGTGATAATCACACTCCTGGCACCCTGCCAGCAAGGCTCAGCATGCTGATGTCTAGCCAAGTACAGTAATCTCTTGGTTCAAGTCTGAGGTCTGTGATGAAAATTACAAAGCAGGGACAAAAATCAAAATGCCACCTGTGATTTTATTCTGAAACTAATTTGATGGAAAAAGTAATACAATGAAAACAGTCTTTTTAGTAGAGACTACAAAACTGTGACTAAATTGAAACCAATGCAAGTGGATGGAGGTAGCTATCATGCAAATACATTTGGATCTGCAGGCATTCCTTTTAAAATGAGCAGTAGATGTCTTTGTGACAGGTAAATTGCTTTGAGATTATGTTTGAAGTCCGAGGTCAGACTTTTAGAATGATAATTTTAACTCACATCTTCCTTTATTCTGGAGTCTTTCTGCATTTGAAACCAACAAAAACAGGAAAAAGAAAAACCAATTCATTTCCTTATTTTATTTTTTCTGAACCACCATTCAATGCAGGCGAACAAATCCTTAAGGAAATCTTTTTCCTTTCTCTCTTCATTCAGGAGTCTATATTTGAGCTAGTTGCCCAGAGATATAAGGAAGAGAATTGTATAGCCACAAAATTCTGCTTGCACAATGTATTCAACTCAGAAATTCAGATAGTAAAGTCCTCTAAATTATTATTCAGATTCAAAGCAGAAAAACCAAGCAGTAAAAACCAGCGTGTAACTTTTTTTTCTATATAGTTATTGTGTTTTCCTGAAAGGTTGTACATCATTAGCAGTACCGATCAAAGTTTGTTTGGATTTTTCTTTACAAATATTGAAAATTGTTCAGAATTACTCAGAAGCTGCTTTTACAGATTTATTCTTTAAAAAAAAAAAAACCCAATACAACAAAACACATTGTGTTTCCTTTGTGTTACTAGAACAAAAATCCACTCTTTGCTGAAGTGATACAGGTTCCCTCTTTTACCACGACATTCTTTATAAAGTTGGCTGGTATCCTGCCATTTTTATGCACACTACTCCTGTCTGCACTAGTAAGAATTGCCATACACAAGCACCAGGACAATCCTTGATATCTAAGGCATCACTAAAACACTGCATCTCAGCATCTCCCAGTTGGTATTTTGCTCCTTCTTCAGGAAGGTTCTCTATAGATTTCCAATTCTCTTTGATATTCAAGTCTGTTTCTGCACTCTATATCTTCCCCCCCCCCCAAATGCTGCTAATCAAAGGAAGCCTTTAATAGCCACCTTACCCTTCTCATATTTTCACACCACTCCTTTTCCATGTTTTCCTTTGCAGTCAAAAAACCCCCAATCATTTCAGCACAGACAGTACAATTAAATTATCAAATTCTGTGTGTTACACAGGCAGATATGCTCACAGCTTTCTTAACTCCACACATAGACACACATTTTAACACCCAGCAAGAACACCAGGTATATTCATACACACACTCACGTGGACAGCATAGAAACACGTACATTCACGTTGAAATAAAAGGTACCTACCTGGAATGAGCTGACCCAGTAACTGGTGGCATCTGGAAAGGCTGAATACAGCTACTACAGCCAGAAAAGGATAATGTTTCCATTTCATGATGCGTCCCTCCTTGCATTACACCAGCTCAGCAGCGCTAACGTAAATATCACCTGCAATACACAATGGAAATAAGAACAGAAGAATTAATGATAAATTGAGGTACTTCCAAATGTTTTCATCCAGAGTAATTCTATGAAGAATGCTGGTTTCAATACAGCTTTAGCTATTAAAATAATGTTAAATTATCTAACAGTTAGGGAGTTGAAAACCACAACCAGAATATTAACTATGCTTGCAGAGCGGACAACCCCAAACCAGATGTTTTAAAGGAAGACATGAGGATCCCCATAGTGCACATATGTATTTTAAAGTGCTGCATGTTGTTTGGTTAAGTTATTAAAGAAATTTCTCACTTCAGCAAGATAATTAAGTGCATGTTTAATCCATTTCAGTGCAAGGAAATACTTAAACTCTTGTGTAAGTTGAAAGAACTATTAAGGCTATCCAATTTACCATGAAAGCAGGGTTAAAACTGTACTTTAGTTCTCTTATGAAATAATGTTTTGCTGAATGAAGATTAGGGATAATTTTACCCAGTAATAACTTGAACAGTTAAGACAACTTTCTGGTGAGCTTCTATGTTCTTAAGGGCAGAAAATTTTCATCTGACTGACAGGAAAATGGAATCTTATGAAGGAAGACAGTATTTTAAATTTAAAAAAAAGAAAACAAAACAAAACATTTTTTAACCAAAATATGACTTTTAGACTCATCTTTCTGACCAGCACATCTGTAGATTAAAAAACATTCACGGCTCTACCAGTGCTAAAAAGTCATCTCTGCTCATCCTCCTCATTTGTTTATTCTTCACCAATGTTAGTGCTTAATATAGACTTGCCCAGAAATCACGGAATTGTTAGGGTTGGAAGGGACCCCTGGAGATCATCCAGTCCAACTCCCTGCCAAGGGAGCATCACCTGGAGCAGGTTACACTGGAATGCATCCAGGAATGTCTCCAGAGAGGGAAACCACATGGCCTTTGGGCCTTGTTTTAAGCCCCTTCAAAATGCCTTTCCTCTAAAGCTCTCTAAAATACATTTTTCAGATTATTTGGGTAGGTTTCTAAGAGCAGTAAGATGTTTTCTAGATAATTAAATACATACAATCTGAAATCTGATTTATTGTTTTGTTTTGGGGGAGGTTCTTTGAGTGTTTTGTTTTTTTAAAGGGCCTTCCTCTCAATACAAACCCAAATGCATGTGTATGTGGTATTCCGTATATTCCATAGTACCTGGAATTCACGTTAAGATCTTGATGACAAAAATAGATACTATTTTAAGTGTCTGTCAAGTTATGAGATGTGCCAAATTGCCTGACCTTAACCAACAACTAGAGACCACCAAAGAGCTGTAAATCTGATGTATGTTGACCCATCAAAACCTACCCCAGCAATAAATAACTATGTTAGACCTTGATAACTTCACAACTACACTTATTTCCCTCTCCTTGTCCTCCTTGTAGTTAATATATGCTCAGAGATCACCACTTTGGATTATGACTCCTATATGACCTAAATCCCAGCAGACATAATCATAATAGTGAAGAAAACTATAGTGACACCAGCCACTTGTTCAATCTGGTGGGACAGGGGAGTTTCATCTCTAAACGTAATACATATTTAATGACTACAGATTGAAGAGTTGCATGATTACTGGGAGCATTCAGTGCCACCTGACACTTTTGGATGTTCAAAAATGCATAAATAAGTGTAATGGGAACAGATTCAATCTCCTACATATGTTGTATATTACATTTTCTTTTTGTGTTGTACCTGTGCTTCCATTATTTCAGCAACTAGAAATAATAGCCCTCCATCTCCTATTACAATTACCTTTATCCTACAAAATATTTTGCTATTTTTTTTTCTCATTTCAGCCACAGTGTACACAAAAACTCCAGGTTCCTTCCATTCCCATTCTTTTAATTTCCCTTATCACTTGTATGACTGCTCTTCTGTTGCAAACAGCTTGACAGCTCTTAATGGCAGAGTTAATGGCAATTAATGGCCAAGGTGTTCCATGCTGCTCCAAATGCTATTCATAGTATGACTCCAACACTGAAATGAGGATTTGCAAGCTCAAGCCCTTAGAATATCCATATATTTCTCTGCACAGTAATATAGGTTTACTTTGCAAAATGATTTACTGCTTTGGTTTCAGATTCCTGTGGTTTCTTCACCTTTACTTTCTGCTGCAAGCATAAAACTGAATGTTGCTTCTAACACAAAGCTGAGGAGGCAGCCCTTTGATCTTGCTTCATTTAACAAAACCAAAAAAATAACACTTTCACTTCAAGATTTACTTTTTTCATTATAGCACGAGGTAAAGGAACACTGAGCTGAAGCCAGGAGGAGAGAGAAGAGGTGCTCCAGGTGCCTGAACAGATTCCCGTGCATGCCATGGAGAAGACTCTGCTGGAGAGCAGGTATCCATACTGCAGCCCATGGAGGGGCCCAAGTGAATGTTCTTGGAGAAAGCTGCAGTCCATGCAGGAACAGGTTTGTCCTGAAGGATTGCAGGCCATGGGGAAGTAACTACTCTGGAGCAGAGGGAAACTGTGAGGAGGAAGAAGGAGAGGCATAGAGAAGCTCTTATGCACCAGCCACAATCTCCCATTCCCCATCCCCCTGCACCACTCCACTGAAGGTGGGGTAGCAGACGTACAAGAGTTGAGGATGAAGGGATGGAGTTGAACCTCGGAAAAACAGGGAGGGTGGGAGGGGAGAGTTTTAATTTTTGTCTTTTTTCTCACCATCCAACTCTATTTTAATCAGAAATAAATTTTGTTCTTTAGCCAAGGTCAGCTCACCCCAACTGTAAACTTACAGAGGAGAGATGAATCCCAGGAACATACTTAAGGGCACTCACCTTCTCTGTCAAGGCATGTCATACATGAATCCAACATTTTCTCTTTCCATACCTCTCTCCTGCATTTACTTAACTGGTAGATTATGACTTCTTTTTAATCTCTGTATGTGACAGAACTCCACAGGGAACTCTGATCATGAGTCCTTGGCTGTTTAGTTAAAAGTTTTTCCACCCTCTTAATCTGCTTGTGAGCTTATATTTGAAATATATTTCAGTCTAAAACCTGAAATTATCTGAATGTTATTAAAAGTATTATTCTTACACAAAATTTCAGTGAAGATATCTTTCATTAAGCCAAATCATTTTGTATGAAAATAAAGGTTTCTAACCTACAGTTTAAAAACAATTCCTGTAGAAATTCCTTGGAAAAGATCCTGAATAGGAGGCTAATTCTCTTTATTTGGGCTACAGAGCTTCTGAAGAAGTAGCCCTGATCACAGGAAAGAAAGAGTTGTCATCAGGATGGTTTTCAGATAGAAGCTGAGTCCAGCAAAAGAGAAACAAGACTGTTCTTTGCATCATCTACTGCCACAGCACCACAATCCTTGCACTACACTACAATGGAAGAAACACCCAGAAATGTACTGCAGCCAGAGGGACTCAGATGCAATTCTCTACAATTAGTCTTTCAGTGTCTGACCCACAAAACTAACACTGCAGAATAAGGACTGGCACTAATTAGATGTTGCCAGTGACAGTGACAGGCAAAGGATGCACTCACCACGGACACTTCAGCTGGCCTGAGACCTCACCTCACTCCGTATGAAATGGCCACAGACCCACACCAGAATGTGCAAGAAAAGATTCAGATCCAACGCCTTGTCCAGAGTGCACAATGAAGATAAACACTGGCTTCTCTATGACATTATAATCATTAAAGAATCAATGGCAAATTAAACTGCACAAGCCCAGAGGGGAAAGAAGTACTATGGTAAATGTAGAGAAAAGGTCTAATCAATTATTTTCTTCCACTTCCAAAGTCTAGTGCTATTTATCACTATGGCCAGTGCAGAAGCAAAGACACAGCCAAAATCAAAACAAATGCAGGTTTTATTTTCATGTCTTTGGGGTTTTTTAAAGAATTTGATAACTATTGATGCTTCTCTTATGTAACCAGCTTCCTAAGACTAGATTTTCACCACCTCTTGAGTAGAAAGAGTGGACACAAAAATCAGGTGATTAAGATTCTAACTTGTAAAAATAACTTCCCTTTACAAAATCTGTGCACTTTGGTAAATATTATGCTAAAGAAGATTGCTTATCCAGAGAAGGAGACAATTTTCCTTTGCCATGTACCCAACCACTTAGTGGTGGATTGGCAAACTTTCACTGAAAAGAGGAAAAAAAAAGTAGAAAATCTTCCTTTTGAAGCAAGGTTAGCTATTTTTGGAAGTGGAATTTTTTAAAGTCTGTCACGCGCTGTCAGGCCTGCTGGTTGTGGATGGTCCTTCCCATACTTTCAATCCCCATACCCATTAGTCACACACCCGGTTATCATCTCTGATAATCTGGTCATCTCTGTTTAGACTGACACTACTCCTGAGCTTACTCCTCCTGTGCATTACTGTCAGTACAGTCATAGATCACTGAAATCAAGGACTTCCCTCTACTATTTTAAACATCCTGTCTATGTTACACTAAATTTATTTAAAGTTCCAGGAGGATGAGAAAGAAGCACTGCCATACATTGTGTCTCTCTCAACTGTGTCCATTTAGGAGCAAAAATGACAGGGATTTGATGAACTAGGGGAAAAAGTCTGGCTAGCTCCTTTTCTGTTATAAAGTATATCTACTCTACTAAGATCAAAGCAGTGTAAAAACATAAATCTATTTAAACCAGAGTAGGTATCACTATAATACATCTATGGATCTGGACTGTGATCCTTTCAGTGAGAGTTTCAGCAGACATTGATGAAACTCACCTTATTTAATCTTTTAGTATTCCCAGACCTTAGTTTTTTTAGAACCAATTGTTAACAATTGGTTTTAACAATTATGATGCAAGATTTGCACTTTACTTACTTTAAGCTGTGGTTTGATTTTTTTTTAATGCCGTGAGAAACCCAAGAGTAAAATATTTGTTATTAACGATAGTAATATCTCGAATGTGCTCAATTTACATTTCTAAGCTGGCAGATGACAAACCTATATGTAAAACAGTCTCAGCCAGACTGTCACTGACTTGATTTCTGTATGGTATATTTACTGCCTAAGCAATACCACAGGAATAGTTCACCTAAAACCTAAGGCATCACTATAATTCAAATTAAAATGAAGCTGTGTCCATGCTCATCCCCTTGTACTTAAACTCAGTGTGAGGAGCCAAACATATAACAAAAGAAACAGTTTATCTGCCACCAGTCTCAGTC
Organism: Machaerirhynchus nigripectus; assembly: GCA_013397975.1. Taxonomy (NCBI): domain Eukaryota; kingdom Metazoa; phylum Chordata; class Aves; order Passeriformes; family Dicruridae; genus Machaerirhynchus; species Machaerirhynchus nigripectus. The sequence goes on along the minus strand of VZRQ01007802.1, from coordinate 2,612,198 downwards.
TCACAAACAATTTCTCCACCAGAAGTTCCTTAATCTCTTATGTTTCCTTCTTGATTGACCATACAAACTGAAGTTAATGTTTAAAGGACAACTTGAACAAAGAAGCTTTCCTCAGGGAGGAGTATGTCAGTGAGACACTGGGCAACAGGACAGGATTTCTGTGTAAGTACGCAATATATTTATAATGCAATATAAATGTGCAATGCACAGTGTGGAGTATGAAGTGAAGTGTTAAGGAGTGCAAATAGAATGAAAAAAAATATCCTGTGAATTGTGTAATATGTGTCTGGTTTTTTAAAATGATTCTTCAGGTACATTAAAAGCAACTTCATCTTTTTTTTCAGAAACAGGCATATGTATGTGACACAAAAGAAAAGAAATGAATAGGTCAGGTAGGGCTCTTTCCTTGAAGGGGTTGATGCTTATTACTCAACAGGATTAGAATAGAAATGAACCTCCCAAGCAATCAGTTCTAAGAGATTCCCCAATACTCCAGATTCTGCAGCATGTGTGTGTGTCTTGTTCTCCCCACCACCACTGCCATTCACACCGTGCCTGCCCTGCAGCAGCAAAGAGGAGTTGGTTTCCATTCCTTGTTGGGTGGCACCAAGTAAAACTGTGCTCAATGTAAAGCCTAAAAAAAAAGGAATAAATTGCTTCACAGGGGTTTTGCCTTAGTCTTCAGGCAGGAATTGGGAACACTCGAGAAAAGTGACAGCACTCTGCAGGCTCCTGACCTTGCCTGACCCCCAGAGTGCTGGTCTCTCTCAAGGACTCAAATTAGGTTACCAAGTGCTTCCTGCTCTCTGTCTTTGCTGCCTGCTCTGTCAGGAGCAATAGAGTCAGTGTCTGAGCATGCAGGGAAAAAACAAAGCCCACCTGGAAGGCAGTCTGACAAGGTATATGAAGGGCAGCAAGAGGGACTCCTACAAATACATAAACAGCAAGAGAAAGAGCGGGGAGATGAGGTGGGGGACCTGGAGACAAAAGACATGAAAAAGGCTGAGGTATTTGGTGCCTTCTTTTATCTCAGTTTTTGTTGGAAAGACCAGCCTTCAGGAATCCCTAGAGCCAGAAGAGAAGTCTGAACTAAGGAATATTTCCTCTCAGTGGAGGTTGATCAGGTTAGGAAGAACTTAAACCAGCTGGACACACACACGAGTTCCTGGGACCTGACAGGTGCTCAGGAGAGACTCCTGAGAACTGGAAGAAAGCAACTGTTGCTCTTATCTTCAGGGTGAAGGATTCAGGGAAGAGCAGGCCTGTTAAGCCTCATCTCAAACCTTGAGAAGGTGAGGGATGGACCCATTCTGGAGATCGCCTCTATAGGCATGGAAGGATGAGAAAGTGATCAGCGTGGTTTTATAAAGAAAGAATCAACATGGTTTTATAAAGAGAAAAACATATTTAACCAACCTGAAAGCCTCCTGTGATGAGATGATTAGCTTGGTAGATAAGGGGAGACCAGTGGGTATTGTTTTTCTTGACTATAAGAAGGTCTTTGACACTTTCTTCCATAAGATCCTCATAAAGTAGTTGATGAGGTACAAACTAGATCAGCAGAGAGTGAGGTGGACTGAAAGCTGGCTGAACTGTCAGGTTTAAAGGATTGTTATCAGCATCACAAAGCCCAGCTGTACATCCAGTTCCTTGCAGTTCATCCCAGGTGTTGCTACTGGGTCCAACACTGTTTAACATCTTTAGCTGAGTACACACTCAGCAAGTTTGCAGGTGACATAAAACTGGGAGGAGTGGAGGGTGTTTGTACCACTATCCAGAGGGACCTCTGCAGGTTGGAACTTCTCATGAAATTCAAAGGGTAATCCCATATCCTGCACATGGTGAGGAATAATCCAAGGCACCAGTATACTCTAGAGGGTAACTGGCTGGAAAGCAGCTCTGCGGAGAAGGACTCAGTGCTCCTCCTCCTGGACAAAAAGTTGAATAGCAAAGTGTTCTTGAAGAAAAGAAAGCTAAAAGTGTCCTGGACTAGTCTGGGAAAGCACTGACAGCAGGTAGGAGGAGGGGGTCCTTCTTCTCCCTGTCATAAGCAGAGGCAAGGCCACACCTGCAGTGCTGGGACCAGCATTGGGCTCCCCAGCACAAGACTGAGAGCAGAACAAATTCAGCAGAGGGGCACAAAAATGATTAAGAGGTAGGAACATCTGTCATTTGGGGAGAGGCTGGGACTGCTCAGTCAGGGAAGATCAGGGCGATCTGATCCATGTGGATGAATCCTTGCTATGATGGAATGAAAAAGAACACACCAAGCTCTTGGCAGTGGTGGCGACTAAGGGCTAAAAGCAGAAATTGAAACAGAGATTCCACTTAGATATAAGAAAAAAACTTCTCTACTGCAAGGGTGAATGCACAGTGGAATAGGTAGCCCAGATAAATATGAAGACTCCATCCTGATATACAAAACCCAACAAGACACAGCCCCAAGCAACTAAATTGTCACTTCCCTGCCTCATCTGTGACTATCCATCTTCCCTGTTTAGGAACCATCGCACCAAAATCAACAATCCATATTCTGTTTTGGGAAACAGGATATTATAAAGTGTCCAGCACAGAATGAAGAAGGGCTACTCTCTCACTGAAAACTGGTCACAAAATGTTCAGCAGCTGTAGTGCAGGGTGACTAGAAAAGCTCTAAGCATCAAATGGACCTGGAGCAGGGGTAGACAGGATGAAGATAACACGTTGGGGATGTCTTTTAGAGTTTAAGAGAAGAAAAAATATTTAAAAAATAATATGAATACTAGAAAAATCACTTATCTTGTGAAAAGTCCTCAATTCACGGTCAGTAAAAAGAAAGTTGAGGAGGTTTGTGATGACATTTTTAGGGGAATAATGCTATGATCCCACATGGAAAGATAGCAAGCAGATAGATGAACGTTTAAATATGCTATGCTGCATTGTAAGCCATCGCTTGTCATCACTCTGATAGTTGTGTTCAGGTTGATTATTCCCCTGGAATGCAAAAATCAATTCCAACTTGCAGACTATTCTTTTGCACAGACCCACAGTATTACAGATTTTGTCCTATATATTATTATATTCAGTCACTCTCAGGGGAGCAATCAGAGGCCAAAAGGTAATTGGTAACAGTCACCAGTGAATTTGCTGAACAAAACTTTCCTCAAATCCAGAAAGTGATTTCATCCTGCTAATTAGCCTTTTTTTGTGGAAACTGCTGATACAGCTAAAAGGTGGGGTAAGAGAGGGGAAAAGTGAAGATGTGTGTGTCATCACTCTCAATAAGCAATTCAAGAGAGGGAGAGGGAAAGACAGCAAGGTCTTAGCTTAAGCGTTGTACAGTGCAGAGTAGTCTGTGTGTGCACACACAAGTGCCTGTCTGAGAAGAAGAGGTGATGTAGCTTTAGAGATCTTTTATCTGATAAAATTTACTTGTGCCTCAAACCCAGAGGAAGGTGACCCTTTGGGTTGTTCTTCCCAATAGTAACCAGGCAGCCTCACGTAGTTCATGCTCAGAGGACAGGGAATTTCTCTATAATTAAAATAAGTCTGCCAAAGGAGCAGAACTATCATCAACAGGAGCTTCAGCAGACTTGCTTCATGCAACTCTAAAACACAGGACTTTTGAAACAACTGTTTGGAGTGGTTTTTAATGCAGTTTCATATTTTTCAAAATATTATCCCCTGCAATCAGCCTGGGTCTCCCTTTTTGCACAATTGGGCACTGTCTATTAATAAGGGGAAGCAAGCAAATGGGAAACCAATTCTGTGGTAGCTAACTGCACTGCAGAAAACCCTATGAGAAAATGAATGGAATTCAGACTTGGATTTGGATGTGGAACCATATTCAAAACAAAGCAGGGAGGAGAAAGAAAAAGCCAATAAATCTTGGTAAGTAGCTGGATCACTAACTGAGGCAAGGTATCTGCAAAGAAATTGCAGATTGTCATGAGAATAAAAATGATAACAAAATTAATGAATCAAGGTTGCTATCTTTTAAACGCTTTACCTTGGGAGATTTTTCCCTTTCTGACTATGATTCAACAACCAGGATATAAAACTTCAACATGATTCTGAACCCAAATTACAAGACTCCCAAACATCACGTACTAGTTTTTACCTACTCAGAAGAAAGCGACATGTATGATATGAAATAATTTTCTCATCATTTCTCAAGCCTGGAAGTTTTTCGGTTTAGAAGTCTCCTACTTGTGAATGTCAGGAAGAAAGAGTGGTGTCCTACTCCTATTATGTCAGATAATTCCACCTTTCCATTCTACAAACTCCTTTTGCACATAAGTGATGCAAGAATTAAGTACCTCCAGTTCAAACTTAAATAGGTTCCTTCAAGGAGGTTTGAACTTCTTGAAAGATATGCTATGTTTTGAAAATAATTGACAGGTATGAGAGATTCAGTAATGGTGTAATGAGGCCCATGTTTTCCAACAGAAAAATTTTAAAACCTGGCAAAATGCTTAAAAATTTTGTGGGCAACCAAGGATTGATCTAAATAAAGCAAAAACTCTCATACTTTATATTACTGATGCATTATCTCCTTTTGTCCTTTGGCAAATTAAACAGAAGACTCATGTCTCATCTACCAAGACTTTCAAGAGAGTGTTTGGGAACTGTTCTCTAGAACTGTACTCTCATCACTTTTTTTAATACGAAAAAAAAGAAATTAGTAATGCCTTGATGTAATTAGTGGTTTCTTGATCTGTAAGAAATACTGACAGTTTTCAAACACTATTAAGTAGTGAATGTTAGAAGAAGTGGTTGTTGTCAAAAGTGCTTCCAAATAGAGTCACTCTGGAAAAGAAACGACATTTGATAGAAAGAAAATCCAGTGTCTGAAAGGTTAAAAAAAAAAAAACACCAAATCTCTCCTTTACTGCATTTTGACTCCTCTGTTATACCTGATGTAGAAAAGCAAGGGTTTTTCAAAGGCATTAAGCTTTAAACATTCACAGTATCTTTGAACGTCCTCAGCAGCACCAGAAAAGAGGGATTCAATTTTCTAAGATAATTGTGTCAGATAACTGTCTCATCCCTTTTCAGAAACAATCTGATAAATACCTAATTACCAGCCAAGTGATTTCAGAGCCACACAGCTGGGCCCAAGAAAAGGCTACAGGGAATGACAAGGTCCCCTAAAGCCATCGAGAGCAAGAGGTGTTTGGTTTGTGAATTACTTAATTTATTTCGTTGATAAAATGCATAGAAAGTCCCCAGAGACAACAAAATATTCATAAAATGTTGAAATAATAAATGGAGCCAATAGTTAAGCAGAGAAGTAAAATATTTTCAAATAACACAGAATTGCATACTACAGAACAACTACATTCCAAAAACCACAATGGTAATTATTCAAGTCCTTAAAAACACCCATTTTTTCCAGAAAGCATTTGTACACTACTCAGACTAACCTTGTCTTTTTTTATATATATAATGCTGTATAATAGGAAAATTGCTTTACAGTAAATTTATATTTCAGTTTTGTTATAAACTTGAAAAGCATTCTGATCCTAAACAATTATAGTCTTAGCTGTCAAACAAGACAGAATTTATAAATTTTCACCAGTGTTTAAGAACTCTCATTCTCCTTGAAAAAAATGGTAATACAGCAATCCTTTCTGAAAATACCAAGTTGCTTCACTTTTATGTTACCTCCACCAATTAAAAAAACCCCACAGGTCTATCATGTAGCACCTCAGATTTCAGTGAATGTTTTTAAAATCCATGTTGTAAAAGCCAATCCTGTAATCTTGCTGAATTCCTTGTGCTTGTAGAAGTGTTGGCTCCTATTACATATCCTAAATGTTAATGGATTAGAGAGCATGAATTATCAAAGTAATGATGTAGAGTTCAGTATCACAGATGGGACGGAGAAAATTACTGATAATACTTCTACAATATTAAGTTGACCAAGTTATATATTCCTCAGGCTTTATGTGAAAATGCCTGGGGTGGTGATCTCAAAAGTACCTATTTCTGACCTAACTGTGCTCCCAGACAGGAGCAAACTGATTGGAATTCTGAAAATGCGATGGAAACAAGGATGGATCTATGCAATTCTGTAAATCTCACTCATATAATTTAAAAATGAGGACACAAAAAAATCTTGCCTATACATACCAGAGATGTGAGTCAATGGCTAATGTGAGGGATCAGACTGCCCAGGAAAGTAGTGGAGTCACCATCCCTGGAAGTATTTAAAAGACACATCGATGTGGCACTTTGAGAGATGGTTTAGTGGTGACCTTGGCTGTGCTGAGGTAACTGTTGGACTCAATCTTAGGGGCCTTTAACAATCTAAACAAATTCTACAATTCTATGAAAAAGATTTAAACTAACCTGGTTTGCCTTTACTCTGACATCTCACAGTAGGGATCGCACATTCACCAGTGTGACAGTTTTCAAACCTGCTCCTCTCTGGTTCTCAGCTAGTAATTTCCAGCATTTCTGCACGTGTCATTATTCACCTTGCACATAAACATGAAATAAAGCTGTCTGGGAAGAGCTGACACTCCGTTGGCATTTAAGTTCCAGCAGTCGGGCGTGCATATTCAGTGGGGCACACAGCAAAAGGTCCTGGGGTTTTGCTTGTTTGAAAATTAAGACTTGACCTCAGGTCACAGCTTTGGCATAATCACTGTTCTGAAACTGTTTAAATTATTGAAGTGAAATTCCTGGCTAAATTTTCCCCCCTCCAACTACAACTGAGAAAAGAGAAACCTGAATGCAAATCACAAAGTGCAAAGAAACACCCAAACTGCACTTCAGTACACGGTGAAATCTTTGTGCTCATTTAGTTTCCGAATTTCTTAGGCTTCCATCTATCATGACAGGCAGGGGTATTAAATGCCTTCTCAAAAAATAAACTCTGTGAAATTAAAAAAAAAAAACAAACAAAAAAAGGGAATTCTAGACAAAACAGGGACTGCTTTCTACTGCAAAGCTATGAAACCATAAGCATTTTGGGACTGTGAGCTGCAGCTTTGGCAGCAAAAGTCTTGCTGGAATTATTTTCCACTTGAGATTCAACTTTGATGGAAAGAAAAACAGCTCGGCTTTTGGCCTTAGCAAGAACAAGAGCAATTAGAAAGGATTTCCACAACCTGCCCCACCAACAACCCTTCTCAGAGATAGAAATGTACACCAGGATTCAAAGACTATTCAGCTCTCCCCTAGAGCACACTCTACCTTCTGGAGTCGCCAGTAAAGGTGAAGCTTAAACAGTACAAGGACTTTCAACCTTGTCTGCTTCTTGGTTAAAGAGACTTCTGTGAAATGCTAACTCCTTGGGGGAAAGGAAGAAGATGCCAGCTTTCAAGAAGCTATTGGAAGAGTGGCAGAATCCCTTTGAAACTGAGACTGATCTGATAAGGTCGTTATGGTTGTTAACAGCAACTCTTTCCTGTGCTTCTGTGGAGGAGACTGTGGCATTTAGTGGCTGTCCAGGGCAGCCAGCAGCCGAGCTGTCATTGCAGGGCTGTGACTTTGAAAGCCCCATCCTGTCCATATCTAGCAGACAAAAGAGCTTCTCCCTGTAAATGAGGAGTACTAATGCCTCCTATTGTTTCTGGAGCCAAAACTAGTAGCTCCTTGTTATGCCTCTATTAAAGCAGATTTGGCCATCTCACTGATTTTGTTCCCACTGGCTGTTAAAATCAGGAGTCCAGAGAAACAAAAGGATTTAAAGTAATTGCATATCTACAGCTCCTGAGACTGTAAATCTTTGGGTCAAAGATAAAAATCCTAAATGTCACCACTCCCAGCCCCAAGAGGAATGCAGGGAGGATGTAACCCTTACCTCTTCTGTCTGCTTAATAGGCTCATGAAAAATTCCACACTATCACTATCTGTAGGGCAGAGAAATGCAGAGCAGTAAAGTAGTGGGCCTAAAGTACACGGGAGGGAATGAAAACAGATCTGGGATTATTTCAAAGAGAAAGTTTAGTGGATGCAGGAATCCTTCAGATCCTTGCAGTCTTGCTATTTTTGTTTCTGACTCCTGTGAAGAGAAGAGCCAACGGGCAGTGGGACCACAGACTTCATGCGACAAAATGCTATGCTGTAAACCCTAATAATCCCTCGGGGATGCTTTATGAAAGGCATTTGTTTAGTGTACGTGCTGTCAACAACCTATGAAAGGCTGAGGTATCACCAGCAAGCTCCTCCCAGGAATGGGATTCCTGTCCTTAGAAGCAGGAGGAAAGAAAGTCTGAGACAAGACCTGAAAACTCATTTTAAATACTTCTATGGAGTCTCAGACAAAATATATTTAAAAGCTGCACTAAATTTGATGAAGGTAAGGATATGCAAAAGAAGCTTCCTTCATAATCTAAACAGTAATTTGAAAATGAAGATCACTCCTAAAAAAGAATATCGTCCTCTTTTCCCCCCACCCCTCTTCCTCTAGTTTTTTTCCTTTTAGGTCCTTTACAGCATATTTTTAGTCATCTCAGGGTCTATTGACTCATAAGCTCTGGAACATAATTTAAGGGCTGAAGTTATCTGCTACAGAGCTAACAGTAGAAGAAAATTCAAATGGATAGACTGAGCATTCTGACCCTGGACAATTTCCCTTGTGAGGATGGTCTCAGATCATTAATTCTGTTTGTTATAAAGACAAAAGCAGTTAATGTCCATTAGTATATGAAATACAGTAAACACAGGGTGCTTTTTAAGTTTTGTTCATAAGTAAAACTGTAAAAAAATAAATGAAAAGGATAAAGCTAAAAATGTCCTGACCGGGAGAGCACAACACATACAGAAAAGACAATAAAGAACTTATGTCTTAAAAACACTATCCAATCTTATAAATTCTGTGCAAAACTTGAAATAACCTTTACATACAAGAACAAACAACCATATGTGTCTCCATACCAAATTCTAGAGTTTCATCTACTTAGATAGCACATCAAACCAAAGCCTGGCATTAATTTTCAATCATATTTTCTCCCATCAATGCAATGCACTTTTCTGAGAGAAAACATTTAGTCGAACAAAATGGATTTTATCAGGATATATATTTAACATACTGAAAATTCAGATTAACTGGCTATTTGACAGGTCTGCAGTTCCTAGCATGGATCCTCAGGCATTTTGCATCTGTCAGATGCATGATCAGATGCTCACACATGTATCTCACTCTCTGTAAGTACAAGGGACACTGGCTATAAACATATTTTAAAAATTATGGATGTGCCTGACATAACTGGTGTGACCTTTCCTGATAGAGGAACTGCTGTATCATCACTCTCATGTGGGTAAGAAAATACAACATCATCCTGAACCACTGAATTCAGTCACATCAGCAGGAATTTGAAAACATAGACTAAGTAACTAAACTATGTCACCTCCTAAACCTTCAGAGGCTAAAAGAGCTGAAGCTCAAGTTTTCCCAAGCTGGACAGAGACAGACAATTGGAAACGTACAGAGGTGGACAACTGATTTCCTAGCAGTAAAGCATAAGGATGACACCAACCTTTAATGGAAAAATAACTAGTTAGGGTTAGAAAAAATGACTGAATCCTCAGGATTTTTATATTCATGACTTAATAATCAGCTCTATTTCTTCATATTTAATTTAAATGGTTTTTGTGATCTCGGACTACTAGAGGAGTGACTAAACACAGGGATTGTGAGAGGATAACTTTAAAAAGGCTAAGAGTGATTCAAAAGAAATATCACCGTCTTTGACTTCAGAAAATTATTTACTTTCATTAAAGCAGCTGTCGCTTTGAAAATACCTGAAATAAAGTGGAAATATTAATTTTCCAACCAGCCCTGTACTATTAGAAATAAGATGACAATGGAGCAAGAGAACAGTATCATATACTTCATGTCTGGAACTGGAAACTGAAATGAAGAATGATAATTTAATAAAAAAGAAAATTATATATGCGCTCATTTGTGCTACTGGCACTTTTGGAAGGCAATAGTGTTTTCTAGGACTCAAAGAAAGAAAAGAAGAAAAGCAAAATTAACTGAGCGAAAGAAAGTCACCGTAAAAAAATGACTCAAGATATTTTAACCTCATTTACCCCTAGTTAAAATAAGAATTTTGTTCTAATATTTCCATTGGCTTGGCTTTACAACACCCACCCATTCCCTCCTTTCCTTTCAGGTAAGTCCATGTAGACGGGTGCTTTGCAGCACACTAATGCTGCCACCAGTGAGGAGGCAGTGGATTAGATGCTCACATGGCTGCAGTGTAAATTTGCTCACATTCTGAGCGTATGATTTATCAGAGAGTCAAATGAACTAATCAGTATTGATGAAGAGGTTCATAACACACCTCAAAGTCACACTCCTAGCACACATTAAACTGATTCAGAGCTACCCTTTCTCCAGTTATTTTCCTGTTAGTGAAAGGGGAATAAATTTGTTTTAAATCTTTGCTCTCATCTACTCCAACCTGTATCACAACCATTCATTTCCATTCATTTCCTGATAAATGGATACTTAACTTGTTTTCAGCCTACCTTGGAGATCTCCAGTATGTATTGACAGACAAAAGGCAAATGTGTTGAATGTCACATAAGGCACATTCCATAGAAAACAAAGTATTCCTAAACTTTGTCCCTAGAAAAAGTAACAGTTAATAATATTTTCTCAGAAAAATTAGAATGCAGTATCATTTTTGTATGTGCTTATAGTATAAGACTGTCTTGCACAGCAAGCACTGAAATTGAAACCTCTAACAATATACGATCACAATTAATAAAGTCACACCAGTAAAACATCTTTTAACCTCAAAGCAGTTCAAGAATTTTCCTATCTGAAACAAAATATTTTAATTATTCCCTGGTACTCTTCCCATTTCTTTCACATCACCCTGTGCGCATACTTGTCTCTTTTTCACAGGTAGCAGCATCACAACTCTTGGTCAAGCTTTGCTGACTGAGCTTTTACTGGCATCATTACCACGGAATGATCTGCTCCTTAGCACAAAATCTACAACTATCCTGGTCTTTGCACAATAGTTTATATCTTTTGTTTATAAACAGTTCATCCTCCTCAACAACAACTTCAATAACTCAGTTTTTCTGCCCCAGTTGAGGCAAGGCTGCCATGAAAACTGTTTCTCAGTTCCTCAAATGTCTCCCAGTTCCACCAAAGCTCAGCTTACTCAGAGTTCTCAACTAGCTGAAAAGCTAAGAACTGAAGTGCCAGCAGATGACAAATCAAAATCTCATTTTCATAAAATGAACACGACATCTTCTGGCATTTAAAGTTCTTGTCAAAATTGCCTTTGATGATATAAGAAAGATTGAAGCCAAGGAGAAAGAGCATTCTAAAGTACATTGTTATGCTCGCTAGTGGAGCAACAAAGATACGCAGTGGGACACATCCTAATGTTTGTTTTGGAAGAAAACACCTTCATCAGTACACTGGGAAAAATTTTGCCCTCATTAATGCCTACAAAAAATAACTCTCTGCTTCTCTCCTGCAGAAAAATCACTTTAAAAGATACTCGCACAGATAAAACATAACCAAAGTAATTCATGACTGACAAGTTGTTGACGTTCTTCAAAGCAATAGATGCTCCTCTACTACTGCAAGTAAGGAAGACTAAGACAAATAAAAATATAGGGCATGAGTAGAAATGACAGCAGGTTTGATCACAGTGAAAAATAAGAAAATTCTAAGCTCCTGAAAAGTTGTTTGAAAACCAACATTCCTTGGTAAGAAACAAAAAAAGAAAAAACAAAACACAACCTGATTTTCACATGGCATTCAGAAGATCAAATTTCTCTGCAAAAAAACCTTCTTTTTAAATAATCAGATTCCAATCTTCAAAAGCTGATATTTATGAAACTCCCTCTTTTAGCAATTTGCTGCACTAATCTAAAATAGCATTGCTCACATTTACATATAAATTGAGCCAACTACATCATCGCATTCTTTAAGCAGTTTATTTACTGTGTACTTGGCAAAACATCTGTTTCAGGTTTTCATAAAATAGAAAATATCACAGAGAAAAACATACATCTTCTCTCAACATGGAAATGGAATAAACTGGACTGTATGTTCAGTGTGATACAGCAGATTCAGAATACAACATCAGAAGAAAGGAAGTAGAAAAACAGTGCAGGAATGACATAATATATTTTTAATTCTATTTAGTGGAACCTGTCAGCCTAAACCATGAAATGCCACATAAAAAGGTCGATCTGATTTGTTAGGCAAACATTCTGGGAATTTATTTTAATGGATCCCTGTCTGCATTCAAACATGAACCAAACCCAGTGTTGTAAGCAATAGAAGATACAAGAACAACTTCTGGTAGCAGATCCAACTTTGAGTCATGAAACCTGCAATAAATGTACCCTTTATTAAAAATATCTTGTCACTGTCAATGGCTTTTGAGGGCTCTTTTTGTGGTTTTTTGTGATTCTGATACGGATTTAATAACAGTATTTACTAAACAGAATACACAAGCAGCTGTATTGACAAATCCCAGATTAACCTCTCCACTTCTGACCTTTCCTGTACCCAATCTCCTACCTCAGCTGTCTCACTGATACCTCACCTAACTGGCATGCCATCAGCTTAACATGGCCAAAATTGACCTCTTTGTCTATCCACAAAAGCACTGCATCACCAGCATCCCCCCATCACTCAAGCCTGTAATAAAAATGTCATTTTTGTTTCACCTTTCCCTAGCCTTCCTAATCCAGATCATAAATAAATCTTTCTGCTGCTTCTCCTACACATTAAAGATAATTTTCTTCCTTTTTGCCTGCACAGCTAAATGCTCACTTAAGCTCCTGGTTCTCATTTTGATTCATCTATTCTCAAGCTCCATTACATCGTATCAACCATTCCCTTTCAACCCATTCTAAATGCCGGTTTTAGTTTTATCTCCATTTAGGTTTCATCACAATGGGTAAAAATTCCAAAAGCATAAAACAGTCTAAAGCCCAAAGAGCCTTGAATCCATTTAGGATTCTAAATGAATATGGGGTATTTTTGTAAGCACTCATGCAGCTCAAGATGCAGATTATTATTAGACACATGAACATCTACAAAAGCTTCTCCTCCTGACGATAGCATACGCCCCTAAGTATCTTGGAAATTGGACAATTTTACACTCTCATCCACTCTTCTAATCCTTCTGCCACCTTCTTACATTTCACGCATCAATTTTTTTGGTATAACTTCCTAATTTTGTCCTTTTTTGCCTCATTTTCTTGCTTGGCATTTTAAATTATACTTTTTCTGTTACCATCTATTTTATATAGAGTTTTGCCACCTTGTCCCACAAAGATCTAAAATTCCATTTCATGTCATGCCTTTGGCATAAAACACCTTTTACTTCCGCCTTAATGGCACACCTAACTCTTAAGTAGCAGTTCACTAATGCCAGCTCTTTAAGGTGCTTAAAACAGCAATAGTAACAAAGCAAGGAACTGTTCATATAAAGAATGCATATGTACATAAACAACATCTATCTGATGGCATATTGTCACTCTGCTTACTTTATTTCTAATTTCTGACATTCTAATCCACATCATTTTGATGTTGTACCATGAGACTGAGTCTTCACTGGGAACAAGAAATCATCTGTTTATACATATATTGAACCCATAACTTCTAATAATTAATGCACAGAGATTATAGAAGAAAATTATCAAACACTCAACACTAAAATTGGAAAACCAACCATACAGAGGTGTAAATGAACCGTATTTCATTCCTTCCTGATTTTTTCTGCCTGGGACTGCCCCCTCTCATACATTACATTAAAATTTTGCTGAATTTACTATTAGAAATCTAAATTTTGGAGAGAAAATGAACAAAAAAAGAAAGTGTTAAAGTAGAAGTATTTTTATGTGTTAGCCAGAGAAAATTCATGAGGGTCCTGCAGTGTGCCCTGAGGCAGCAGCAGATTAACAACAGTGGTCCACAGCTGACTTGAAGAACAAAATGAACCAGAACCTGTTGATGTTCCAACAGGCTGTTCTGAGTTCAGGTGCTGAATGTCACAGAGGGATGTTTCTGGGCTGTGAAAGACAGCAGGCCCCGTGTTGTGCTGAAGTGGCAAGTAGTGACAGGACTGGTGATCAGTGGGCCATGGCCCTCAGCCAGCATCCGTCCCTTCCAGAGTGGAAGGGCAATAGGATTGAATCCCTAGGAACAGTGTGGTTTAGAAGTTTTGTTAAAAATTTTGTCCCTGGAGTCCAAATAAACGCAAACCACCCACGACCTCAAAATTCTAACAGCAGTTTCTCCTGTTTGGTGGCCTCTCCTGTTCCCTCTGCCCTGATCTAGCATGATTGCTAGGTTTTGTTTTCAGTGGGTCAAAGCCTCTACCCCTGTAAAAAAAGACCACCCTCAAGCTGCTTGCTTAGTTCTAGTGATGCTATAATTCCTGCAAGCATCCATTCAACCAGCCACTTCCTTTTTATTGGATAGGCTTCCACTCAATCTATGGTTTAGCTTCACAAATGCTGCAAGGAGCATGAAGGGTATAATCAGAGTAGGCAGCCATGACTGTGGAAGAGGAAGGAAGGAATTGCTTCTACTGGCACTTGTGCCAAACTAAATGACTGTATGACCATGGCTTTAGACCATGACCAAATGGCAACTCTAACTTGTCAGATATTATTAATAACAAACCTTTACCTTCTGGATGAATTCTTGAGGCATACATATGCAAATAAGCACAGCACAACAATAAAAAAAAAAACACCACGGAAAAGGTATTTAACAGCCTTCACACAAGCTTTAAACATAATTAAATTACTTAAGAAAAAATGCAGAGTTATTTTCTATCCACAACAGGAAAAAATATTATCTTCTATTTGTATATTTATTTCACAGCTATAAAACAAAGGAATATTTAAGTATTCTAATCAAAATATCAGAGCTTCTTATTTAGTAATCATTGTTGCATTTTAATGGCTGTTGCTATTAGAATGTTTTTGATAAACACTAAATGTGACAGCAAAAACTATCATGTTTATTTTATAAAAAGAATTCTACCTTAAAGCCGGTATAAATTCATCCCATAAAATACTTGGAATTTTTCCGTCAAAGAGGTACTAAAACTTCCCCCTTTAATTCATTAGTTTTCATTCAACTTTGATCACTGCTATAAAATGCTATTCCTTTTTTATGATACCATGATCAGGTTTTTTGGCTTACCATAAAGAAAGAGAACATCAATCATTTGTATTATTCTATCATGATCAGTGCTCAGGCGGGAATGCTCAAGTAATTTTATTAAATCATGCATTACCTGCAGCCTTCAGTTAAAGAAAAACAAACCACTGAATCCAAAACTCCAGTTAGCAAAGAAATATGAATCGCTTTTTTCTATATGTATTATTAACTATCTTGTACAAACAAAAGTCTAATACTGAAGCCAAAAATGATAATAAAAAAATTAGGTACATTTAGGGGTGAAGCACTAAGAAATTCTGCCAGAAATGTTAATTCAGCACATTTAATGGTGCAATGAAATGGCCAGAACAAGTATTAATCACCTGATATTATCTATTATATAACAGCACGTACTCCACTCCCTTTAATTGTTACTAGTTGAAATGGCATTTGAGCTCAGTAGAGACATGAGAATTAAGGTCATCATGATATACAACCAGAACTGCTTTGCCAGGTGTTCTGCTGAGTATATCTTGGCTGTGACTGTCAAGGCCCCACTTCTGCTAAAAGTTGTAATCAAGACACCCAGAGAGTAAAAGATATAAAAATGACCCCCAGACTAAGAGGCATGTCCCAGTTTCTCATGAGAAAACATTTGTAACCAACAGGTCGAGAATGAATACGACCAAGAACGTGTTTTCCTTCTGTCTCATGGCAGAAGGAGTAACCGTGAGCACAAGACTTTTCCACATGGGAGTATGTCTTGGGGTGACTTTATGATGCTGTATCCCCTATCGCCGCTCTATGCCCAGCTGTGAATCCTGTGCCTTTCTGTGCCTTTAAAACTGTGTGCGAGAGGAAAAAAAAAAAAAAAGCCAGGTGAAATTTTCAAAGCAGTTTGTGCTCCAAGGGCACAGAGATAGCTGCTGTTGCTGTAGAGTGGAGGAAAGCACCTTCCAGCTTTTCCCATCTCTTGGCTCCTTTTCTCGGAAGAGAAAGACAGAGTTAAACTCCTTTGCTTCCCTGGGACTTTGGCTTCTTCTTCTCTTCTGGAACTGTTCAGAACCCCAGAACATCAGAACCTCACCGGGCAACCTTACACTGGCCCAGAGAGGGGGCTCCCCATGCCAAGCTCCAGCTCTGGGGAGGAGAGAGACCAGAAAGGACTCTTAAAATCTCCACAGCGAGAGGTTTTATTATTTAGCATTGTTATTATTTTCCTGTGTGTTTGTTAAATAAATAGGTTTTTTTCCTTCACTGTCCTCTGAGGAATTTCTTCCCAAATCTGGTGGGGGAGGGGTGGCTGTAACCTGCCTTCTAAGAGAGGACGCTCCAATTCGGATGTTTCTCTGAATTTTGTCTCAGACAGGGACAGAGTATCACTACTAACATCTCACTGATAAAGATAGTCTTCATGCTAGGCTTCCTACATTCTTACATCTGTCCAGAAGCTTGGAGACTTCCTTCACGTTCCTCCCTTTACCCTTCGGTGAATGTAGTTCCCACAAAGGCTGCTGGATACTCAGCCCTGCAGATGACTTTGTTACCTTGTCCCGTATCAGGAGAAAAAGCACTACAAATACTGCCACTAACATTCACCAGCTTATTTCCACTGGGTCCCAAACTTTAGCTGCAAATCTGTGGGAATAAAACTATGGACTTATCTGCATATGCCTTGGACGTGCATTTTTGTTAAACTTAATCATCTTCTAGTTCTAAAAATTAAAATGGAGACTTGAAAGCATGCCTCTACATTCAAAACATGTTATTAAAGAGACAGAAGGGGTTAAAACCAGGGAAAATGAATGTTTTAGACTGTATCTCTAAATAAGTAAAAACAATATTATTATACACATTTATCCTCTTGCCTGCAAAGAGATGTTGTGTTAACAAATTTATGAAAATGCAAGAAAGTCATGAGTAGAGGAAAATGGCCAATTAGTTGCCCGCATATTTAAAAGAGGATGAGGGATGAAACAATCTGACTTCAAGCCCTGGAGACATAAAAAAAAATCTCTGCCTCTAAAAATACATTTGCCTGGGGATTTGGGCTGGGAAAGATCCAATCTTGTAAAAGAGGAAAAATACATCCCCAAGTTATACTGCACACCCCTGGCCTCTAAGGGGCACCTTCTAACAGGAAAGCCATGTCACTGTTCAGTGTTTGTGATACCTGGATTGGTATTACAGGAATATTTGCTAGAACAGCACTCTTCCCATATTTTTTTGTGGGCTATGTGCACAGAGCTGCTTTAATCCCTATTTCCACCCAAGCCATTTGGCTCATATCCACACTGCTCTGTGCAACCTCTCCCTGGTTGCAGTTACACCACATGGAGTTCCAAATAATCGCTGGATTGCTCCCTACAGCACAGATATTCAGGCATTGGCGTCTTTAGCACATTTGCATAAAGCACTTCTGTAACTGCTCAACAACCGCTGGATTTTTTCTGGGGATGCTTGTGCCATATCACACAGGGTTCAGGGAGTGTTGTGGCACCACGGACTGAAGATGATCCAGGGCACAGCTGTCCAGAACGAAAGACAGGGATGCCACCTGAACCACAAAATCAGGAAGGGTAGTTAGGAACATACTGAATCCGTTTATCAGACCTGGACAGATGTGTAACACAAACTACAGTAACAATGCAAAGTGATTGATATGTTGGCCCATCTTACAAGTCCTATTTTTTTCCCAAAAGGCGTGTCAAATACTGAATCAACCTCTAGAAGACATTATTCTTGTTCTAGACATTCCAAATTGAAAAGGGATCAAGGTGTTGAATTTTGTTTTAACAAACACAATAAAAATAAAGACCTACATGCAACATTTATCTTCTCAGAAGCTTTTAAATGCTCTCCACATGATGCAGGGCAAAATTCAAGGCCCAAGATAGGGAGAAGCTACAGCAATTGACCTAGGAAAAATTTTTTAAAGTTCCCTAGAAAAAGTAGGCCTGTTTTTCAATTATGGTTGGCATTGTCAATACTAAATCACTTGTAAATTCCATCAGGAATCAATCGTATTTTTCTTCTCAGCATGTTCACATATTCCCCTAGTGAAATGGATAATCCTTGCTGAGACTGGATAATTATCTGGTGGTAAGGGTAGCAAATGAAAATCAAGTTACCAAAATACCTCAAGAGATTGTATAAGATTCTACAACTAGTCAGAGAGTAAGCAAAGCAGCATTTTGTAGATGGAACTCAAATGCTAGTATAGGTAAAAATTCTTCCTATTTATTTCCATATTTATATGTTAACTCTCCATAATTCAGTGGAAAAAAAGAAACAAATATCCTAAACATAAGTAAGTGGAAATTCTTAATTTTTTTGGTACTGTCACCTATTGGACATTTGCAGGGGAAGTTCCAAAGCCCACCTTGCATATCACTGGTCCCTATATTTGTTATTTATTTGTGCAGATGTTCCTGCATGCAGGATAAGATTTCCAGGTAGTTAGGAGCTGAGATAGTTAAGGGCCAAAAGTTCAAGCATGCAACCCCAGTCATGCCACACTTTAGGGCTGCCAGGGTTGTCTCTACTTGAGGGGACCCCTGGCCCAGGGGGTTGCACCATCCACTTCCCTCTGCTGGGCTTTGTGTTGGCATTTGCACTGCACTGTGCTTAGCACAGGAGGGAAATAAGACCCCAAAAAAATAGTTATAGACATCTGGACCTCTCTGCCCCCACAGAAAGGCTTGGCTCACCTGCCACTTTTGGACACATCCCTCCCATTTTTTTTTTGAAGGAGTTTGGGACAGGTGGACTGATTCTCTCTCTCCTCCTTCCTCTGTGCCTTTCCGCAGTTTATTACATGGGCATGGCATATTCTGGCAAAACAATTAGAGCCTTGCTAGTACAGTGCTGGGCAGAAGAAGCAGGCAAAACTTTCTCGCTTGCCTACTTAATTCTAAAAACTTGCCTCAGGATTAAGCAAAGACCTTTATTTTAATATCCGTGAAGTAGAACAAAGTGTCAAGAACTTTGAAGTTGGTCCTGACTTGAGCAGGAGGTTGAACTGGATGCCAAGTGCTGAAGTTTGAACATCATCTTAACGTGCATATGTTCCAACTACAAAGATATGGGGAAACAATCTCCCTTTTCCTCATGGCTGCAGCTCATTAATCCCTATTCTCTGCTTGTCACCTGACCAAAAAGCAGCTTTTAGTTTTCAAGTTCTACTGTCTGAGAAACAGAAGACAATAGGCATGTACTTTAGCATGCCTGAAGTAAAGAAGATTATCTTCCTCAACAGACATTCTATGCTGCAACATTAATACATATAATTCTGATGAAGAGCCATTTACATAATTTCATATGGCTTTACCTGAGCCTTCCTAAAGTTTTGGTACTGTATGTGCAGTTGCTACCTGACCTTGGTTGATTTATAATCCAATCGTATAAACGTCAACATTTTAATAGGAATAGTCAGAATCTGAAATAGCTTACAGTTGAGTCAAAAGTACACAACCTGTTAACCAAAGAAACTTGCTAAAATTGTTTTAAGAAATTTAGTAATCTTATTTTGGTCTTCCTATTTTGACTTGGTTTAAATACACAGTAATTACTATTCTAGAACTAGGATTATATCCCATATATATGGAGTAGTTGCTATTTAGCTCATGGGAAAAGAGCTTGTGAGTATAAAGACTGTTTCATATTTGCTCCTGAAAGAATAAGAATACTGATGAGTTGAAACATGGATTCATGGCGAGAAGAGAGACAGCCTCAACAAAGGGTATGAGATGCTAGAAAGCAGTAGTCAGAGTTACTGTGGTCTCATCACTTCCCACCTTTCTAAAAAGAACTACTTTCAGAAATAATTTTTATTGCAATATCCATAGATGTAGCTTTATAGTAGTGCACTTTTGCTAGGTGGGCAATAGGTCACACACACACCTAGGAGCGTCTCTGCATCGGCTAAGAATAACTGTACATAAAGCTCATTTATCATGCCTTGGTAAAAGGCAGATCTTCCAGCCTGCTCTTATTTCTCTTTTTAATCATGTTAACAAGAAAGCAACCAGAACACCACCACAAAAAAAACCCCAAACCACACCACAGTCTGCATGGGCTGGATGGACCTGTATGGACTGGATACAACTGCATAAAAAATTTACTGAATCTGCCTCTCTATCTGTCTGCATTTAAGCTGTTCTCCACGCTTTATTTGCATATCTCTGTTCCCAGCAGTAACTTCGGCACTGGAGGGTTTTCTGTTAAGGAAAGCAGACCTGATTGATTGCTGCCAGCTCCCCCCACTGCTCCCCAAGCCAAGCCCCTCACTATAGGCTCATTGCTTCCTTCCATCACCTTAGCCTGAATGCCTGAAGCAATGTATCCGTATCTAAGCTTCAGATCAGGTTTGCAAGGAGCAAAGGACCTAATTAAACCAACTGGCAAAGGAGTTTAATCAATAGCAAGCTATAAACTCACATCTTTGTTTTATCTATAAATACATAAATTACAAAAGAAAAGTTGAAGGCAGCAAAAGAGATTGAGAGAAGCACTATCCAATCTACACTATCCAATGGTTCCATTAAATTAAGCCTCAAACTATTAAAAAGAATAGCTTGAATTTCAATCAGGAAATGCAAGATTCATTGTATGCTTTGATTGAGGTAGGTGAAAAACTATAATTTATTCCCTGTTTCCATCTTATTTCAGCTTGCAGTTTCTGCTCCTTAACAAACCTTTCCTTCAGCTATTCAAGGTACAAAATCCTTTTCAATTTCCAGTAGTGTTAACCATATACTGCAAACCTCTTTGTCCATTTGATTTGGAATGCAACATTAGAGATGCATATTCTGGTCAAATACATCTTCATTATTCACAGTCTTCACAGCACTTTTTAAAAATATTGTGTACAGTGTGTTATCTACACAGCACATGGGCTTTTCTGCATTGTTAAAAGGGACTTTGACCACCCAGGCAGCCTTGATAACCAGAAGTACCTCTGTGGTTTCCCCTTTGCATGAAAGTTGTCAAGTCTTCTGCTCTGTTCACATTGTTCTTACCATCTATGCCTTTATAAGCCACAGGCTCTTTTACTGTTTTCGTGATGTTGTGTTTGCAGGATCCTGTTCTAGGCTCCACCAGGCTGAAGCAATGGTGAGCTCCACCACAACACCACGCCACACATGGTGTCCAACTCCACGTGCCCCACTGCCACACTCAGACACATCCTTGGTCCTAAGCGATTTCTTAAAGAGAACATTTTAAGAAGTGCAGAGTCCACTTTTTATAGAGGGTGTAACTCAATACTGAATTTCCAGTCCCTCCCACTGTGCCTTCTTTGCTCAACTTCTTTGCAAAGTACTAAGCAAACATTCTTCTCAAACTTGCCTTCTTTTATCATCACGCTGATACCTTCACATGCAAAACAGAAAGGATTTCATATTTCTAAAATATCACAGTATTTACCTAAAGAACCCTCCATCTTAGATTTGCAGCTTGCTTTCCATAGATATATATATGAAGGTTCACTTCCTGTAACTAGAATTTCACTAGAATCCCATGGAAAGAGATACATCTGAATGTAGTTTTCACTTCTGTTTAAATCAAGCACCAAACTGGCATGGAAATGGCAGTAAAAATGTACCTGAATAGGTGAATATAATCTATATATAATAACAACCATTTTTTTTCCCTGCTAATAGCTGTCTAAACCAAAATAAATAAACCTGACTCCTTTTTCCCGTCCTGGCATCCTTCAAAACACGATTTATGCAATCATATGCCATGCACTCTGAATCTAAGATCGTGGCAGGTGTTGAATCTGCTCATAAGCTGCAACCAGGTTTGAGAGGTGGGGTCTCAGAGATGAACACCTGCATTTCCATGTGGTGGAAATGGGCACCTGAAGACAGGCATCCATTAGTGCTCTCGCTGAAGGACAGCCAGCAGCAGGTTATCTCCTCACCAAACATCCCCCCTGCCCAGCCCGTGAATTAACACATCTGGTCTCTGGGCTAGCCACCACTCCCTCATGCTGTCAAAACTGCAGGTAAGGAAGGCTAGACTAGGCACCTGCCAGGTGACATCTACTTTGGAGGGGTGAGGCTACGTTCAGGGGTGGAACTGTCAGGACTGGGTTGTGACAGGAGACACAAAAACCTGGAAGAACACTCTTGATTTCCCTAAAAAAGGAATAAACAACATGTTTCAAAAAAAAAAAAAAAAAAAAAAAAAAAGAGTCAAGTAATCTTTCAGAGGAGCATTATTATGCTAGTGACAGACACCAACTAATTTTTCCCATCATCCTTAATTCTGCAAGGAAGCTGCAACAAGACAAATATCAAAATCTGTACCTATCACTATACTAATCAAGTTTTTTTACAACAACGCTTCACAAAAATCTTAGATATGCAGTGGAGCCAGATGTTGGGTTTAATAAAATAGATCATTCAAAAAAAGCGTTTGCTGCATAGCATTGACTCAGTATTTTTTCAAGCTGTTATTCATCCTCAAAAAACTTAGGAACCCCATTGCTCTATCTGACCTACAAATCACTGACTTACATTAAGACTGCAGTAGCATTTTCTCTTCTTCCCATATTGCAGTGCTCATTTTATTACTGCCTACATAAAAAATGTGGAGAAATATAACTTCACATTTTAAGCCTTGCTTAATTAATTAAGTATAAAGGACTCTATATCTTCCCACAAAACCTACATCTTATTTATGGTTACAGCCATGCCATTTGGATATGTAGTTTCAGAAGGAGAATGAAGAATAGACTTGCCCTTAGTTTATAGCCATTCTTTAACATCAGCAAAAAGTCACTCAGAAAACTTACAACAACAGAATGAATAATTCTTTAGAGAATTTCATAGAGAAAGTTATTTAAAATTTACTTTAAAAACAGCTTTAGTCAGTAAAATCCCTTTCCTAATGTTTTTAGTATAATAGAAGAACGGAATTATGTCAGGCTTACAACAGACAAAGAGAAGAAATAATTTAAATCTTCAGTACATGAACAATTAGGCCCATGGCAAAAAAATTTCACTTCTGCAAGACAAATTCCAAAAAGGCACATCTGAAACACACCTTCCATCCCCAACTGTTAGCTATGAAAAATAACTGATACACCTGCAAACTGCTTCACTTTGCACATAAAGAGTTGAAATCAATTCTTTTGCTGTTTTCTTTCTTTGACAAGTTTGAACTAAAAAGAAAATTTGCACTTTTGATGAAAATGGTGAAAAAACCAAAAGGGTAAATTTTAAAATTGTACAGCATGCAGTCACTTGTGCTGTTTTCAAGTTACAGTAAACAACAAATCAGCAATTCCATCAGGTGCCTGTACATCAGACTGATCACACCGTAAAGAACTGAGCTTGCATCTTGAAAATTTAATCAACAGTAGAATCAGAGAGACACTTTAAACAAGCAGACTTAGTGCTGGGTTTTCTTTGTTTTGCCTCTTATCTTTAGGTAGAAATGTCAGTGGAAAGGAAACTCTTCTATATACTGATCATCAGCTATTTTCACTTTGGATCCTGTTGGCAATTAAATCTTGGGTCGCTTACAAATTGTAAGAAAATAATTGTTACATGCCTACACTGAGAATCTAGTTTGTATTTTCAGCTTGGAAGCTGCAGTCATTTTTAAGGAAGTAATACTTTAGTCTTTTGAGCTAAAGACATTAACAGGGAGATCCTTCCAAGCATATGTCCCTAAAAAAATAAAATTAACTAAATGGCAAAAGTGTTAAAAGCCACATTAAAAGGTGTATGAGGAGCAGAAAAAAGCCTAAAATTCTCATCATATGCAGAAAAACATGCTACTTCAAAATAAACACTTCATGATGGTAGTTCAAGAAAATGCCAAGAGAATACAACTGTTGACATTTACATAAACAATTAAATGTGATTAATGAAAGGCAGCATAGCTAAATCAAATCTAGTTTGTGATCACTAATTTCCAAGTTCTGATAATGTATTGGCTGCATTTTTTATTTTGATGAAGTAAGTTTTTAATGTCTCTTGTTAACTCCTGTTAAACGACCAGGTTTCTACCACATCTGGCTTCTAATTGCACATAAAGAGCAGCTGCTAGGATGCGCTCTACCATTTGAGACAGGAGATGTCACTTTTGCTTACAAACATATCAGTTCTATGCATCATTTATGTTTTGTAACAGCCAAAACCTCTTCAAAGTTACATTTCCCTATTCCTAGCAGCTGGGTTGGCCTTGTTTTACTCTGAAGAGCCTTTACGAGATGCACCAAAGAGCAAAATGAACCTACACGGATCTACTCCTCCTGGAGCACCAGTCTGGAGCTCACAAAACACTGAACACTAAAAACAAGGCCTGTTGAAGTAAACAGGATGTACAGATGCTTGGCAGTGCAAGAAACTGAGCAAGTAAACTAATTTAAAACAAATGTGAAGGCTTAAAGCAAATTTTAACCCATTTAATATTGCTGTGGTTTGAGAAATGGAACAGAGACACTTAAGTTCCCAAATAATATGGAAAAACACCAGTATTCATCACTTTTTATTTTAAAAAAGAATCCTGCACAAAGAAATTTTAATATTATATTTCCAAATCAAAAACCAGAAAATAGACCAGAACTGTAACATTGATGATGTGTATTTAAGTATTTCCTTGGTTTGCTTTGCCCCATTTGGGTAATATATTCAACTTGGGTATTTTTGCAGAATTTTTTGGATGGACAAGTACAAGAAAAAAAGATTATGCCTCATTCTAATGTTTTATCACTTACAGCCCAGACTTATCTCCNTTTTTTTTTTTTTTTTTTTTTTTATCTTCCAGAATCAAGTCCATGAATCTTACTGCCCTCAACCAGTTCTGAAATTTTCTGATTGTGAAAATCTAAATCCACAAATCCCAATGTAATTGTTCTGCGGTCAACTGATGCTACATATAATATAGACACGCATTCAACTTACTATTTTAAACACTGAAAAGTAAAAATACAGTAATTTTTTGTTATAATCACAGTATTTAAATAAATACTACACCTCTTTAAGCATGTTGTTCTTAACTTTAATTTGTACACAAAATTGTGTAACCTAAGAATTTTGGAAGTTACAGCTTGGAACTGACACCATCAGCTCAGGGTTATGAATTCAAAGGAAATATTTTTGCTTGCCTCTCAAATTTTTAAATTTTTAATCTGTTTTTCAAAATTAATATGGAATTTTTACTCCATACTTACTCATTAAAAACATCCAGTAAAGCTTAGTTACACAGAGGTCTATGCTGTCTCTTTGCTCTCCTCGATCAATTACCAACCAAGTAACTCAACACTGCAAATGGCAGGGGGAGGTGATACCTCTCCCTTTCTCACAGTGGCTTTCAAATATCCTTCAACTTTCTCCCATACAGCAATATTTAAAAATGGGAAAGTTCAAGTGTTCTTTACATTTGGTATTGTAATACTCCCCTTCAATGTCTGCAAGGGTAAAACAACTGATTAATATCCCCGCGCAAATTGTGATTGTCTGTAGGATGTCAGTATTTGGATAGGTAGAAGCCAGGGAAACTTAGATTGTGGCAATTTTCCCATTTCTCATGGATTATGGAACAGCTGTCAGATGGTAACAAGTTACACTATTAAGCTAGTCTGCGTTTGAACTGGTGACCTAGGAGTGAAATATTCTCTCTCTCATGATCGTTCACTTCCTCATTAACAAGGCCCCTGAGTCTTTTGCTTTCCACTGAGTAGTTCTTCCTTTTTTTCTTCTCTTCCTTTTTTTTTTTCCCCAAGTCAAATGTATTTTCCTGATTATCCAGTAGGATTACTCCAACTGGTACACCTCTTTCAGACACCCAGGGACAGAACAACTGCTGGCTAGGGACTTGAAATGGAAAAGGTAAAAGACAATGAAGAACACACACATTGTACCACATAGGTGAGATACAGACTGGAAATAATTTGAAGACTAAAATTCAAAATGAAGGCAAGGATATAAAGCATAATGCTGCATTTTTATAGATGTACATATCCACACACCCACACTGCCTGTGCCACGTTTGTCAGCAGAGACTGAACAAGAAAAGCAGAGTTCATCCTGATGGAAAAACACTCAGTTCAAAGAAGCTATATATCAATATATCTGCCAAAATGCCACAGTGGATGAACAACCTGTCCTAGAAATATCACACATTCTTGCTTTCCAAGTCCTGTAACATTATTAACAAGCTGATACCTCTTAAAGACTCAACAAACTCCTGCAGGATTTTACTGAACATACCCTGAGGCAATGGATATTGTAGAACTATAAAAATCACAAAGATATACTAGAGAGAAAAAACCCCACAACCCCACTATCAAAAAACACAAAACTGTCAAAGTGACTATATATTTATTCACTAGAGATGCAGAAAACTAGGAGAAACATAAAAGAGGAATAGGTAGCAACCACTTAATCCTCAAAGCAGTGAAGAGTAGATGACAGCCAAACATAGAGGAGCAAGAAACATAAAAATAAACTATCATTAAGAAAGGACAGAAAGGATAACAGGCATTTAGTAGACCCAAATCACAGCTATGTTTTCATTCATCCTTCTTATCATAATGGACTAGTAGGAAAGTGGAATGGTGAAAAGAGAAGGAAGATTCACAGCAATTACCTATATTTAAAAGACTTGGCATAACTAATTCTGTGGATGTGCAAGATTATATAGGACTTAGTAGCAGGACAATAACACAGTAGTAGGTTAGAAACCCTAAAACACACAGTTGTCAATATTTTTTTCACAAAAACAAATGAAATAAAAAAGTGGTGAGTGGCTTCTGTTATTTTGTATAACCAGATTTTGCAAAGAAGTATAAAAAGAAGTTCCCAACCAATATATAACAACCACATATATAAATATACACTTATGTCACTCAGCAAAGGGTCTGACCTGAGGCACATAACCCAGGCATCTTTTTCAGTTAACTAGGCAATTAAAATTAAATCTGGACACTCTTACAAGTGAAGGTGCCACTTTATGTTTCAACATTTAATTTTAAAAGGAATTCTAAGTGTGTTGGTTTTTCTGCAAGCTGGGGGTTAAATTACCCTCTCCTGTGTTTGAACCATAACCAAAAAGCATTTTATGAGTGCAATAATGCACTTCAATAAACAGAGCTCACAATGGATACTCACTTTTCTCTGGGGAATGAAGAAAACTTGTGTTCTCTTTCTGCCTCACAACACATTGGCAGTCTAAGGTATCCTTTGAAGGCACAGAGCCCGTTGTGTATTACTGGATATATTTCACTTATATAGATGCAGGAAGCAGTTCAGTACAGCCCCTCACCTAAGGTCTAACTATTCTCATCTCTCCAAATGTTACCTTTCTTACTTGTGCAGAAACTTAATGTATTATTTCTTAACTCCATCTGAGTTCCCATTTTAATTTTGGGGAAAAAGATTGTGAGGGAATCATAGAAAACGGCCTTAAAGTTAAACCCCATATATTTAAATTCTCTTATTTATACTACAATAGCCATTCTATTACCATAATAATAGAGATATGAATATAAATAAATGCTCCACTTCATTTTCGTCAGCATTTGCAGAAAATAATATGACAGAGAGCAGGGCTCCAGGGACTAATCTGACATTACTGAACAACCTCTTTGCCTAGGATGTGCCTGTAGCTGCCTTGCTACAGACAGAGTACACAAAGGAAGATCTACTGCTGGCTTTTGAATGGAAGCCTCAGAGAATGATCCCTGCTGCACAAAGAACTCGCTAATGGGAATGCAAATAGTGTCACCTGTATAGAGCAAAATAAAAAAACCCAAAGCAAGAAAATCCCAACAATTTAGCACCCAGATAAATACTTTCTAAAGAACATTTCTCAAAAGGGACCCTTTGTGGAGACACTTTCTGCATGCACCTCAGGGAGCAATGGCTGAGATCTCCCATCTTAAATTTATGTTAAAATTTTATCATTCCATTTCAAAAGCAATGAAATACACGAGAGGATTTCAGCTTCAGAGGCCATAAAACTTAACAATAATGAAATGTACCCTAAAATATAAGGGTATAGTATCAAGCATTACCTTAGTGGATACAACTCACACAAAACTAATTTCTGAAAATTTAGTAGCAACCTGCATGTGGTAAAACTACCAAACTCATTTTAAACTACTATTTTTAATGGAAGTGAAGCATATATTATAGACCAGTTTAAAGGCTCAAGAAATCTGCTGCAAAAGGATTTCCAGTATTCCAGCTGGGGAATACCCTACACTGTTCATGAGGAGTGGTGCTCCAGGAAAGAGCATGTTATCACTTTTGAACTGCAGAAGGAAAAGAAGGGATGTGGGGGCAAATCAAGCCTCTCAGTGGGGCTCTTTCAAGGATAGACTCCTGCTGGTCCGGGGCATATTGGGTAGCACCTCATACCCTGAGAAAAGTCAGGAAGGTCAGAGTCTTTATTGATAGCAGAAGGCTACTAAAGTAAAGATTTAGAAGGTCATTAGAGATCATTTAAACAATAGCCCTTAGTATATTCAGCAAAATAAGAGGCACTCTCATTTCCACATGTAATCACTTGGAGACAGATACAGCCCTGCAGTTCACAAGCTAAAAATAACTTTTAATTTTTTTTTTTCTTTTTTTTAATGAAATGTGGCCAGTTACCTGCTCTTTATATTTGGCATTTCATGTGCACTTGAATGTCAAAAATCCACAAATTTTCAATTTTTATAATGTCCCACGAGGGGAAGAAAAAAAGAAACTTAAATACCTACAGTATTAACAGCTTGACCGATAAATTTGTTTAAAATTAACATGGGAGGAGCCATCCCCAAAATGCCTATGGATCATATGGCACATCAGAAGGCACCCAGATAGAACTAGAAGACAAAGGTTCCATGCAAAATTTCCCTGAATGAATGAAGTTAAGGTAAAATCACAGCTCTGAAGGGAGTACTTTCCTGACTTTTCAAAAATTATTAATAACTTGATATGAAGAATTCATTTAAAGTCATAATGTCAGAGTTGAATTTTTCCACTGTTCCACTGCTGATCTTTAATACCTTTTTAGATGTGCATCAGTTGAGGGTGAATTTAGAAAGAAATAAAAAGCCGACTAGAAAGTTACATGGCTGTATAAAATGACAGTATAAGAAAGCCATTTGTGAATATATTAGGCCTGACCTTAAACAGGTGGAAATCCACAAGGCTTCGTTTTACACCAGCTGAGAATCTGACCTAATGAATTTAAAGTGACATTTCCCATCAATCTTTTTTTTTTTTTCCCACATTTTCTATGTATTGTATGAACCAATGTGAACTAAATTAGTTTATTAGCTGCTGTATGCAAGAGTCAGCATGATGACATTAGTAATAATAAGGACCAAGTTCAGCTCTTTCTTTCCTTTTTCCTCCTTTGGCATGATTTACAATTCTCTTTCAGAACCTGATAATTCTTCTTGGCACCATTCAGGCTACCTTGTCTTATTTCAATAAATAAAAGAAAATTAAAGTGGGGCATGCAGAAAGACAGTTAGGGATTAAGGATAAATTGAAGATGCTCTAAAGCAGTAAAAATAAATTGATTTTTATTGCAATGAAACCACTTGTAATAGGCTGCTTCAGCAATCTTGTACCGTGTGATAGAAGCCTGACCAGCCCACACGTCAAAGCCCAGGGGGTGAGGTTCACTGCAACGCCATTTCTCAGCTGAGGTCCACCCTTTGCACAGGTGGGAGGAGAGAGTGGGGAGGCCTGGTCCCTGCCTACAGCATTCCTACTCACGCAGCAAGGCTGGTATAGAATTCGTACTCCCTCGGAAAAGAAAAAGACAGACATGAAATTACCTGCATTTAGATTTTACTTTTACTTCCCAGCAGCGTTGGAGACATTGCCCTTTATTTGGAGTGAATAATGGGACAACCATCATGTGCAGGAAGATCTCAGATGTGTAATACAAGGGTATAAAAAGAAGAGAGTAACAAGGAAAAGAAGACAGTGTAAGAAAATTAAATGTGAACTGCTGATGAAGAACAGAATCACCATAGTAAGAAAAACAACCTTCTTCTGCAATGGGGTGCAGTCAGTACCCATTTATTCTACAATAAAAAGCTCAGCCTAAAATGACTGGGCAGCCCGTGGCTTTGCAGCAGTACAGTGCCACATCTGCCACATCATGAGGAGCTACTTGAAGTGGAAATCATCTTACTAACTAACAAACTGCAGTAAGAAAACCTGTAGTTAATTCTTGCATTGTGCCACTGGATATTACTCCATGCCATTAATTTGACAGGGCGTCTACATTTTGGTGCACTCAAAGCTGCAAAATACTTTGAATATGTCACAGAATGTGGTAGAGGGAAGTAGGAGATTGTGGCAGCTGCGAAGGAAGCAAGTTTGGATATAGCATTTGGGAGCAAATTAACAAATAATACAAAGTAGCTAATTGATCATTGAGAATGCACTCTCATGTCAAGAATCTTGGCTAGTAAGCAAAGTTGATGAGGGTATAAAACCAATCCTACTTGGCTGTAGCTCTTGGACTTCCAACATCTGTTACAAATAAATTGACCCTGCTTTCTGATGAAGTTTATCCTCTTACCCTCAAGAGCACTCAGAAAATGGTCTTTGAATGTAGGAAAATAAAGTACGAGTTCTTAAACCTTCCACATCCCAGTCCCAATCTGTGAGCTGCAGCCTCAAGTTCTCAGATTGCTGAGATATGATAAATTTCTCATCCAAGTCCAACCTATACATATCCTCAGTAAATATTTAATTTCAATAACACATCATATTTATTGCACAAATACTCTTCTTGAACAAGATTCCGCTTCCTAAATACATTAATTGATTTCACAGCGGTATTTAGTCTTGAAAAGAAACAGCAACAAAATCACACAACAAAAAAACCCCAAGAAAAAAAAAAAACACCAAATGCTTATCAGTTCCCACATCTTGGAAAAATAACTATGGGCATAAAATTTTCAGGTGGAGACAACATGTCCTGAAACTCCATCTTCTGCCTTTGAGCACAGGTTAGAGTGGCTTTTAACTAACCTTAAGTGTCTATAACCAATAAAGAAATACAGGTACCTTCAGGTACATGACTCACCTTAAATTCCTATTTTAGGAGGAACCAACTCTCTGGACACAGTCATTGCTCCCTACTGACTTTCTGGTCAAGTTGTTAAGAGTTTGACTGTGCAAGCCTATCCTGAAGATAACTGACTTGGGATGGCAGATTGCTTCCCACTGTGGACACTTGGTTAACATTTCAGTATGATTTAAAACTCGAAGGAAATAAAGCTGTTCTTCTCAGCACTTCCAGAAGACATCTGACATGCAGCCTGCAAGGGACTCCATCAGAAAACTGTTAAAGCAGATGGTTTTGTCCTCCATTCTCTGCATATCGAAGGCTTTGCTCATTCCCAGTCGGTTCCTCATTGTCACTCATCTGTGACTTCACTCTCCATCTGTATTGCCGTATGCTGAGTGATAAGGTCATATCAAAATCCTAACCATAATTTTTTAAAAATAACCCTGCTATGTAGCAACCTAGGCAAACAAGATAAAATTTAACAGCAGTATTAAATAATTCCTGAAATTCCCCTCTCCAATGAAAACATAACCACTCTACAAGTACATGAGTATAAAACCAGGGTTGCATTCAAATTCTGCTTGTGTTCAAGCTCATGGCTCTCAAACATCAATACTCTGGATTGCTTTAGGGTGTTTCTTTGACAAATCAGATGAAGAGTTTTTCCTCTTCATCATACATTCCTGTACAAAGAAATAATAGACTATCAGATATTCTTTATAGTAACCATACCTAGACAAAAGAATAAACCTGCAAAGTGGCTGAAGTAAACTATTTCACAGCAAAAGGGTTCTCTTTTTCTCTCTGTCACATGTTACTGCTTCACCCCGGTATTCTAAAATGCCCAACAAAATGGTGGTGAAATTTATGTAGATACTCAGACCTCCAATGTCGCTAAAATTGCTGACACAATATCCTTCTCTCAGGATGCTACTTCTCATGGGTGATGAAGCAAAGAACACCTTAATCTGCACATGTCAAGATAAGTAAAATTCATGTCAGCCCTTGCAAAACAAAACTACTGGTGCAGAAGTTCACTAACCACTTCAGGCCAAACACTGAGCTAAGGAAATGATTCTACAAACTTTGCACAACCACTCAGAATCAACAGAGAACATGAAGAATATCTGAAAGCAAGTGAGGATAAGCCCTTGTTCCAGGCCTTTTGCATGAACAGGAAGTATTATCCTGCAAATTTACTGTTGTTCTGGAATTATGAAATTGGGTTACGTATTAAAAGCTGTTATTTATTCCCCCCATAACCAAGGAAGAACTGTGTGTGTGAATATAGACGATGGAATACCAGTTCAGCAAAGCATTTAACCTTGTGCTCTACAACTATCCCTACTCAGCAAACTCCCTTGCCTCAGATGAAAATTTTAAATCCTCTAGGTAATAAACAGCAGTGCAGGTGGCCACTAGACACTGAAATTATGAGCTCAGGGGGATCATTTTGATGCCTATGCAACCTAACGGCAATACTTGAAATAACACTGTCTCACGAAGTCAACCAACAACTATAAAACTGCAAAATAAGAAGGAAGAAACAGCTGAAATAAAAAAAACCCAACAAGACCCCCTATATATATATCTCTACAAAAAACCATAAACCAGTTTGAATTCTTCAAATTAGAAGTTTTTCTAGCTTAGTACTGAGCACATCGATGAGGAAAAGGAAGAACAAGAACAGTTTGGGTACACAGAGCTGCTTCTCTGGTGTGACTGCCTAACTTGTAGCAGTTCCTTGCTGAGGACATTCCTAAATTTGAGGTCAAATCTGTATCTTGACTCCTTATAATTGGTATAGATTTTTCCCCCTTAATTTATTCAATTGTTGTTTTAATCCATTTTGGCCATTGCAGCATTTGCCGATGTGGCCCCCGTACTACAGGAGAAATTCCTTTGCATTTCATAAATGTGCTGTTTAAAAAGATACATTAGACTGCACGAATCAAACCAATATTTGTTAGTTTGGTGCTCCTTATAGACAGAAAGCCCTTCAGCTGCTGAGCTCAGTATGGATGGTGCAGGGTACACCAGCACAGGCTGCTCAGCGGGCCCACAGGTATCACAATGCCATTCCTGGCTTTTTTAAAGCTGTGTCAGAAGCAGGAGACTTCTACATTTGTGTCTTTTCAAATGCTTTGTTCTTCTGCTTCTAACACAAATCTAAGTGTATTCCCTTAGCAGGTGGGTGTAAAGGACAGCGGGTCAGGACTTGTGGTCAGTTTTTGTCCATCTCCCTCCTGCTGCTTTCAATGTAAAGGGAGGGCTGAAGCACTTCACACTGAGGCCACCTCACATCTACAAATGGAGACAGCAAGGCAGGTGCCCCTGCACTGTTCTCTCTCCACAGCTGCAGACTAGGAAGCAGGAAAGCATTGATATTGATTATATTACTTTTGGGTTTCCCATGGGAAATAACCTCTTCCAAAAAATACAGAAATTCCTTGGGCACGCCAAAAATTTTTTGTATATATCACAAGATACAGTCTTCCAGATACATGAATTATTACTGAGATTAAAACCAAAAAAACAATTTTGCCTTCAGTCTGTTTCCTTTCAGTATCCCTCATGAGTTGTAACCTAAGATGAGCATAAAACAAGAGAAGAGGAAAAACCCCAAATTTCTCAGTATTAAATAACAAAGCACAAAGAAATCGATGTTTTAAAAAGCACAGAATATGACAGAAATTAAAACCATAAATGTAAATTTAAAATTAAGAAGACATTCTCAAGTCTTAATCTACAGCATCCAATAATCACCAACAAGCAAGCTACAGACTACACTTAAGTGGATGGTATTTCTATGTCAGGGTTTTTACTGTCTGGATTTTTTTATGATTTCAGACATCAGGGCCGGCTAATACAAAAAATCTTGATGGGGACAGGCAGAGGAGTAAATCAAGTGAACAGCACAAGCCAACAAATAGTGGAGTTTTGCAATCATAAAATACCACATCACGATGCTCATGAAAATTTTTCATGTAATCAGGGCTAACCCAAATTTAGTAGTAAAAAAAAAACCCTCAAAGGCTATTCTCAGTGTTAATACTTAAACTGAGTTAGTTACTTTTTTTAAAGCCTTAAATTACTATGAAGCATGTTATTATACTTCAGGTAACTTCAGATTTTCAGGAATGGTAAGCATGGATTTGTGAATGAGTCTTATTCAGCTTCACAAAGAGCAAGAAATGAACAACAAGCTTGACTCTATTTTAAGACTTGATTAATATTATTTATTTAATTAGAATCCTAATATATCTTGCAATTTCAGGGTGATTGGGTAGAACTGCAATTTTCACTGAATTTGACATTTTCACTGAATTTGACCTTTAGTTTATTGGAGAAGTAGCATATTTCTATGGGACACTGGGCAGATTTCAAAGGCAGTGAAACGGGGTAGGATTCTCCTCCTCTGAGGGATTTTCAGAAGCAGTTGGTCTAACTTCGCTCCAAAATCCCTTTGTATGCAGATTAACACTCTCTCACTTACATAAGAAAATCTTTCCCTCAAATCTCGCAGTTGTCATGCACAGTAGCGACTCTGGGCTGTCCCTTTGATTACATTATAAATTATTATTTGTCCTTGGTTTCCAATCAATAGGAAAGAGTATTTTGTCAAAAGGCACGCTGTTGGCAACACTCGAGCATATTCATGAGGGCTTAGCAGTGATTACGGTGCTCAGGCACAGGCAGCAGCAGAGCTGCTCTCACCCGTGCTTTGTCTGCACTGCACCTTGCATCCTTCCTGGAGATTTTCCATAGGCTCTAATAGCTCCCAGAAGGCCTCCCCATGGCAGACCTTTGCACAGCTGGGAAGCCGACGTTGCTATGGAGCACCACCACCATTACTGAACAAAGGTGCAAAACAGTGCATTACAGCTGACACGCGGCTCTGGAAGGCATTAAGTGTCTTTACCGAGCTGTCACTTACAGCCCTGTGGGAGACAGAGGCAAGTCACGGGTCCAGGAAAATAATATAGTGCATTAGCAATAACTGTGACAGAAAGCTGAAGGGGTTACGCAGAATTAGTTATACCACATATGGCCACACTTGGCAAAGGCTGACTGAACTAATATTGACTGTTTCAAAGCATACAGCTCTGCTCCAGCCTCTCAGAAACTCACATGCGTTGCTGGAATGATGACCTGACAAAGAGTTATTACCTCTATTAAATATAGATATGTATTAGACATTATATGTATATATAAAATAGATGTATATCTATTAATTTATCTATGTGAGAATCACACACTCTTTTGAAACTTATACATGCCAGCCTTATTCACTGCCCTATGGGTTGTGAATGCACATCCCTACACCACAGTTTACGCCTTTAAGCAAGCCAAGTAGTGCTCTTCACTATTTTAGATCTCTGACACTCTCTTCTGTAACTTGGAAAAACTTCCATATAGGCAAATGCAGGAAATCAGACAACATTATCATCCATCAAATGTCCCTGATGCTGTCAACATCTTCAGTTCTTGGAGTCAACCTATAAAATATGCTTATTCCTATACATATTTAATCACAGTTTTACACAAGAGAGGAAACACAGACTTGCTCTTTCTCCTCCAAATTTTTTCAGAGGAACACCATCAACAGGCAGGTGGCCAACAAAACCCACCAGTTGTTGCTTGATAACAAGACAAAGTCTGGTCTTGTATTAAAATATAATTTACTTTGTGTAATCCTTTGCAGTTTAAGACCCATATTCCTTTCACCTAACTTTGAAAGTCTCTCGCTAAAATAAAACGCTCCACCGGGATGCAAGTTTGTGTGCATTATACAGAAACACACAGGAAATCCTGATTTTCGTGTGACCTGTGAATGTACTCACTATGCACACATTAGGGTCAGAGAACAAGGGATTTTAGATTTACCATTACAGCTGCGGTTACAGGTTACCTTTACTTAACATTGGATCCAGTGGTGTAGCAGGTATGAATTCAGCTGACCAGTGACAATTTGGTACAGTGGAAAACAGCTCCTGATCAAACCAAGACATCGTCCACGTGCTATAATTTCTGCAAGCAACACTGTCCATACCAATCCATGAAAAATTACTACTATAAATCACCATAGATTACTACTTTAGATCACCATACACTGCAATATTAGCTTATCCATTCAGAGTTTTACTGCATTCCAGCAATATTTAGGTATTTCCCCTAGATCAGGGCCTTTTCCTGTGCAACATATGCAGTGGAAGCAAAGAGTTTTTATCTCCCAAAAACTCCAAGACTTTTTTTTTTAAACAAAGGCTTTTTGTTTACACTCATCATGGCTGAATATTATTTTATTGCATTATTCCAGAAAGGATTATGTTGGTTGGGGTGGTTTTTTTTGTTTTGTTTTTTAAATGCAAAGTAGGTCTTTGTTACAGCTAATGACAAGAATCAAGGAGTTGAGGGGCTTATTGTAAACCTCAAAAAAGTGAGGAGATTTGCTTTTACAAGAAGTCACTTCCATTTTATGGCCCAGATGGATAACGCTTCACAGATCTATGGAAATGTAAACCTGTCCCACAATTCTCAGCTAACAAAGACACACAACATGGAGTTAAATTGTATCTCCACTATGAAAACAGCAAATTAAATCAGACGGTTTTAAACTTATGATGAGCTTAATTCAATCTTCAATGAAGTTATTGCAAGGACAAGCATAGGAAGACCTTTAAAAAGAAAAAAGTTAACAAATTCAAACACACAAGTTATGCTTGATCAGTAAAACCTGGCACAAATGCAAACAGTGGCTGGATTCTGACTTAAAAAAGAATTCCCATATTTAAATGGGAATACGGTAGAGGGAAATCACAGTGGGGTTACATATTAAACAGGGGATGAAGAAAGCAAGCTCTCCTTGCTCCAAGCACAGCCCCTTTCAGTGTCCCTACTGGAGATGTACAGGAGTTATTTCACACCTATGGCTGCCTGCACCTTACAAGATGATTTGATGCACCCTGGCCAAGCTTTTTTTTCTGCTGTTCACATTTTACCTGTTGTCTGACATCAGCATCCACGATAAAAAGACCTGCTAAGGAAAATGTGCACACAATTCATGGAGTGCTGTGTTCCAAAGGATGTAGAGAGAGACCTGGTCAAGCATTACCTAAAACCAGTTAGCTTTGATTTTCAAAAATGTAGCAGCATAGCACTTCTATGATACAAAAACTTACAACTGTATGTATCAAATATGCTTAAAAAAAAAAGGAGGGTTTGGATTAATATTACCTATGAAGGTGCTGTTGCTTGACACCACAAATTCAGTTGTCTCCAGGGGAACAAGACACTGCAGTGGTGCAATGAACAGGAATACTACAATAAGAAGTTTTTTAATAATTTCTGATAATTCAATAATTTCAAGATATGCTTTGAAGATGGTATGGCTATGCATAATGAATATTTTATATCAACTTTTAAGGGATTTAGGTTACTTCATATGGGATTGGCACAAAACAAAAACCACACCTTTTAAGAATTTTAAGCTGAGGCTTCCTTAAACATTGAAAAGAAGCAAACAAGAGTTATACAGCTGCCAACGTTTCTCCTAAAGTTACATTGTCCTTCTGTTAATAAAATAATTCAAGTCCACTACTACTAGCCAAATGTAAGGTTTTCTGTTAAATTTTGGGGTTTAGTTGCATCACACCTTTATCTTAGCATTTGCCCAAATAATTCAAATCAACACTGGTGAAAAAAAATGACAGATGCCCATTAGCATAACTGACTGATCGAAAAATAACATTAATGCCTTATTACTTATAACATATTCACCCAAATGTTTCATTAACTTCGTAATGTAATATTAATGAGAAAGATAACTAAAATTTTCTGGACCCAGCAAGTGCAAACTGCCAGCTAATCATTAAATCCCAGCTCTCCTTTCACTTAGTTTCATCTGCACAGGTTCCTCACAAATTCCCATTCACAGATCACAAAAGAACAATTTGGGTTACTTCAAGAATTAATTAGACATTTGTATGAAAGCCACTAGAACAACTGCTCCTCCTGCGAGTTCATAAAGCTGTTTAATTTGCTCTTGTATTTTCATTCAGGGAAGCTGGCAACACCACAATAAAACGCAGCATGCAGAGATAGCAAGCCAAATTTCTTACTTAATTGTTCACTTTCATTTACTATGCTCATTTAAAAGAAGCAAGCACTAACACCTTTTAACCTCAGCAGTGACACAGCTGGGGCACTCTTCACACATAATACGGAGTGACTTGGAATGACTCGCCCCTTGTCAATCTGTAAAGAGCATTCAGGTTGAGATTTAAAGTCTGTACTTGCATTAGCAAAAGGCTGAAATCCCCTCTCTTGTACAGTTTATCTTTTATTATGTTTATGTCTTAGCAGCTAATTGCCTGAAGAAAGGAAAAGAAACGCTGAACAGGAAGTATTGAAATGCGTATTAAATGATGAGGAATAATAAGACAGCATAATTACTGATTTCTTTTCTTTTTCTTTTCTGGACCATCTTACCTCCTTCACTGAAGAGTTAAATAGCCATTTGAATGATGCTCTTTTGCAAAGCTGTCTTTATAAAGCTTCTATTGAGAAGAAGTAATAGACAGGCTCATATATGGGACACAGGACAGATCGGATTTCTGTATTCAGCAGAGGTATTCTGCAAGAAACTTGGCTTAGCCATGGAAATAATGTCACTGAAAAGTCAGTGTGCCCTGTGGAGAGCTAATCGAGGGTGGAGATGAAGATAATCCTCCCTCTGAACAGCAGCCCTGGCTAACCATAGCTAAATATCTGCTCCGTACTACTGCAATATATTTCCCTAGTCTCCCACCGTGGAGCTGGAAAGCACTGGTGCATCCTTTCCGCTTCAACATGAAAGTCCTTTTAAAGATTTTCAAATTCACTCTGTGCAAAGGAAAATGCAGCCACTCAGACTCATGTGCAATGTGAAAACTGGCTGGAGCATACCAGCACTGATGTCCATCTGTCAGCATGGCACTTAGCCCACAGACAAGGTGGGACGCCAGTTTCAGTGGGGTGTAGGTGCCAATTAAATACAAATTTAGAGTGATAGCCTGCAGAAGGCAGAAAATAGCATAGATTCTGCAAAGAGGCATTTCTGATGGCAAATACTGCCAAATGTTTTATTGTAAGGGATCACTTGTGTTTATGATAGCAGGCATTACGAGTCAGATCCAAATCCCATGAAAGTCAAAGTAGCCTTCCAAACACTGCAGAAAGTATACATATGTAATACGTGTCACAGTCTGCTCTTACTAACTTGAATAGCAAGACTATTTAACTCATCATAACAACCGAGGCCTTACAGAACATGCCTTTTCCCAATCAATCTGCATGACAGTGAAAACTCTCTGTGCACAGAAAGTACTAATTATGTGTGATTGACAAGGTAAAAAGAAAGACTGCAGTGCTTACCCCTAAAAAAACCCTACAACACAAAATACACTAAAAGGAAAGCTTGGCTGGTTGTAACTCTGTCTTCATCTTTCCCCATGGCAAACAGGTTGCAATTAAGTAATATTCATTCCAGCTACCTCCTAAATAATTTCTGAAGCAAATGTGTTACCAAGATAAACAAAATCTGGAAATTTGCATTTATTCCTCAGTGAATGGTGTTCAAGGAATAAATAAAGATCATTAAGGTACAATTGTTCATCGACAAAAATACTCTCAAATTTCCTTCTCAATTCCCTCCTCCTTTGTTCCACTACCTACCTTCCAACCTCTGCTACTCCAGCCTTCCTCTCCTCCAGAGACAAAGGAAGATGGAAAACAGCACAACAAAAACCCCCATGGTTTCTGTGAACTGCAAGAGATGAGAAGAGCTGCAAAGGCAGGATAAATAGAGGCAGCAGTCGAGGACCAGCTGCTATCAAACAAGTCAGACCTCACAGGTGTGAATCCAGATTGAAAGCTATTGGAAGCAGCTGGGTGTGGGAGGAACTGAGAGGGCAGTGGCTCAGAGAGGTT
Source organism: Machaerirhynchus nigripectus (assembly GCA_013397975.1). NCBI lineage: Eukaryota > Metazoa > Chordata > Aves > Passeriformes > Dicruridae > Machaerirhynchus > Machaerirhynchus nigripectus. The sequence goes on along the minus strand of VZRQ01007802.1, from coordinate 2,572,084 downwards.
GAACCACAGGCAGCTGTGGGTTGTCAGAGTTATGGACTGTGGTGCTGGACAGTGCCTTCCTTCAACCAAGCTTCTGGAGCTCCGTGGTGCCAGACTTGGAAGAGAGGGACATGGAGCATATAAGAGAGTTTCTTCTTCCCAGGAACACGGACCACATCATACATGGCTTTCAGATGCCATCACCCTTCCAAATGCAATCAGCTCTTCCTCACTTACTTTTTCCCCACTTGCAACCTCTTACCTAACCCTGCTCCCCCACGTCCATGTCTGTCATCCTCAGGTGTTTGCAAATGTTGCCAATAAGCACAGATAAGCGGTTCTGAAAGTGTGCAAAAGAGACATTACTGTGTTTTATGCAGCACATAAACTTATCCCGCCACTTTAAATGGAAATATGTTGTGCAGGAACGATGTTACAGCAGGAGAGTTGAACATCTTGGTGTCAATATAGTTCTTATGGCTTGTTTCTGTGAGGTATATCACTCAAACAACTTTCGCCTTCCCAAGCTTTAACTTGAAACCGTCTGAACAGGGAAATAACACCTCATTTCCAATGCCTGTCTTTGTTCTTCTGTCGAAATTACAGCATTTCAAAGCGTCAAATTCAGCTATCAGGCACATTTCTGCCACTTCAACAGAAAAATTTTTCTCTTGTGTCTCGTTGTTGTTGTTGTTGTTGTTGTATTATTCAGAGACAGAAAATTTTAAAAAACCAACAATCTAAATAAAAATAATGTATGCAATCTCTTCAGAGTACAGTTGATAAAATATTCAACATTAATTTTCATTAATTCATGTAGGAGAATTGCTAGTGCCTGTTTTACAAGGAACTGAACTTTATAGAGGTGTGTAAACATCTGTCCTGCATTAGAAAAAGACATAAGGAGGATTTTTCAGAATCCTTAACATCAAGTGTTTGATATACCTAGTATCTTTAGGTGCAAGCTTGGACAGGGGTGCTTTTTCTAATCAAATCTTCTCTTAGAGAAGCTCTGAAGAATGAATTTTATATCTGGAGGAAAAAAAAGAGGACAGTTTAATATCTCTGCATTTGTTTTCCATTTTCTTTCTCTCCTAGAACAACCTTATCCCTTTCCTTCTCTCTCTGAAAAATACTAACTGCAGCACACTTTCTCTATGCTGCATAATACAGTCTCATTTACTGAAAATAGTTTGGGGGAGATGAGCTTCTGGAAGGTTTAGGGGTGGAGGAATTACAATCTGATTGCCAGTTCCTGCAAAAGACCCTGGTTAAAGTCACTTTTACTGAATTCATCACTGAAAGGCACAGAACAAGTTATCTCCAACAAATATACAGAACCTTAGGTAATATTCCAGCAAAGAACAAAATTAATCCTGCTCTAAACCACAGGAGAACTTAACAAAAGAGAAATACTAAAAGAATCTGTCAAACCCTGGAATACAAACTGATGATGGGTACCAGAAACAGCAACCAGTTAGTAAGAAAGAACTATAAATGTACAATGCAGCCCTTCAGTGTGGCCTAAGCAGTGCATGTCTTCAAATTTGTCAGTGAATTGTAAAACCAAAGGTCTGTTACTGAAATCATCTTGCAGGTGAGGCTTCCCTTGCATTCCTTCTAATATATGACAGACATGGCTTATCAGATTTAAACTTCCCAGATCTGAGACAGGAGAGAAACTGTGTTCTAATTTAACAGGATCCCAAATCATTAAAGCTCATTAAACTATAATGACAGGAAATTTTAGTTAAATCCACAGTGTTAATACACAGTGTAAAGTACAGAATTTTGATAGAGGATAATTTTCTGCCTTTACTATGCCTAAATCTGAATAACAAGTTTGAAGAATACACATAAATTTTACCATTCCATTGTACATAACCACCCTCCCCCAAAATCAAGACCTGACATTCTGTGAAAGTCTTAGTTCCTTATATTCCTTATTTCCCTATATTTCCTCATATCAAGAACTCTTAGCATTGTGAGTGCTGTCTTTAGGATAGCAAAAAGGCTCCATCCCTTTCAAGTGACAGGGTGTGAGCACAAATTTCCTGGTAGAGGCTCACAGAGCCTTCCCTAGAGTTTAAGGAACATCTGCCATGCTTTTCCGTAAGCAGATGAGTTAAGAGGGGAATATTAAATGGTATCAAATCACAGTGCCCTAACTTGGCTGCCTTGAAAGCAGACAAAGGGCGATCTCTCGAAGAACATAGAAAGTATGGAGATGGATTATTATTAATACTAATTTTGATATTAATTATTAATAATAATTAAGAATAATAACAATAAGAGTAACAACAATAATAATATGATTCCTATTATGCACTAAGGAAATACAGCCTCTTTTTGTCACAAATGGGTAAACTAGAATCTCTAAAAACTAATTTGGCCAGAAAGTGGTATGTACTGAAATGATCCCTAGCCAGCATTTCCTGTGTCAGTGTCTGAACTAAAACAGAGCCTTGTTACTTGAAGGGCTGCAGGTGGAGACAGATGTTACTGAAGCAAAAGACAAATCCATAGATTGAGGGACACCTTTAATGATGTCTCTGGATGCCAGGCTCCTGGATGAAAGGTGTTTCACAAATGGAACTCAGGTAGTCTAACCCCTTAGCCCCCACCCCTAGCTTTAGAGACCTGGATCATTCTCTTGCCATCCTCAGTGCTAACTGCACAGCAGCCTGACAATGTTTTTGCCATTGGTATGACCTGCTGAAGCGTCAGAGAGCTACAAAATGAATGCATTAACAATGGCGTAATGGCTTGCTTGTGCTTGCATGCCACAGGTAGAAGAAAATCATGCCAGGAATTTGGAAAGATCTGCTCTGCATCACCAAGGTATTTGTGAATGCCAGCTGAGACACAAGCCCTTAGAACCAGATCCAGCACAGGCAAAAATAAACTCAGTTTTTGACTGCTTAAACCTCCACCTACTAAAATACTGCTTTTGGTCAGCATTTGCTCTTTGGGACAAAGCTAAAAGGAGAAAAATCTTTCCAAAATCTCAGCCTTATCACCACTTCTTGTTGCCTCTGCTGCACAGCCACTGTAGTGAAACACTGAGTTTTATTTACATATAGCCTCCCTAGTACTGGACTACCACATAAAGAGTCTTTTTTTTCTGCCTCTTTAACTATTCCTTAGGGGAAAACTGCCTAAGCAGAGGCCCTTCCTAAGATGGGGCTGTTGCAATGGGTTCATGGCTCTTTTTAGCCTCTCCTCTCCTCTGGGCAGAAGGTGTTGTTTCAATAGTGCACAAAGCAAGGGCTGGTTCCCATCCTGCCTGCTCCTTAACTCTGAGCCATGAGACACTCTGAAACCTACATAACTCCGGGCATGCCTGTGGTCATTGCCCTCATCCCACATTGCCAAAGAAGAGTTAACTGAGGATCAAGCACTTCACTGTTTGAAGGAAAACAGATGTCCTTCAAGCTGTAACTCCAGAACGTCGCTCTTGGTACCAGAGATCAGGCAGGAGTAAATTAATCGGCCCTTTCCTGCTTTGGGAGGTGTTGCATCATTTTAGAAGCACACAGTGAGTATGAGTGACTACCAGAAATAAAGTGCTAGCCTAGCTGAACCAGAGCCAAACTGTGCCAGGGAAACTCCCTTTGCTCCTTAAGCTGCAAAGATGAAAACTTTCAGTCAGGTTATGCAAGGTACTGAAAAGAAAAAGAAGAAAAAAGAAATTGATATTTTGCAGTTAGAAGGAAAGAAGTTTTACCAACAGGCCACATAATGGATCATTAACCAATACATCCATATTCAGAACCCAACAGATTTAGTGAGGCACTGTACAGCTCATTAGCACTAGAGATAATAGCTGTTGATTAAAAACTGACACATTGATCATTTGTTAAGGTTTTTGATCTGCCCAAAGCTTCCACACGATTTCTTACAGTCTCTTGCAGCATTTTATCCCCTAGATCATGAAAACTGTGGTTTCAGCTTCATGAGCACACATCCTTAGTCCATCTATTTATGGTATTTATGCAGCATGTCCCTTGATAGGTTCCTGCCCATATAATTTAGTCATAAAATCTTGCCAGGCCCATGACATGATTTGCTTCAAATTATTAAACCACTTTGTTCATTATTTATTATTGCAATATTGTTTGCCCTGTAACAGCTAAGGTTATGTTAGCATTTCCATTACAAATACAGATACATCAAGGGATTTAAAACTTGACTGTAAAAATCTTGCTTTAGGCTGGGAATCTGCAGACAAGGTTTCAGCTGACAAGAGATTTTTTTTTTTAAACACTTTGTACTAAGAATGAAAACAAAATCCATCTCCTAACAATTTGGCTATAGCAATAAGGAAGAAAATAATTGCCATTTGCTATCAAATCACTTTCACATGGACATTTTCCTAAAATAAGAATTTTATAGCATGCTCTGGGTCATTTTTTTGTATTTCAAAATTATAAGGCAATTCAGCTCTGTAAAGCTGGCCACTATATCTTCGTAATAGTTTCATATTTTATGTATGGAACTCAGAAATTGTACAAAAGCATCATTCCCTGCACATGTAAATGTAAAAAATTGCTATTTAAGGACATATAATGGGCATTTCTTCACCTCAATATCCATATAGAGGGGTTTGAATATAACTCTGCAACCAAATTGAAAATCCCAAATTAATAATAACATTTTTCAATACTGAATAATTTATTGCTTCTCTGTAAAGTGCTGATCCTATTGCCTATGCCCACCTCATCAGTGTTTATTGGACTGGTGTATATTTTTTTAAAGTGTGGCTATTATTTGTGTATAGATGCAAATGCCCAACACAATATGAAATTACAGTTCTTACCAGCATCAAGATTAAACGAAAGAAAGACTTCAATTCTGACAGTGCATTTGCTCATAATTCAGATGCACAGCACATCCTATTCTGATGGATTAGAGAGACAGACAATTCACCTTCAAAGAAGGTGGAAGTAATCTTTGCTTGAGGCACAGCAAATTCCAATACAGTTCACTTTTTCTGTTAATGCATAAGCAGATATATGATAAGGATTAGTAATAAGGCCATGTGGATTCCTGCACTAGGTTGTCTCGGAAATCTTAGGCAGAATTTTTCCATTTGCTCTTTTATGCAAGTACCTATCCATAGGTAGGTCATGGGTTACCTAAATTTAATATTTTAATATATCAAATATTTTCAGTTGCAATGATTTAATGGACCTACTCCTGAGATGGGAAGCTGCAATTTTAGGTAATCATTTGTTTTAGACTTCCAAGTACTGCTACTTTATGATCAAAAGGACTCTGTATTGCACATGATTGCAGTTTTTTGATTGCAGTTTGGAGAAAGAGGAAGAAGTTCAAGCTCACACTTGGTCACTCTTCAGTGTTGAATTTCATTTCTATGACAGCTACCTGAAGTAACCAGAAGGGTACTGTTTTTAATAATGGAAAATTACAGCAAAATTGTAAGTAAAATTTTGAACTCCATCTTTAAAAAAAAATTGTGCTTGATAGATACACTGTTCCAGAGATATCTAGAACAATACAATGTTTTCATCTTGCAACAGCAAAAAGAAACATGAAGACTCTACATATTTGATAAAAAAAAAGATCATTTGAGTCACATCTCATAACTCTTGTTTCCATGGTTTAACATATTATGTGTTTTGTCATCTAGAGTCAATTATGCTTGCATGCGAACAAATTTAGCTACATTTTGAAGAGACTGGTTTTAAGGGTTATGGTACAGACATTTTACAGTCCCTAAAGATACATTTGGGAACTTATCCCTTCTTTGGTCTCTGGGGTACCTTTATCAAATTTATGATATTCAAATAAAATGCTATCATTTGTCTCTGATGCACTTCTTCCCAAATCTTTTTCACACTCACTCCACCCTGATCTTTCTTTAGCCTTCACGGTCACATACAAAAAAAGCAGAGGATAAGACAACAAGAAATGATTCACTGTAGCCCTCTGATCAAAGGCTGCAACAAATATAGAACCACAGAATAGTTTGTGTTGGAAGATACCTAAAAGATCATCTTGTTCCAACCCCCCTGCCTTGGGCAGGGTCACCTTCCACTATCCCAGGTTGCTCAGAGCCTCATCCAGCTTGGCCTTGAACATATCCAGGGATGGGGCATCCAAAAATTCTCTGAGCAACCTCTTCCAGTGCCTCACCACCTTCAGCATAAATAATTTTTTTCCTAAAGGAACTTCTTCCTGTATAATTTTTCCCTAATACACCTCACGGCATCTGGGAACAGATGTGTTCCCAACCTATTCTTGAGGCTTTTGCATCATGAATAACCCACCGTTTCCCCAACTAATCTATTTCAGAGTTTCACCATCTCTATCATTGCAAAGACTTGCCAGACATATAAAAAAGTCTTCCACGTTGTCATGGGGAAGAATTTATTTCCATCTGTCTGCATATGCAAAGACTGATGGGATGACTCTCAGTTTTCTCACCTCTGGAGTCAGCAGTCTATTACCTCCCTCTTTACTTCAAAATCCTGTTCCTGAGTTCATCTGACTGCTTTCCCCTGCATAATTCCACTTCCTTGGAAATGCATTTTCATATGTACCCGTCCCAGCAGATTCTCAGGCTCATTCTGAGTAGTTTAATTTGATCCCGAAAAGGCTGAAAAGCCTTACCCTCCTCCCACAGAGCTCTCTCCCCTTTCCTTTCTAAGGCAACCCAACACCTCACAAGTCCCAAAGAAGGCAACTTCCTGACTGTCACTTGTGTGACAATATTAAGTTTCCTACTGATCTCCTTGTCAAGCAGGCCATAAAAATGAGAGGGCACGTATTTAGATTCACCAAGGTGGGAAAAAAGAAGGAAGAAAGAAATCTGATTTTATTTCCTTTTTATTTCCTGTGAAGTACAGTTCTGTCCAAAAAGCTTCTTAGAAATATTTAACGTATTTAAAAATGAATGCTTTACCAAACTTTGCAGTTCAGTGGAAGACACCCATTAGCTTGCTTCATGGTCCAGCAGAGCTGATGTGACGTAGTCCATGAATAGAGGGCAGTGATCCAGGTGAGGCTGGATAATAACGTGCTGAAAGCTTGGCTATTACTGGGGGCACTAAGCGTGTATCTTCAAATTGATTTGCAGGTCACCTTTGTGTAACCAGTATACTCTAACTCTGTTCTCCTACCTTTCCTAGTGAACTTCCAAACACTCCCAGTGAGTGGGGAGAGGCAGCAAACATCAAAGAGACATCAATTCCTGTTAGCCATGTAGCTCCACGGAAGACAGTGATTTTTATCTGCTTACTTCAGATGAGAAACACGTTCTTACTCTCCTGAAAAGACCTCCAGTTAGTTTTCCACATCTTCCAATTTTATTCTCTTCCCCTCCACCCCACCCTAGCTTTTAAGTAGATTTTTACCACTCAAAAGCTGTTAGAGGGGTGTACAGTGATGTGCAAGAGCAGCACAGATCACAGATATGGTTCAAAAAGAATCCAGCCCAGGTAGCTAAACCAGAGGAACTACAGTAACAAAAGATTCTTTCACCCTCACTGCTGGTCTCTGCCCCTGCTCTGCCATGTTTCAGAGTCAGCACGACACTGCCTGCACTCAGCTGCTTCATAGTCACAGGGCTCTTCCCTCTGAAGAGAGGAAGGGTTAACTGGTGCTCATGACACTTGTTTGCAACTCTAGAAACCACGGCACCCGTGGCTTTATTGCCCTACCTTACGCAAGTCACTTCAGCTCCCTTGGAAAAATCAGTCTGTGGATATACACATGCTATATGTGGTAGAAAAAAAATAATTCCAAGATTGATTTTGACTTCCAAAGAAGATCATTAAAGCCAGTAATCAAGTGCTTCAAAAACTCTCTTTAAGTATCTTCAAGTAACTGAACGTTTGAAATTTGAAAATGCATCAATAACTATTTCAGTTTCAACCACACTTCCTGCCACACAGTAGAGGTGACAGATACACAACAGTAGCTATCGATCTGGAGAATTTAGTTTCTACTCCTTCTCTGGGCTTATCCCTTTTGACTGATTTACAGAAAGACATTTCCACTATTTTTCTTGTCAACAGGATACTATGTTATTAAAGGAGAGGTTATTGATTGAAAGCCACATGAGCCTGGGCATCCCAGTAAATTTTCACTTAGAAGGTTTTAACTTACTTTGTGAATGTATTCCAATCTGGAAATCCAAAATGGTGTCTGAAATCATTAGGCAGATTTAAAATTGAGATTCTGAAAAGTTTGTTGCCAGCAACAAAATTCCAGTGCCTACTAAGCTTTATTCATATTTTCTGTTTGCTTGTTTTAAGTTGGTTTTTCTCAAAGTGTTGTCCGTGCCTGTTAGCTAAGCTGTGAAAGAACTGCCTGGAGACTTTGGGAGTAAAATTCGAACTTGTTTTGTGAGGCAGCATCTATTTCCCTGTCAGAAGGAACTACCATGGGAGCTCCTTCATGCCTCTCAGCACAGACATGAGATTAAAGTTTTTCTCTACAACACCCAGGGGGAACACTCCAGAAAGCAGTTTAAAATTTAAACAGATAATTCAAAAGGAAGCCACAATGCAATGGCAGGGTCCACTCGGATGCTGAAGGGGAAGTGGGTTAACCAGGGGCTAGAAAACTCCCCCTTTGGAGTACAGTTCTTTCCCACAGGACCTCCCTGTGCTGTGCTGGAGGTACATGGATGTGTTTCAGGGAAGACCCTAATTGATCCCAGAGCTGGGTGGCCTCTTGGCCCAGAAGAGATAAGAACTGGTCTACAGGAGAAAGGCATAGATAGGTACAACATTAAAAAACATTGTTTTAAGAATGACCAAAGCTGTGATTACTTACTGATATTTATTACCTCTAGATATCTAAAAAGAATTTTCCATTTTTAAAAAAACACTTAGGAAAGGCACTTCTTGTAGATGTTTAATTATCCTTGAAGTCTGTAACACAGCAGCGTGAGAAATGGCTGTGTTTGAGACAGAGTGGGCAGGTAAGTGGGAACCCTTTTAGCTTGTATTGCCACTGACATTTGTCTCTCATCCAGCCACAGCTTGGATGGTCACTCCTGATACCACATGAACACTAATCCAATCAAGTGGCTTTTGGATGGTTTAAAAGTGAACTCCAAATTAACAATTAGCATTTTTTTTCCTTATAATATGCTGCCAGTCCTGCACAGATCCAAACCAGAAACAGATCTAGTGGACCATTGTGGGCCTATGTGGATCTAGTCTGCATAAATTTAATCCCCTTATCTGCAATCACAGTGTTAAACGATACAAGCCTCCAGTTGATATTCTTAATTTCATTCAGATGAAGGTCATACTGATTTACCTTGCATTGGTAAATTGACAGTCACAAGCTATAGCTGTTCAAACCCTGACACCTCAGTCATTCAACTAAAGTGGTGCCTAAATCTATTTTGGGTCAATTGATGAAAAATATATTTTTAGACCTTTTAGATTGCTGGTTTGAAACAGAAGGAATAGCTTATTTTCAGGCTGGAATCAGATCTTTTCTTGAAACCTATTTGTCTGCTCTTCATTCCCTTTCTGTCTTTTCATTTCTCATACAATACTGTTTTATGTATTCCTCCCTAAGGCATAAAAACATATCATAAGTCATGTGTGAACTTATAAACTCTTTTGAGATACAGGGATAGTAAATTCTGAACAGTATCATTTCCAATGTCTGAATAACTCTGAACTGAGCAAACCATCTGTCAAACCCACCAGAAAATGTCCTCCACAAGGTAATAATCAGAGGAAGAAATTAAACTTGTCTTACTTACCTAACAGTCAGATCTTATAACAAATGCACCTATTTATTCATGGCAAAGTGTAAATAGTTTTTGCATTCACGCTTAATACAGTGTCGCAGTCATCATGGCATACAGATAATCCATATACCATATGGAGGGATACACTACTGATTACTGCACCAGCAGCTACACCACAAAAATCAAACCCTGCAGACCTACAGAAAGTAAGTCTACATCATTCTTTCTCATTGTTGTCCTTAAATCCAGGAACAGCACTCTTATAAAAACATTTCAGTTGTTTCTATTAAAGATAAACATTGCTTCTCAATTACACTATGATGAGAAAATTTCATAGAATGATAGAATGATTTGGATTGGAAGGGACCTTGAGGATCATCTAGTTCCAGCCCCCCGTTAAGGAAACTTCCCAGTGTGACCACTCATGAGACTCTCTGGCCGCCACACTCCCAGTGTCACAGAGTGTCACTGCTGGGACCAAGGCCCCTTCACAGGTTCAGCTCCAGTGACCCAGCGGGTCCTGCCTGACTCCCTGCACTCCCACTCCCACTCACACTCAGACCAGGTTTCCTCACTGGCTCGATCCCAGGTTACCCAAAGTAGAGTCTCAGATGTCTCATTCCATAAAGCCATTTATCCACAGTGCAGTAACACAGAAACAGCCCGAGCTGGTGCCTCCACGGAGGGACCCTGAGCAAAGAACCCCCTGGGCTTTTATCCCCTCACAGTCCAAGAGCACCAAAGTCTTGCTCTTCCTCCTGAGCCATCGAGCCATTGCCTCCTGCTGTGTGTCCCAGTGTCCCTCACCTGGCTGTGCCACAGGTCCCTGTGCCCTCTGTTGTGCAAAGGGTGGCAGTTCATGGCCCCTTGTCCCAGGCTCCCACCTGGAGGTGAACCTGCAGCCCCATCTGCAGCTGCACCAGAGCTCCCTGCACTGAATGTGTTCCTCAACCCCCCTGCCATGAGGAGGGGCACCTTTGACTAGATCAGGTTACTCAAGGCCCTGAGCACCTCCAGGGATGGGGCATCCACAGCTTCTCTGGGCAGCCTGTTCCAGTGCCTCACCAAACTCACAATAAGGAATTTCTTTCTAATATTTATTCTAAACCTGCTCTCTTTCAGTTTGAAGCCATTGCCCTTTGTCCTATCACTATATGCCCTTGTGAAAAAGGGCTCCCACTCTCCTGCTGTCTTGTAGGCTCTCCTCAGATACTGAAAGACTTCTGTAAGTTCTCTTATAGAGAACCATCTCTTTTCCAGGCTGAACAGCCCCAGCTCCCTCCTCCTATCTTCATAGGGAAGGTGCTCCAGCCCTCTGAGCATCTTTGTAATCCTCCTCTAGGTTTGTGTCCTTCTTCTGTTGGGGGCCCCAGAGCTGGACACAGTGCTCCAGGTGGGGTCTCACAAGAGCAGATTCGATTACTTTGATGGAGTCAGAAAAACATAATCAAACTATTCAGACTGAACCACAGACAACACTTAAAAAGTGTTTAAAGAACTTAAATATAACTAATTTTTAATTCCTAATGGGTTGGGCTAATTTGTCACGAGCTTACAAAGAAGCATCTTCAAACCATAAGAGGTTTATTGCATTTTGTATCAGTATGGATGTAAAGTACAGCCATCATTTTGGTTGGTAAATCAGCACACCAATGATTTCTATTGCATTCATTACTGCATGTGAAAGTGGGATAGTAGTATCTTTACAGATCATTACTTTCTAGATGTTTATTCAACTAATTATAATCATCCTTTAAGGAGATGCAATCCATCATTTTAATAGGTAAAAATCTCTTTTTTTTTCCTGCACTGCACACAAGTTAGATGAAACATTAGGTTTCAATTTCACACAGAGATCTTTATTTTAAAATATGTAATGATGGCAGAAGCATTTGTCCATGAATATTTATTAGCTGACAGCACAGGGATTTCTGTGATTAACTGTGCACAGTGACTGCTTTACTCTGTATGCCTTGGTAGGCTTGACCACCTTGTGGATTTGGTTGGGGGACTGGAGTCCCTGAGAGCAAAGTTTTCAGAGGGCTCCAAAGCTGTTCTTTCTCCTTGCTTGCTTGAATGGGGTGTCGTGGGCTGCCCTGGCAGGGAGGGAATGTGGGCTTGAGCCCCAACAGGGCGTGAAGGGCTGGGAAGGGAAGGGGTCCAGTCCAGCTTTGGCTGGGCCAGGGAGGGGAGGGGCTTGGTTGCTTGGGTTTGCTTCAGGGCTTGGTTGTTTATCTTCATTTTTCCTCCCCAGTACCCAAACTGGTCATTAGAAGCTTGTGTTAATTGGCAAAAAATTAAGTAAACTATCCCAGGGCTAGGACCATTTTGCCTCACCAATATGTTAGACACTTTTATAGCTAGCGGGGTGTTAAGCGCCGAAGGAGGGAGCATTGTTACAAAAGACTCCTCTTTTCTGGACTTCAACTCGTTATTTTTGGCCCTATTCATGCCCCATATCCTAAAAAGGTAAGTGAATTGCAGTCTGAGGACCGATACCTCTCTGCAAAATTTGCAGCAGATTAACTGGGCACATTGACTCCGAACACACCAGCCAGACCTCCTCTGCCAGCTCATCTCCGAGGAAGGGATGATGGAATTCACCCTCACAGGAGATTTAAAAGTGATGACAGTGGTTACACAGAAACATTTAAAAGGCAGATGGCTAAAAAAGATAGATAAAAGTAATTGTAGAAGTATTTAATTTTGTTTTCCTTCAGTTTAGCTATTTTTCAGTGCCCAACTAAAATCTGGGGTCTGTTGAGCATGGCAGTTTTAAAAGTAGGGATTCAAAAGTATTTCCGTTCTCTTTTCTTACACAAATTAAAAAGAAGTGCACTTTCAATTCTAAGTGGTTCTGTCAAGTTGGTCAAAGTCAGATCTAATGTAATTGATGTTAAAAGCAAAGACCAAAGTATCCCAAATGTCTTCAAAAAATAGACTAAATGCTCAATGAATCACATAGTTCCAGAGCATCAAACCCAAAAAGTTCCCTGTTGCGAATGTATGATACCTCTTCAAATGCCTTTAGGGAAGATTAAATAGTTAGAACATAATTTCCTGTAATTATGTCCTTCACTAAGGCCATTCGAACTTTCCAGAATCTTAATGTAGCATAAAAATTAGTCAAAGAATTCTTATGAAATAAGAAAGGACAAAGAACTAACATGTTAACCTCAGCAGAAAAATGCATCCTCAATATTTCAATTAGAGAATCACAAAATACAACACTGGTAATTTCCAAATTACACTGTAAGTTGACTACCCTGAAAATACTTCATAACTTTACATTATATAATTCTCAGATCTCATTAGCCCTACTGAGTTTAACTCTCCCAACACCTCAAAAAATCAGTACAGACACATGGTTCGCCAACAGTGCTGCTGAAAATTTCAGACATGAATTATTAGAATGAAGAATTCTGGAAGGTTGTTTGTTTTGTTTTATTCTGGATACTATCCATGCTCATAGCAGATCAATGGGAATATCTCCGAAGTTCCAAATCTTACAGAGGTTTCAATCAAACTCTTGAAAGAGAAGGATGGTTTGATAGGTTTGTGATTCTCTTTCTTGCGGAAAATAACAAAAAAAAGAACATGACATTTGCTGTGCATGCAAGATTAATATGAATGATAAAAAAAGACAAGCTCCCCCACCAGCTTTTAATATTAAAACTAGAAGTGTAAGCATAATATGTTTAAAGCATTTGTTTAAATGTCAATATCCTGTCTGCTTCAGCAGCGATGCAGGCTTTTGTGTCACTTCTCCTGACTGCTATCGATTAAACAATCATGATTGCTAATGAGGAAGCAAAAGGCACTACTTTTAATTCCACACTCATTTTTAACTCTACTGTTTCAAATGTGAAATTACCTTTGTTGTTTTAAAAATCAGTATGTTCCTTAATATAGACTCTGAAAACTGTAAGCATGTACATTAGACTATCTCTCAATAATTCCCACTCACATCCAAAGGTTATTTTTCCCTCCCTTCAGAATTCAATTAGTCTTAATGAATTGCCTACCACAAGCTGTCAGTAAAGCAGAACATATAATCACTATGAATGAAGTTTTCAGGATAGGCAAGGTCTAAACATTCAAGTGCACATAAGCAGGGGTAAGGAAAGATTATGTGGCTAAAACCCATACAGTCTATTTGCTGGAGGCACTGGAAAATGTCAGTACACAGTGTTCTTCCTCCATATTTCTATGGAAGACTTTTATTCATCCTTTAATACAGATAATAAAGTCATTTAACCTTTTTGTCTTGTGACAGAAATATGGTACATGAACAGATGACACCAAACTGATGTCCTGGGTTATGGGAGGACATAACATCTCTTTTTTATTCAAGCACTATCTGTACACCCCAATGGTGTCTCATTTCTAATAAATATTAACAATAACACAAGAGCTATGAATCCTGGAGCTAACTAATTTAGCAAGGCAGTGTTTTCTAGATATAAATAATCAAAGCAGGCTTGGAAGTTATAAAACATTTCCCTTTATTTTGTTGGAGTTGGGATATTTTTGGGTTATTATGTTGGTAAAAAAATGATAAATTTCCAAGTAAATGTGACTGTTACAAAGAATTTCATTGGGAGGGCAGTATTTCCTGTTTTAGCAAGATCTAACTACTTCATTCACTTCTCCCTTCTGGGAACTCACTTCCAATGATTCAAAAGACTTTCAGACAGAACGTATCAAGCGGTTTATTTCCTCATGTCAGGGGGATGATCTCTTAAGGGTTTATCTCAAGTACTGCTGTTGTACTGAGACCATACTCAGGTCTCAGATGCCTTAAAAAGACTTTGTTGTACATGAAAAGCATATTTTGTAGTATGAATTGACATGGATGCTCAATAAAGTCAGCCAGACAGTGATTATTTGCTGTAAAGCTAACATGCTTTTGCCTGTAGAGGATAAATAAATACAGTTCAGATTCTGACAGCAGTTTCACAAAAGAAGTTGGAGGGAGAACAGTTACAAAGTGGAATTATCTGACTTAGTACCAGAAAATTCAGTCTCTATGCACTAATATTATCCATAAAATATTAGAGACAAAAAAAGTAAAACAAATCTATCTCAAGCAGAACTAATGTTCAGTGAAGAAAATATTAAGTGGGTAGCATATTATCCCTTCCATCCATAAACACCTGTCTCAAGAGCCCTGAAGGCAGCATGGGTGACACCTTCTATGGTGTAAAATCCACACAGGTGGATTAAATGGTTATTCCAAAATATTTCTTTTGGTCAAAACGTGCTTCAAGACAGGCATAAAATACATGCTGGGCTGTAGACAGGTTGTGATGGTTTGTGGTGGGGTTTACAGCGCCACTCTTAACCATATCTGCTCTCACCTTTATTTTCTAGTGTCTTGAATTCTCTAAAGTTACTAAAGGTGAGCTTCAGTGGGTACAGGAGCACCACACCTGCAGGGTGCTGTTTCTTTCAGATGGGGTCAGACAGCACGGTGAGGAAGAGCTGCTGGAAGGAGAGCAAGAGATTCCTGCTAGTGCAGGGACACCAATACCACCCTGGGGCTACATCCAAAACCCTTCTGGTGCAGCAAGTGGGGCAAGAAGAAGCTATGCCAGAGCTTCTCAGCTTCTTACCAGAATGCCTGACAGTGTGTCATGACATGAGGATTAGCTCCTGGCAACCACAGCAGTCCTCTGCTAGATATACCTACCATCTGGAGCCATATCTTTCACTGATCTGTTCTCCAGGATTCCTCCTGACTCAGATGAGGATTCATGTTGTATTTGACCATTCCCTGCATCTCCCTGGCCCCCCGCAGGGTGTTTTCTGCAGAACACAGCTGCCAAAATGACTTAACATGGTGTGTGGTATTCCACTTGAGGCTGGGACTAGAAACACTTCGTATTATGAAAATCTTAACATGCTATAGTAAAAGAAAGTGCAGTGTCATGACCACCAAAGGAAAAGCTGGAAGACTGTTCATGGAGAGGCACACAATTCCTTTCTCCAGTTTTGCTGCTCTTCCCTGAAAAATACCTTAAATCATTGTCAAAGACTCTTCTCCATTACCACCTCCAGAGCTTTGACAGAGGGCAGGTAAATCAAAGATCCATAAACACCCAGTCAGACTGATTACATTTCACTGAGGGCCAGATCTTTTAAAAAAAACTTGTATTTATACCATGCACATAAAAAATGAATTAAAGCCAGAACATTTTAAAGAGCTTAACATAACTACCATAAATTGTTACCAGGAATGCAGAAGCTTTTAGTTTTTCACCTAGTGGAGTGTGGTCAATTTTCTCATCTATCATAGCATGTGATTAACTGGTTAAATTCCTACAGTTACAATTTTAGCTTTGAAAAAGAAATAATTTATGGAAACCATTTACTCAGAATTGCTCGAGAGAAAACAGTACAAGTCTTCACTAGAGTTTCATGTCTTACTCTAACAATTTTAATGCTTCAGAGCAAATCCACTCCTCTAAAGCCACTTGGGAGAGTTTGGCTTGTCTCTAAAAGTCTGCACCATATTCCATGTAGAGATATACCATATCATACCATATTTGTGATGAACTGAAGAACTCTGTGCTTGATTGAGTTACCTGTTACTCACACTGATAAGGCACTTTATGACACCATTCTGTTTGTTAATCATTCAGTGTTGCCCGCTATATCACTTTCCATTATTGAGCTATGGCGTTTGTGGTATAACCCGGATTAAAAATATATTTTCACATTTCTAGATGCTTATCTAGAAAATTTTATTCTATTATACATGTTGATAACCCTTTGTATAATGTAGGGTCCACTACAGGGAATGTGTTCAAGCAGGTCATGTCCAGTGAGAGACTGTTGTTTGTGCAGAAACTTTGAACACAGCATTTGTGCATCATCTTATCTATAAATGAAAAAGGAAAAGGCAGGGGTAAGATGGGCAACTGCAAGCCCAGAGCAAAATTTGAAACATAGCTATCCAAATATAGGATAAACGTGCTGCTTGATGTACCTTGAAGCATTAACAGCAGAAGTACCCACAGGAAGGTGCGGCTGTTTGGCACCCTAGAGATCAAGGGTAAACTCATGAGGGCTCTGGGTAAGTAGCTCAAGTTGAAGCCCAGTCAGTCACATTGCTGCCATGATCCTCATTATCTGTGGAAGTTGGCACACAGAACAGATGCTATAATCACAGGGATTTTGGCTATATGTTAGTTTTTCTGCTCAGCACTGTTTTTAAGGTCCTTAAAACAGTGGTGAAAACAGTAGTTAGATCTTAAACTTTTTTCAGAAAGTCAAACCAAGCAAAAAGCCATGCTACTTGAAGTCCTCCTATTACATGTAAACATTTTTCACCTTCTTATTTTTCTCTTTAAATTATCTGTCCCAGTCATACAGACGTACCTTGTTGTTAAGACAGGAAAATAAATTTTAGATTTCCGGATTGTTTAAGATTTGGAATTTAAGCTTAGATATTTCAGTGGTTCTAAAGGGAAAATTCAAAATATATAAAGATGGTGAGGATTTCCACAAGGTCCAAATCTGCACACAAAAGCCCAGCTTTGCATTCATGATGGACTGCTACGGAGGTATGAAATGCTGGTACAGATCCTACACTTAGATTTATTTTTTTTTTCCCTCAAGTGACTTTTCAAAGGTGGATGATTCTGGCTCTTCCATCTTTTGCTATGCTGACTAAACCTGTCGTGGGAGGGGTTACCTGTAGACAAGAGCACCAGTGAAAATCTGGTAACAGGTCCCTGTATAATACTGAGTAATGGTAAGAATTTGCTCATGTGTTGTTAACAGGAATTTAGTCAGTGGAAGAAATACAGACAGACAACTAACAGTTGTTAATTTGTAAAGAGAAGGGGTAGAATAGAGAAGTCCTAACAAACTCCCCAACTTTCCAAATATTGTTAAATAAATATGTAAACCTCGTCTCTCTACAGTGCATGCAAGCCAGAACTGGTCTTTAGGAGTGCTGCATTGTGCCTTAAGTGCATTAAAATGTCTTTATCCATGTTCAACAAAGCACCTTTCTCACTTTCTTTCTCTAAACCTTTTTGTAAGCTATAATTACAATTAAGCAAAGACATGTTTATTGTCACAAAATGTATGCCAACAGCTCACACTAATGCAATCCAAACATTAGTATGAAACATTTTTCCAATTACTGCACAGACTCCCTATAGTGTTTCAAGCTGCTTTATGACATTTTAAACTCCACATATAATACAGTCCTTTAGAAAGCTGCAAAATCTTTCTATTTCTTTCTTATGACCCGAGAAAACCTAAATCTATTAAAAGCACATTTTCATAGCAGCAGGATAAAAATGCTTTTACTACATTTATCTTCAAAATTGGTGGTGTTAAATAGTGCCAAGGGATAAATAACCATAAAATATCACATTAGTGTACAGGGTACTGCTCTAACTAGGCATGAGGGGATGTCTCTCTACCCTTTCATTTCTTCTTTCTATTTGTCCCATTAGAGCTGTGCAATCATTCATCCGTCACTGTGGCAAGCAGTGCTGCTTCATCCCGACTCCTGCCTAAAACAAGACCTAAGAAATAAAGCCACAGAGAGAAAATGGAGTTCACAGCATTCCAGAGATGTCCACACCTACATTCATGACTGATTTTCTGCCATAACACGCTCACTATTTATGGAAATAATATTTTAATAGCGTCACATATGAGTCTTGAAGTTATATTAAACACTCACTTTGCACGTTAGATAGAACTAGCAAAAAAGTCTGATTAGTTAAAAACCGTGCCAAAACCCCCAGTTTTCAGCTCTGATTTAAAACCCAGATGTTGCAACCAGCTTCTGCTAATTTAATTCTGCTTCAGACTCCTGGCACTTCCAGCAAACTTATGATAACTTAGCACAGATGAGCTGTCAAAGTGTTTGAGCTTTAGGCAGATGCTATTTTTCCAATCAAAATACCAAAAACAGTAGCACTGAATCCTAAAATAAACTCAATAAAAAATTGAACAAAGCATAATATTTAACCATGGTAAAGTCACACTTTTGTTACTAAAACATTGAGAAAAACAATACAGCTTGTGGAAAAGAATTGACATCATTTTTGATAAAAATGCATCTAGCAGTTCTTTATCTATTTTGCATCCCCCAACATCCCCCAACCAAATAAAGAAGAGTAACTCACAAGAACATCTGACACATTTTTTCTATATATTATCTTACAGGAATCAACCAGAACATTCACTTTCTCGCTAAAGAACATTTTTCAGCAAAAAATGTGAAAGATAAGTGTCTGAATTTGGGATCAAAACTAGAGTATTTGCTATGTGTCTTACGGAAATCAGTACATAATAATGACCCACTTTATGGGTCATACATGTTCTTTGTTTTTCAAAGGATAACATACATCCTTAAAATACTTTAAAATACTGAAATTGATGTTCAGAAGATTAGGTTTCTTCAGGAAATCTTGCAAAGGAAGGTTTCCTTGAAGGACTGAAAACTGCAAATTCATGTTGTGCATTCTATCAGACACTCATCAAGCACATATTCATTACCTCCAAATATGCCTCTAACAGATGTTTTAAAGAAAACAGACTTCTTAAGAAAGAAACCAAACAATAAAACCCCTGAAATGTTAAGCTCTGAATAAATGCAGGAAGAACTGAAAAAGTTCAGTCTTCCTTTCAAAGGTTAAACAATTTCTTGAACTTGTAGCTACTGGGAGATCTAAACCATCTGGATTTTGTTAATCTAAATTATTTATGAAATCAAGGAAAAGAAGTATCATACTTCAAACCCATGATGTCTGAAGTATAGACGTCGGTAGACATGCATTTCTAAATAACTTTAGCAAGACTGAGTCTGACTCATAAAATTACCATTTTCTTTCACTGAAATTAAGGAGTGATCTCACTAAAATAAACAGTACAAGGCCTATGTTGATGAAACTACCCATTTTTATGTTAAGGCCAAGAGTCAACATACCTGTAGCCTTGATGACCTCATGGACGCAGTACGTGCTTTAGATTTTTTACTAGTTAACTACTTAGGAGTCAAAGCCTAAATCCACAAATGAAATGAGCCTAACAAAGTCAGGGATTTATTTTAAATTCAAAGTGATTTTTTTTCAGCTAACATGAGCCAGAAACCGTGGAGGCAAGTGGAATAATCATAATGGCAACTCTTCAACATTCAGATCACTGGCAGCAAGAGATAAAGGAAATTCAAGAACAAAGCAGAAAGGACACTCTCATTTGAAACATCATTTCATCCACAAATTCATACATCTTGTATTGACACTGCATCTGTTGCTGCAGCAGATTTAATGAAGTGTCTCTAAGCAACTTGGAGATGGCCCTTTTGTCATAGGGAGTGCCAGATAAAATTAAGAGAACTGAAATTATGGACAGTCACTTTGCAGATAGAAAAACATACCTTTCTCGTTTTCTCTCCAAGCCTGACACTCATGCTTCACTGAAATTTGTGGCTGTGCAGATGTAGGAGTTTACTGCATTCCACAGTTCAAATGTTTGGATGGAAAGAAAAGCAAAATATTTAACTGGTCTTGTTTAAAAGAGCAGCAGATCTCTAGGAAGCTACTAAATATACGGTGTGTCAAACATGAATTTAATACATTACAATCTTCGAGTACTCCATCCTAAAATAATTGATAGAACAAAAGTAAAGTCCACATCAGCCTTAGAGATGTTTCATTACTATTATCAGGAGACAGACTGTTTCACAACCTTTTGAGAGCAGTTGTGCCAATTCCTACGTTATCCAACACAGCCACAGCAAAATAAGAATGTTGAGGTGTTTGATCCCGTTGTGAACAACCACCATTCCCTCAGTCTGGAATTCAGCCAATACACTGACTTTGAATATATATGCTGAAAACTTCCAGCAGCAAAGCTTAATGAGAAATATAAACAGACCTTCATTTTTTACCTTCATCATTCAATTGCTAATTAAGCAATGCCTAAAGGTGGGGCCATCCCATAAGAATGGGAAACCAAGAGCCCGACCTGCTGGCAACGTCTGAGAAGCACATGAGCTCCGTGCATTTGGGAAAGCCTGCTCCAAAATTACAGTAACACTCTATACTTAACATCAATAATCTCTTAGGGAAATAAATTTCAGCAATAGCTGGCTACAATGACTATAGCTGAATATGTGGTAAACTGCCATTCAAACTGGTTTCACTGTATCTTTATTTATACTCTCCAGATCCAAATGCTATATGGCTCACAAAAAATACTTCTATAGGTTGTTCAAATCTTTGGCTTGTCTCCAAGAGTTCTGCTGGTTTAGATTCTACACACCCAGGAGGAACTATTCGCGCCTCAGACATTTATATTAACACTGTAAATATTCCGTACTGCAGAGAAAATGTCAGGGCATTTCATGGAAAACTATTCAGGAGTTTCATAGCCAAAAAGGACATCTCTGCTGCTCTCTTTTCCACATTACTTAATTTTTTATGAACGACAGTAAGGATGTAAAATAATGTCTCCACATAAATATTCAGTAATGGATTTTTGACCAGCTGAACTAAAACACAGCCGGTTTATTCCTTATTCAGAGCCCCATGATGATGGCAACCTCTAATCTTGGGAGAGGGGTCACTAAAACACAAATGCTTCTCTACGAGAACAAAGCCTTTCAACTCACTTCAGTAAGGATTTAGAGATGGGGACAACTGATTTAAGGGATACTATTATCCATACTAGTATCAGATTTTGGTGGGGGGTAGGGGAGTTGTATGGGCTTTTTGTTTCTTGGTATTGGGAAAGATAAATGAAATATCACACTGAAGCTTTTTGCAGAACCTTTCAAGTTTAAAACACTCCAAGTTTTCTTTAAAAAAATGAATCTGACATGACAGCACCTGAATAAAGGCAAGACCAACCCAATCTGTACACAGAAGCTGAAATCCAGTATATTTCATGTGTCTTTTCTGACCACAGGCTCTAACAATATTTCACACGTAGAAAATAAAGCTTTCCCCTATATTTAGCAAAACCCTGAAAAGTTCATGGGACACAGGATGGGAATTGATTTTGAATTCTTTTTCATATAGTTTGAGGTTAAATAGAGAGGATGATTCCCATGATACATATATAACTTATGCTCTGTCACAGGAATCATGTGATTTTACTTCTCGGATAGGAAATACTATCTCATATGAACAGCAAAATATGACATCAACAAGCACATTGCTTATAAACCCTTTGAGGACTTGTAACCTCCATTATGCAAGGTGGATGAGACTTCATGTTGCCGATGCAAAATAGCTTCGATTTCTGAATATTAAAAATCTTTTTTTTTAATCTTGAAAATTTTTCTCACTGGATTTTTTTCTGTAAAGAACAGGACACTGTCTGTGCAATGAAAAAGAGTAGAAGTCTATGGTTCCTCTTTTGTCCTCATTTAACCAACAACAGTTTTCAGTTACACGATCATGGTAAAGGAAAATTAGCTTTATCTACCAAACACAGAGATCAGGATCAGAGGCCATTATCAGATGCTGTCTCGTGTTTTCAAATGTATAGAACACCTCATTTAGCTATAAAATGACGTCTTTTACTTCATAATTCATTCACAATCATAAAGAGAAGTTTCCCAGTCTTGCTACTTATTGCCCAGGTCAAGTGCATTCTGAACAGAAAAGAAATTAATTTCATATACAAATTTTATATCTACTTTGAAAATTTCCCAACACTTGTCTCAGTCAATACTAATTGATATTTGTCTAGACTCAAAATTAAGGCTCTTTTTTCTTCTTTCATGGATGATTACTCTGCAAGCACTTAGATCATCTTAAAAAAGTTTTAAAATGACAAAACCAATGTTTTATTATTTTTCTGTGCATTACAGCCACTAAAGATCCAAATCATTCTTCTGGAGAAACAACATTATTTTGCAAAACTGTTATACAAATATACAAGTTCTACATATAAAAGGATGTTCATTTAAAAATATATTTTCTATTCCCTTATTGCCACCTCTCTCCCCCTGCTTCCCTCTTTAAGACATCTGTGAAACTGTCAGTGCGTTTCTACCAAATTGTCTTTGACAATGTTTATATTCTTGCAGTCACTTGGAGCCCTAATTAAGAGAGAATTGATTCACTCTTTAATTGCTTCTGGTTTATGCCAGCCAGATACAGGATCTGCACTATTTGATGTCCTAGAGTGTGGGTTATCCAGCCTATGACATGGCGCTCTAGGACAAGACTGTGGTTCATCCTCCTCCCCCAAAACTGAAATTGCAAGAAATGTAGGTCTTGTTGATACTTTCTTAATCATTATTTTTAAAATCTTAACCAGAATTTAGTTTAAAAAAATAATTATTTAGTCTCTTCTATCTTCAATATAATAAACTCCCTATTTAGGGAATATTTGTTCCATTTAGTAAGTTTTTCTTTTTGTCTAGACACTCTGGTTCAGAGAACAACATTTTAGAAAGAAAGAATAATGTATGATACTTCTAAGTTAGCAGAAGAATATGAATACTGCATGGTCCCAGATGATGTCTTCCATTAAGCAAATTATCAATTTAGCTGAATATGAAAAATAGGGAAAAAGAGGGAGGAAAAAAAAAAGATATTTTCATGTATTATTATTTTTTTCAAAACAAAATGAAGGCTAGGTGCTATAGGTAAGGTAAAAATTTTCTATTTAGTTAAAAACCTGCAAAGTCAAAGTTAATGTAAATTTTTAAGGAATTTTTCCCCAACTTCATCTTAGTTGCATATTTACTAGGAAGTTTTCCTATCTAGATGAAAATTCTCTTTTTCGGGAATACAAACATGGGTCTTGATGTTTTAGTGCAAATAAGCCATTTCTAAGTATTTAGAAACTTTCAATGTAGTTTGTGATTTTTTTGTTTTCAAAGTGAGTATTATCCAACATTTAACTGCTTTTCTGATAGAAGTTACTGTCTAAAATGAAAAGACTTTCTGATTTGTTTAAAAAATTCAGTGAGACTATGTATTGGGCTAACTGCAGTGAATGTTTATTACAGCTACTCAGCAACTTATTTGTTTAGATTACTTTCATAGAAGAACAGTTCTGTAATTTTTGTGAATGTCACAAAGACAAACATACTTA
Organism: Machaerirhynchus nigripectus; assembly: GCA_013397975.1. Classification (NCBI taxonomy): domain Eukaryota; kingdom Metazoa; phylum Chordata; class Aves; order Passeriformes; family Dicruridae; genus Machaerirhynchus; species Machaerirhynchus nigripectus. The sequence goes on along the minus strand of VZRQ01007802.1, from coordinate 2,548,278 downwards.
AGCTTCTGATGCAAGACAGGAATGCTGAACATTTAGAAAACAAAACGTGCTATGGAAAAGTTGCTGTCATAAACGTGGCCACAAGTGGACTTGAAAATAAAAACATTTAGCCAAATTAAATTTTCTACCTTAACTGGGTTGGGTTGGTTGGTTGGTTTTAATGTGGTTGGGTTTTCTTTATCTTGTAGTGTCTCTGTAGTTCTAGCAAATTAAGCTTCTGAGTTTGGTGGATGGATGGATGGATGGATGGATGGATGGATGGATGGATGGATGGATGGATGGATGGATGGATGGATGGATATATAAGATTTTCACAAATCATGATCAGATTTCATGTGCAATTTTTCAGGAAATCTTGTTTTTTTCAGTAAGCACTGAACAAGCAACTTGGTGATACATTATTGGGAGACACAATGACATATGTGCACTACCACTTCCAGAAACTTCTCTGACAAAATCTAGTGTATTTTTATCTTGTGTTACCACTGAACATCTTGATTAAATTAAAATGAAATACAACACACGTGTCCTTAATCTGCGTGCTCTAGTTCTGAGTCTTGGTTTCATAAACCACCTTTCTCCTGAGATGTGTCCACTTAGGTCATGACTAGATAGAGATTAAGTGGGGATTATTCTGAGGTTAATTCATTCAGTAGAAACCCCCAGATATTCAGCTTTATGATTCTGGCATGCCAAAGTTTTCCCTTCTAAGTGGTCTTAATAGAAGACAGAGCCAGAAGTTTTCATGGCTCCATCTCAACCATTCAAAGTCACAAACTGAAGTTTGTAAGCAGAATGAATCCTAGAATGCTGTAATGAAGGAAACTAGTTTCATGTAATCCAAAGATCTATGATTTGGACAAGAGAGAGGGAGATTTAAAAAAAATACAGCAGGAAGAATTTCTTTCCTTCTATAGAGTAGTTTTAGTATAAGAGGAGGTTTTTTTTCTCATTAGGCTGTCTCTGGCTGCTGATTCTGCCTGCCAATACAGATTCTGCCTGTTGCTGGTTTACCCAGTATTCATTGTTAACAATGTTTCATCCTTGTCTGGTTTTTATTTACCCTAATAACAGGAGCAGGAAAAGAAAACCAAGGGAAAACCAAACCCTAAACAAGTATATCTATACATTGGCTCAGAAAATAAACCAAAACAAATTCCACATAGAAAGTCATAACATTTTACTCTTCTATTATCCCAAAATACCAATTACAAAATGAGACAGAATGGCACATATAAGTTACTAAAGTTAAATATATTTATGAACCTTGAGAATCTAAAGTTGGGTAATAGAAGTGTCTTTTAGAAAATCTTACTTTTGGAAAATATAGTGTAATTTCCATCTTAAATGGTTCCCTTATCCTGTACTGGACATCTAAGACTAGAGGAATACATACTCCTACAACTTTAATTAGAGAATCAGACAAAATAATGAGAAATAATTTTTCCTACTGCGGGGGCCTGCTAAGTTACCCTTTACACTGATCAAGTTAAGCATGCAATCAGGTTTTTTCAGAATACGAATAATTTCATTTTAAGGATATAAGCAAGAGTATAATTTATTATACATTTCTTAAAAGCTCAAATTTCAATGCTCCTGTGGCAGGCATTTGAAGGTTTGGTGTTGGAGCAGATGGAATGTTTTACAGCAAGACTTTAATTCTCAATCCAAAAGGCATTGCTTTTGCTTCTGGTCAAAGGTGAATTTATTCCCTCTGCTAGTTCTGTCCCGGGGCTCTCCCAAGGCAAGGTCTGTCAACTGTTCCATGCTTCTGCCAAATTACGTGATGATTTTGTCATGTGGGCTAATATTCCCCAGTGATTCAGTTTTAATCAGTTGCATAAAAGTGAAGCATTGTTGAACAGCGCAGTAACAAAACCAAGTGCTTTAGAGAGATGAGGAAGAAATACAGTAGGGTTTTAAAACTTGTGCATGGGCAAATGGAAAAACCCTTCCCCACCTCAAAAAAGCTCTGCAAAGCAGTTACTACAGACAGCAACTCACATTTATAAGTAACTTCATAAATCTGTAACCTTTCTCACCGTAATATTAGCAAATATTATTCATATTGGAATTTATACCGTGGAGCAAAGGGTTGAGTTCCATATGGGTGAATTTTAGGGCTGCTGCTTCATGCATACTCCAACTACATCCACCAGCTCAGCAGAATTGTACAGCAGCTTGAATAATAATCTATTTGAGCACTGGGATAAGGTTTTAAAAGACAAGGTCAGCAGCAAGAGATGGCTCAGACCACAGAAGTGTGCTTTTGCTGAGGGATACAGATCAGGTAGGTTTTGCAACAATCTAATATTATACAGTAGTGAAGCTGTTAAAACTCACTGAATCTCTGTTATAATTTCACTGAATACATGTAAATACTTATTTTGTGCTGCACTATAGCAGTGCCTGCTATGGTCATGTAGGAATGATGTCTAATACTTCACAGAGAATCATAAAATTAAAAAAAACCCCAAAATAAAATAAAATAAAATAAAATAAAATAACGTAGAAAAATTCAAAGGCCATTTCTAGGTGAGCAGATGGTTTATAGATGGCTAGTGGCAACCCTGTAGAGAGAAACAGTTGAGGCTGACAACACGTGTCCATGATGTACACCTTTCAAGGCTTTTAATTTCAGATTAACTCTAGTCTGGCTCTCTGGTCTGAATGCCCATTTGCAGCTGGAGTGCATTAGTTACACTCCTGGAGTGTGCTAAATCTTCCAAATCTGAATCCTAGTTTCATCTGAAAGGAATCAAGTTGAGGCACTGCAAAAGCTCCACATGACATGAACCAAAGCTCAATAAGAAAGAAAGAAAAATATGCACTTCAAAAGCACGCTCTTGATTCAAACTAACACACTAACAAAGATGTGCCCTGAAAATATATATGAATATCTCAGCCCACACACATATGCATAGGAGTAGATATGTATTACTAGCTTAAAAAAAACCCCAAAACATTTCTATCATAAACTGGTGGGTATCATTTATCTGTTTTCCTTACGAGTTAATTTTCTTTGTTTACTACAAACCAGCATAGCTCTATCAGGATTAATTTGCCCAGTACTTTTTTTAAAACTTCAGTCTAATTAAATTTTAAAATCTTTTAATGAGCTTTATCACTCAATTTTTTCCTCCATTAAAATTTGATCTCAGAATAGCGATCCAGTAATTTGAAACTAGTTAAAATTGTTCATTAGCATGGAATTTTGAATACTGAATTAGATGTTGCACATACTTGCAAAACAAATGTTGCATGTTAAACAAGTTGGTGTTCTGTAATAGCACACATCTTATCAGGGAAGCTATCTGTGTAGATTTAGCTTACAGTCTTGCCAAGTACACCAGTTGATCTGCCTTGACAATAACTTTCTCTTTGTAAATAACAAGAGTGTTTTATTTCTAATCAACAGTGGAAAAAACAGCTTTGAGTCTGATTCTACAACAATAAACTCGAAGGTGCGTGTGTGAAAATACTCATTTAGAAATAAGAAGGTACAGACCCACAAAGCCTTCTAGTACGACTGAAAAGACTGACAAACATAACTTCTCATTTACAGGGATAGAGGAAGAAGGGCATGTGTATTTAGTTGTTCACACTCACATTACAGCAGAGTTAGAAGACAGAATTTAGAGATATAAATTGCCTGGTATTCAAGATTTCTGTGTTGGTTTAGAAGACCCTTTGCTCACTTACAACCAGCAAATATTTGGGTTTTTTTTAAACTCGGGTGTATTGCTCATTTCCCAACAGACTGTTTCCAATAGGCATCTAGAGCTCTTACTAACCGAAAAATGTTCTATTTTTAAGTGTGCCATGTTGCTCAGAGTTTTACATTGCAGAGCTTTTGAACACGTCTCCTTTGCTTTACATTTGTGCGTCCTGAGCACTGTGTTTTCAGAACATGCAGGACTGTACACTGAAAAAAGAACAGTGTGATTGCACTGTGTTACAGTAAGCACTCCAGAGGGCACCTTCTTGAGCTAATCACCACTTCTTATGGAAAGCGACTCTTGTTTATCCCTAAGGATAAACAGTTGGCTCATGCCGAGTAAGACCACGTCTTTTTAGGATGTCTTCATCAAGAAATTGTAAGTCCTGGCCTTAAATTCTCTGCTGCTCTGCTACTTTAAAATAGCTTGTGTTCTGCCTGTATGTATATATTGTATATATACAATAGTATTTATATATGCATCCCATTTATATTACAGTAGCTGAATATTTTAGACACCTGGATACTCTGATATCTCAGATGATCAAATCATTTGGTGTTTGCAGTGGTCAGTGACATGTGGGATACAGTGACAGGGTGAGCACCAGCTTTGAAAAGCTCCTGTCCACAGTACAAGTCCACAAGTCTCTTCAGCTGACAGGATTGTTGGGAATGAAGGCGGCTGCATTTAACACGGAAAATGTTTTCCATGAAGTTCTGAATGAAGGATTGTCCTGAAAATGCATTTTTTATGTATACCAAAGCAGCAGAGCAATGACAAAAGCTAACATTTAAAATGCAAAACAGCCAGTGCTGTGTGACACAGTGTGAGATGTATCTCAGAGTCTTAAGGTTGACTAATTGAATTGCCATTGATAAGATGTCACTTAAAGAGACATCTCTGCAGTGAAACATGGGTTTGCTGTAAATGACCTGTCATTAGAGCCATGGGTAATGTCCGTGTCCAGACTGAAAAATATTGTAGCTCCCAGCAATATGTTCAGTAGGAATTAAAACAGCAAGAATGCCAAGAAGTCAGTGTACACGAACCACCAGAGAATTATGCCTCAGGTGCTACGTTAATTTACTTGTTGGCATACATTAATTGAAACCAATCAATAAGGCTGGTGATACAAGAGAGGGAATGCAAAAGAAGTAATCGATTGCCACACTTACTCATTTTAAACTTGGGAAACAGGAATAATTTAGTCTAAGATTTTTCATTTCTGTCAATACAGATAATGGGATTACTTATTTATTTTCTATTCTTTCAGCACTAATTATAATAACTATGATGTCTTTCAACAGCCCTCCAGTAAACCCCAGCATTCTGATTAGTAGCTGTTAACTTGCATATAATGGGAGTGACTTCTTCCAACTGAGAAGTTAGAAATTATATGTTTTTGCTATTGCAAATAATGCTAATCATTTTGTCACAGTGAAAGCAATTATATATTTTAATAGTTATAAACTTCGATTCAATTTGATTTTTCCATTCATGCCTACTAGCTTTCAAAATTTTTCATTTCCAAAGAGAAATATTTTCAAAGTCATTGTCTAAGAAGAACAGAAAGAGCTGTGCTTCTGATTTTTTTTTTTGCATTCAATTTGCTCTAATATATTCATTCTGTATGTCCAGTGTTGACTGGTATACTTTATAATTTCATTTTTAATGTAGGTTACTTTTAATGTAGGTTGCTCTGGCTCTTCTTTATTTTTTCATTTTGCTGCTTTTTTTATTTTCTACAATATTTCTGTGAGCTCCAGCAGTCAGTTCTTAAGACCATACTGCCTAAAAATATAAAATAAATAGGACCATTGCTTCCTATGTTGCATTTATCACCCTCTTTTCACAAAAACTGTTCATCCTTACTGATCTGCTGTTTCCAGAGAGATCAATAGAAATCAGCACTCTGTTATTCATAACTGTTTTGCACAAGGAATGGGAATTTAATGCATGGTAAATGTGGTGCTAGACACTGTCATTAGGTCTTTGGTGGCACTGAGTTTTCTCAAAATTTGCCCATAACTGAACAAAACCTAAAAATTTAGCCTCTTCCAAATCTGCAACAGCATTACTTTCCTGCTGATCATGCTCAAAGGCATTAACTCCACATAATAGTGCTCAATTCAATGTCCAGACAAAGAATGGATCTGCAACTGTTGTCCTTGTGTTCACTGAAGCCACGGATGTGAACAGAGTGGACACAGATTTCAGTGAACACAGATTTGGACCAGGTTTGATGATGGCTGATTCAGTAAACATTGCTTTGCCATGGTTTTGGAGGGGTGCAGGCAAGACATGAAAGATGCTATATAGAAAAAAAAAAAAAAGATAAATTAGCCCATATTGATTAGTGGGAAGGATGCTTATTAGGGGGTTGCCCACACATGGCAGATTTTTCCCACACTGATGTGTTTAGCTTGTAAGTGAACTGAACCATCCAGCTGCAAGTTCTATGTACAGGTATTTGTCTCCAAACTCTTGCTTAATTTGGTTCTTAAACATCAGTTCTACAGGATTATTTTCTAGTACAGTCTAATTATTCTTTATTCTTGAAGGAAAAGAACCCAAAACAACACAACAAATCAAAATAATAGGAAAAAAGCATCCGAAACTATTACCTTTTTGTTAGACTGAAGAGACCATAACCCTTCAGGTGTTACTTTTACCAGAGCCTGGGAATATTGGTGAGTACTAGAAGTGTAGACAGTGAGGGTGGTGTTCCTGCTAAATAAGCCTGAAAGCAAAATAGTAATTAACATCCAACTGGAAAACCAGTTTTCTGTGAACTCAAGTAAGTTTACTGCAGGCCTTTAAAATTACCTCTAGACTACTCATGTGGCAGAGATTTGTGAAACACTGAGCAACAGCATCAAACTCACTTAGGCCCTTTTCCACCACAATGCTGTACAACAGTGTGGAGTTACAGATTATACATTTTTCAACAGTTCTCCAGCCAAAGGTTAATTCAATTCCCAGAAAGGCGAAAGTCCTGTCTGCCAATTAGTGTGTAATGTGTGAGACTGAAACCAAGCACTGAATCCCAGGTTGCTGCCTCAGGAATTCAAAGTCAGGCTGAAGCTCATTTTCACTCTCATCTTCTCTAAATCTTATTCACTATTAAGAATTTCTATAGTTTGAAGTAGTTTGAGCTTTTCATTTTGAAGCCTGAAAGTAACAATACTGAAATCTCCTGTCATAAGAAGTTAGAATTGAAATACACAGATCATAATTATAGAAGTGGAAGTAGGTACTTCCATCTCAATCTTTATTTATTTTTTTTAAACACTGATAAAAGAAAAAGTTTTATAGCAGGCAAAAGAAATAGAGTATTCTACATTAGACTGCTAAAGCTTTTGCTGTTTCCTTGCAGCTACAGTGTAGGATTCAGAGGCAGCTATTGAATAGGTCTATTAAGGTAAAAAAATCACCTTTATGTAATTTACACTACTCATTTAAGATAACAACCATGTACAATAACAGCTAAAGACATACTAATTCTCTTTGCTTGCAGTAGTAAAGGCTAAATAATTTGCATTTTATACAGTCACATATTGTTGGTCAAATCCAGACCTAAAATTATTTCATATGAATGGAGAGATTTAGTAGATGCAATTGCAAGGGACAGAGCTACATCCAGTTTATAGATTTGTTTCCTGTCAGTAAATCTAGGAGATGTTATCTCATTTTCAGGAACTAGTACTGGTAGCAATTGCACACTATTTTCTCTCTGGTTTTTTTTTCTCCCCTTCCTTCTCCTTTGGAAGTTGTGCCATTCGGCTTCTTCTGGAAAAACGTCATGGGTTTTCCCTGTGGATGCCTGCAATGAACAGCTTGTGCTGTGAAGGTTCCTTTCCTAAAGATTCACGTCCTGAATACCTTCTCCAGCTCTGTTCCAACAATGCTAGTTATAATTCATTCCCCTTCCTTCAAGCCACAGCAAAAAAAGGTGGACACCATCAGGTCAGCTCCACGTTTCCCAGTTTCCCACCAGCACGTGCCTAAGTCATGCAGAGGGACAAAACAGGAAAGGATCTGGGACTGGTCTGGAGCAGCGTGTTTCTCATTACTCAGTCACTCAGTGAGACTCACAGAACAGATAAATACTGTGGTCATGTGGGCCTTAATTTGGGCCTCTCTCTTCTCTTCTGCTACTTGTAGGAATTTAGATATCTTTGAGACCTTGGTCTCTCAAGCAAATTGAACTGCAGAGTTAGTAGATTCCAAGATTAATTATGAACAGAGAGTGGCTGTCATTGTAATTCCTCACATGTTTTGTCTTTACTTGTTTGAAGCATGTGAGAAGAGGACAATGTAAAATCATCCCAGTCTCAGGTACTAGATCCCAGCTATGTTGGCCAGCATCACTGTGAAACCCAGCCTGAGAACCAGTGGGACTGAGTCCCCTCCTTTCAGACAAGTTTTATCTTAAAGTCTATGGCGTTATCAAACATATTAAATAGAATAACTTTGCAAAGAAGTGTGTATCCTACCCTGAGCTGTTAAATGTCCTAAGATAAACAACAATGAAAGAACAGATTTCTTATCAAAAGGAGACAAAAGGGACAGACAAGGGAAAAAGGGATAATAACAATATTATTAAAGGCTTACTGCAGTAGCACTTGTCCAAGTTAGGCTTGCTATAAAGCCCCAACAAACCACTAGCAGCTTTATAAAGAGATGACAAAGGGTGGAATTTATCCAGGGTGCTTCAGCTGTACTTTTTTCTCTGTCTTTTAATTTACAATAATTCACTAAAGTCTCACTTGAGAGGGAAAAGAATCCTATAAGCAAGTGCACTGTTTCTGTAGGACATATAATGCTTGAGTATCCTCAACCCAGTGTCTCAAGTTTATGTTCAAAGATCCACTTTTAACGCGTTGTATAAATGGCTTCACAATTTAATTAAAGGCTTATAAGCTTTATTGAATGAACTCTTCAGCATGCTCTGCTCACCAGCTTATGAGTACAGAGACATTATTTAGGGAACATTAACCTCAATCTTTCATTTGAATCAAAACTTATAATTTTAAACTTTTAAAGGCAACTTATCTTCCACATAAAATTACAAACAAAAAGTGGATTTCAAACACCATATAAAATAACTGCCTATCAATCTTCCCTACCAGAACTTCCACGCTTGTACTATCTTAGCCTGCAGATCCAATTATCCTCCAACATTTGCTGCTCAACCACGCTGAGATTATTCACCAGCCCTCCAGTTAGACTGTAATAAGAGGTCTGTGGGTGCATTTACACTCAGAGAAATAAGGTATAAATGCTGGAATTGCCATCACATCTTTTTGAGTTACATGCACAGCCATAAACTGTACAGTAGGGAATCAGACTATTTCCAGCTGCTTTATCCATTCATTTGCATGATATCTGGACTTGCTAATTTAAAAAAAAAAAAATCTAGGTGCAGCGTGCGTTCAAGATCATATATCTCTTGACCTAAAGGCCTTACAAACAAAGTGCTAATATCACATGGAAGATATTTCCTCCTGTGCCCAGACAGCCAAAGCTCCAACATGGATGTGTGATTACCCTCTGTAAAGGCAATCTCAGTCCCTTACTATTTTTTTTAAGCTTTACATCTTAAGAAAGTAATTGTACACACTGAAAGGACATTGACCTCAAAGATGTGTTCCGCACAAAATTTGGCAGACTTTCTGCTGCTCAGCAAAACCATATAACAGCAGATTAATGATAAAATGGTTTCTGATACTCCAGTCCTCATGGTGTTTGCTCACTGCAGTAGTTGTACATCACGGCAAAAGAAAAGCCCTCTGCCACAGGACATCAGTATACATTGCCAAAAATGTCAGAACCACAGTTTTCAGCCCAAAGCTGCAACTACTTGAACTGCAGGAGTCATTTCATTAGCTGACAGCTGCAATAAGCTGTTCTTTCTCTGTGTGGAGAAGCTACTGGTGGGAGGTACAATTCACACAGGCAGCCTCCATAAATCATATACCACTTAAAGAAAAAGATGCTTAAGGAAACATTCACAAAGTAATGTGCAGTATTTTTCCTATTTATTATCCTCATGTTCTTAGGGCATTCATGCCTTAACATTTTGTATTTCAAAATCTCTCAACAAATTTTAGAGACATGGACAAAGTTCAGGAAAATTCAAACATTTTGTTCCCATTTGTACTATTTTTTCTGCTCTAGAGAATCTAGAGCCTTGGTGTTTCTCGATGACCTGTTTCTACTGAATATGTTCCTGCTGACCCAGGGAAAACAAAATTAAGTGCTTTGGTTACAGGTAGAGACCATGATGCACGTGTTTATTTACTGTGCTGCTACTATGTAAGGTAATAAAAAAATTGTAGCTGGAAATGTAATCAGCTGAAAAAGCCACTAAGACATTTCAAAACCATGTGGTAATAATCAAATACAGTGTATCACTGAATAATTATGATACATGGACATTTTCAAGTCTTTAATGCTGTGATAACCTTTAGTCTCCTAAATGTCTAAGGAATGTCATGAAGGTGGTGGGAAGAGGCTTCAGTGTCACAAACGAGTGTTCGCCAGCCACTGCTGAGCCAGGCAAGTAATAGGTCCCCAGATCTACCTCTTCAAATGGTTTCTCTATTATTCAAACACTTTTCATGGAAACCATTGAAAATTGCTGATAGGCAATAATGCAACTGAACACCCAGCTTTGTTTTGTTTCTTTAAATCAAGTTACATTCCCTCCACAAACTCAAATCGGGTGTGTAATCTCTATTCTCATAGTGAATCTCCTCTATTCTTCACCAGTAGCTTATTGTTAAAGAAGCAGAAATACTATGATTGGACAAAAATAACATTACTAGAAAGATGGATTGTGTAATATTTGATATTGCATTTACAGCCCTATCTTTTTTTAATCACATAGCATTATACAAGCAATCACACAACTTGTAGTTTTGGTTTGGGGTTTTGTTTGGTTTTCTTTGTTTTGTTACTTTCATTGCTATTTGGTTTGGGGTTTTTTTTGGTTTTTTTTTTAATTTGGAAGCATGCTGAAAAGGATTGATCCTGCATTTTACTTCTGAACTACAGTCATTCTACTTTAGATGATTAGTGCCAACCAATTAAAAAACTACTGCAGTTGGAGCAGAGTCTTGGAGAGGGATGTCACATCTCTGTGACAGACACATAATTAGCTGTCACATCCACAGAGTATTCCCTAGCACCAAGGAAAAACAACAAAGCAGAGCAAAACAGGCACCTCACTCCTGCACTCCAGCAATGGCTCTAACCAGCAGGTGGTCCAGTTGGAGCAGCTTTTAAGTTGTCCTAAATGCCTATGGAAGCAGTTCTTATCCATTCATTTTTCTGAGCCATTTTAGGAAGTCATAAAGAAGAAAAATACACTGTCAAGGTTATGTATTTCCATTACTTTTCTCCAGAATTACTGATGAGAAGAGTATCTGTTCCACTAGAGGGAGGAGCAGGCTCAGGAACTGAATTTCCAACTAATGTTCCAGTGGCACCTACAATAACAGACTTATTGCTTCATGAAGAATGGTCTGTTGTCAGAAAGTGTTGAAAGGGCAAAACTGGAATAGGAAGTTTTGTAACAACACAAGCAAAATAAAAGAGAAAAAGGAAGAATCTCACTTGTGGTAATTGGGATTTCTTATTTTGTCCCTGTTTATCCTGGAAATGGGATGTGGTTTTAGTTATAAATCACGTATTTCATAATATATTTAGATTTCTAGATCATGCTTTTCTTTGACATAGGGATAAAGCTACCTCGAGCAGAGCAGCAATTTGTGGCTTATCTCCTTTCTTGTAAAGGGTTTCATGTAGATGTTTATTTTCATATATTCTGTCTTATTTCATCTTATTGATAAGATTTGATAACAAGACAGTATCTTCATCTTAAACCTGGTATATTTAAGGATTTATAGATTATTCATACCTTTTAAGTATGAAGATATTAATACTTCTAATTCTAGTGTTCTTTTCTCTGAAATATAGTTGAGGTAGAATAGACCTAGAGATTTCAAAAGTTCAATTTTTCCTTCAGAAAGCTTGAGAAATGCAAAACCCCCATGTCAGAGTTTCTATCTGATCACCTCCATAAAAATATACAGCAAATCACTGCCATGAAAAGATTAAGGTCACTCACTACAGAAACTATTTTTAGTGACTTTGGCTGGGACAAGTCCCGTGACTATTCAGTGCAGCACAAGGAGACAAAGGAACAGCTGTATCTCATGCAGACAAGCAAGGCTACAAGGAGACATGGCTTTAGTCCAACCTATCCATCTTACCTGCCAGAGAATAGCTGTACCAGAAAAGGGGGACATTCATGGAGGAGCTGGAACGGCCACACATTCCTCTGCTCCTCCTCCCACTCTGAAACAGTACTCAGACTGATGTACAGTTTTTCCTTTTGGGCACTCTGTGATGCTGCCCACGCAGGTGACTTACACACAGTACTAAGCATGTTTCTGTCTTCTAGTTGGGTTTCACATTTGACTCCATCCCTGAGAGACAATCTTAAAGCAAACAGACAAACCCCGTTTGTGTTGTGCAATCAATCTAGACAAGGCTTCAGCAAAGAGGAGTGCTGTATTCAGAGAGGAAGGTGCACTTCAGTGTTGGTTCTCAAGTCCCCAGGGAGTCGGTTTCATAGCGTTTTAGCACACACCCCTAGAAAATCTTGTCTCTTGCAGAAGTTTTACTGTAGCACATTCTGTCAGGCCAGAAAGAGACATTATCTACAGAGCCTGAAAAACTCTGTTTATCCTGGACCAAAGATGTTAAACTCCCTGGACATTAAGACAGAAGCCTTGAACTCAATGGGATGCAAAGAGTAGGGTCAACATGGTTCTGGCAGCCCCAGCAGGAAATGTGCTGCATGATTTTATATTGCCTAGTGTTTTCTAAATATTTAGTCTCTCATGCTTCTCATTACTGTAGCTGAGCCAAGAATCAATGAAAGTCTGAGTAAGTGAGGTCAGCTGAAATTTTCCTGCCTTCCCAGAGATGTGTGAAGGTTTGAACCATTCTCCCAAGCAACATGGTTAATTATAGTCGGAATAAAACCAAAAGAGCTTTAGAATCACCCATGATCATCTCAGCAGAAAAGGGCAGAACTGTCTTGTACTAAACTGCAAGAAATATCTAGTGGTTGTCTTATTATAGGTTATTCCTGACATCAGGATAAGAAGATATGTGTAGTCTGAGATTAGAAACGCATTGCAGAGTCATACAGAGGTCAGTGAGAAGAAATTTGCATTACTTTGCCATTCCCAAAGTATATAGATTTCCCTTCTGACTGTCTCGATCTGTGATGATAAGCAGATGAGCAGAAAAGCTGTAGGATTCACACTTGGTTCCTGTTGTGAGAAAAAAACATTTTGAATAATATCTTCCACCTATGGCTGGGCTCTCTCTGGATCACTGCAAGGTTATGGCCACTGCCTCTTTTGATCTCTGCTGATTAGCACAGAACTTGCGTCTCATTAGTCAGAGTCGGGTGATGCTGGGCAGTGAGGGCACTTCAGCAACAGCATTTTATGAACTATGCAGCCTTACAAAAACTATCACAATAAAATAGATGTATTTTGCTTTGCAGGATTCTGCATGCCTTGGCATAGATCCAGATCAGTTTCACCTGATTTCATCTTTTTAAGTGCTGCCTATTGCTCTGAGTTGCATGAAGTGAAATTGTTTCATTGGCACGAATCAGTGGGAAGAGGTACAAAATAATTATTGTACTTGCACTTAAAGTTATTTATTAAGTGAAGCAAATACATACCCATTATGAATTGTCCTAAAATAACCCAGGAGGGTGACCATCAGCAAAAAATTCAGGGAGCCACCTCAAGCCTATAGGCATTTTTTTTCCTTACATATAAATATCTGTGACCTCAGATAATAAACAATACATTTACCCTAATGACAGTAGAAATCTATTCTAGCACATTTAGGATAACTTTTCCTGAAAAACAGGCTGCAATATTTAAATAAACAATATCCAAAATACATGTTTTTACAGAAATGCACTTGTGAGCTACGTTGTCAGTGTGAATGGGCAATGGCACAGTTGCATATTGGCTCTGTCACACATGACATTTAAGGAATGATATTGAGAGAATAAAGAAATCATTCAGACCACCTACTTCAAATTTCTCCTAGCAGAGATTTTGAGAGACTTATTCCTTATTTGAAAAAAACTTCACAGTCAGGATGGTTGCTCATATTATGGATATAATGTGAGAAATTGAAAAAAAAAAAAGAAATCACACATTGGCAATCTACATGTAAACACAAGCAAAACCACTTTAATTACACAAGCTACTGTAGAAACATAACACCCCTCTGCTATCAAGTTTAAGTATGGGGAGGCATGAAAATGCCCATCCTTTCTCTTAGCCATTTATGCTTACTACATAGTATTTGTCACCAGAACTTTCAAGATGAAAAAACCCTCACTATCTCAAAACATGTCCAAGAGCTAAACTTTGTGTCTTACACCTTACTTGTACATTTCAAGATTGAAAGCTTTGTACTTCTCCAGTTGAACTTTTATGGACACAGCTCTGTTCATTTGAATAAAATATGGTTTTGATCTTTTCCAAGCGAGATAACGCTTCAAGGTAGAGAAATACCACTTATCCTGCACATTGCTGAGGAAGTAGAAAATTAAAATACTGGTTTGGGTAATGTGTTGAACACAGCTCAAATGATGTAATACTCTTCATTCCACCACGGCTGTAAAATTATGGGAAATGTACTATTTTCCCCTTGGACGAGAAGAAAACTCCTTCTTGGTTTTGCTTGCCATCTAGTCATTATCATTATTTAGAAATATATTATTTATTTGGTGGTCCTCTCCTTACTATGGCTGTTTTCTGATATGAGGTCCACTAATACACACAGGCTGTGGGTTACTCCAAAATACACTTCAGCAAACAGAGATAAATTTAACTCGCAGTGTCAAATCTCCGTGCAAGATGAAGAATATTTGGATTCTATAATTCCTTCTGTCATACTTTCCATTCTCTCATTCCTCTCGTATTTCACCCAGAGGAAGTGTTCCTATCTTTGCACAACAGAATGGAGATAGTTCAAAAGAGTGCCTTCCTTTCATCCATGTACAGCACACCCAGTCTGAAAGTTAGTTGAAACGGGTCCTTCAGTGCTTCATTTTGACGCCACGGGCAGTCAAACTTGATACCCATACCTTGATATGGCAAACAGTGACAGTTTTTGGATTTCCTCAGACCTTAAGGGTGCAATGTTCTCAAGAACAGCTTTTTTCTCCTTTTGAAAAATGGTCAGAGGGGCTGTTAGCCAAAAATACTTAGCTGTATCAGGGGCGTATCTAGGGACTGAAGTTGGCTTTATTATATTCAAACATTTCAGTTAGAATTGTCTGCAGTCCTGTCTGCCTGAAGACAATTTGTTTAATTTTCCTGCTTGATTTTTAACACAGAAAGAATTTTTTGTTTCAGTTGTCAGCTATAAAAACTCAAGCATGGGTTCAAAGAGTCAAGCCATATCCTTCATTTCATTTATCACTAATAAAATTCTTTACACAGCTAGGGTGGATTTGAGACATAAACTTGCAGGGTAATTTATCTGAGTCACAACTACCACTGGTGATAAAGGAGAGTGAAAGAAAAGCATTTGCCTTTCACATATTAAGTTGGGTGTGGCAGGAATTGCAGTTAGAAGAAGTTTAGTAAATTTGGAAAGTTTTATAAGGAATCAAAATGAGTTTACAGGTCTTTTGTCCAGCTGTTCTTAGTAAAATCCTAAAGTATTTGCATTCTTGGAACAAGAGCAAGTTACAAACACTGTTGCAACTTGTTTAGATTTCCATATTTGCCCAGGGCAGCACCACATGAAATAAATCTCCTCCTGCAGTTAGGTAATTTGTTCTTACACCTATATTAGTTTGGAGGCTCACTTTACCTTTCATGTTTAGGGGTTTTGTTGGTGCTTTCTATGACTAATTTGTTTTGAGCGTGGAAGTCTTAATGAAGCCTTGAAAAAGGTTCCTTAAGCCTTGGGGTTTTTTTAGAATGTACTGCAGGACACTAAAAAGTTGTGATTTAAGCAACCCAACACATGTAAGCTCACAGCAAGTGTCTTGCAATGACAAAACTTCTTCTATTACCTTTCTACAGTTAATTTTAGAAAGAAAAGAGCTAAAACAACAAAAAAAAATTAAGTAAATCCAACCAAATGTTTGATTGACAGTCGTGTCATGTCTGAGGTCAAGCAGGCACATAAAATACTAGAAGCATCCAAGTGTGATATATGAGATCATATAGCCATATATGATTGTTTTTGAATATATAGTCACCATTACAGCAAACTTATTAGCGTGAAAAGTCACCATTGTTGGCAAGTGAATCTTATTTTAACAGATAAGTCAAATTCTTTCTTACGACAATTTTAGGAGCAGAACAGAATAATTGTTATGGGGGAAAACAAAAAGATGCACAATTAAGTTCATTTCTTGTGCCTCCCCCTTTCTTCTCTCACACAGAG
The DNA here is from genome assembly GCA_013397975.1 of Machaerirhynchus nigripectus. NCBI lineage: Eukaryota > Metazoa > Chordata > Aves > Passeriformes > Dicruridae > Machaerirhynchus > Machaerirhynchus nigripectus. Next base: position 2,532,043 of record VZRQ01007802.1, on the reverse strand, counting down.
GCTCTGAGAGGGCAATGCAGAGGATGCAATGGAATTTATGCAGAATCATTTCCCCTAAACTGAAGAAAGAGATACAGAAAAAGCCACATTCTAATTGCTACTTAAGCTGTTTCTTTCTTCAGCCTGATGATTTCTCCAGAGGGATGGGGATGATGCAGAACTTTCTCAGGTAGGGAACTTAGATCAACCCCACAGTGATACAGAATCAGGATGAAAGGACTTTTGAACTCAGTGCCACGCCTCGGTTGAAGGAAGCCCTGAGCTCTGAGGCAGGTGAAGATCCAGGCAGCACGAACTACAATACAAACCATGGCAGCTACTTTACTTCAAAAGACTGAGGAGAAAAAGAAGGAATGATATATTAGGCAGGAATTGCTTCATGTGGAATTAAGGGCCCTCAATTCCAGCTTTTGCCAGGTCTTGTGACTCTATTTTAGGTCTCTGATACCTTCGCAGCTCTAACAAACTATTCAATGGTATGGTTTGAGGAAGATTAAAGGAAGATGGACAAGGAACACCTTCTATCTCTATTGTGCCACGCTGCAAGGAGAAAAGGATGACATTTGAGGCCCAAACAACACATACGAAAAGTTTGTGGCTCAGAAACTCAAGCACTTGTCTGAAGACAAGACTTTCTGGGCTCTGGCTCCTGCTCTCCTTAGATCAATTTTTAACATTATAACCACACAGTATTTGTCTGAAGCCAGTTGTGTAAAGTCAGACCAAAACTAGAAATATTTCCCCTCAGCTGGGGACAACCAGTAGGTTACCAATTCACACCACTGTTGCCTGCCAACTCATTTTCTCCTGCTACACTTATATTGTTGGTAAAAAGATCAACTAACTTACTCTGAGGAGCAAGAGATGAGTTGAGTATGGAAAGAGGACAAATACACTCAACGTGCTTATTACTGACAAAGGAAAAAGCTAGAGGACACTTGGAGAAACAAATTTACCTATGAGAACATGACTTGGCAGACCTGGAGAACAGATCTGGAAATGGCTAAGAAAAGATGGATGATACAGGATTGGAAACAAACAAAAATGTCCTTATGGAAGGCACACAGAGATGGCCAGGGGAGGCAGGAGGATGGCCCACACTTGGACCTTACTGTGGACAAGGACAGATTAATGAGTGGAGAAGTTTGGAGGACAGAGTTAATTGAAGCAAAGGATTGATGTGTTTGGCAGACTATAGATCAGCAATGGTGAGAGAACTGATGGGGTTGATGATTAGAAGAAGGACAGGGAATGAAAGATTTACAGACTGAGCAGTGTAGACATACAGAGTATTACAGGTGAAACATAGAATGCCTATTAAGTCTCTTGTAGATTGGAAGTAGCATTTCATTGTATCTCCCAGCATGCTGGGTGAGGATTACTGGAGTCTTGCGAAACCTAATGGTGCTGTTTAACCTCCATGCTCAAGTATAGATCCTTGCTTTACAATTCTTCCAAGGGCTTTAGGGTTATTCATTTTCCCTGTCCATTCTACACCTTTTTTTTTTTTTAAGGCTATCATGTAATTACTGTGGAGGACACACAATGATTCTTTTTCTATTTCTGTTATGTGATGGATCACTGATGAACGTAGAAATTTGAACTTGTCTAAACTTTCCTTGAAGAGACCCTTTTCCCTATAATACAGGCATATATGTGTGCAAATCCACTTAAATTGCTTGAGTTGTCATGTTATGAAACATGGAAAGAGGTGAAGAAATATTAGACCGTGAGCTCCTCCTGAACCTAGAACCAAGAGCTGAACTATTTCCACAGGGCTAGGCTAACACAAATTAAAATAAACTGTTGACAAATTGTGTTACCCAGAAACTTTAGTATTGATATGCAATTATTCCAATATTTACCTCAACAGAAAAATGAAAATATGTAAATTCCTCATCTTGTATGTTAATAGAGATGTAGTTAAGAAAGTAACAAAGATATACAGAAATACATTAGTACAAGGACATACATTATATATGTTTAAAAAATATAGTTTGCATTTTAAGACATAGAAAAGGGCATCTGGAAAAGACACACAGGTGGAAAAAGTAAAGTTTAAGCCAACTATTTAATTCTTCATTTCTTTCTTTCACAAGCGTGTGTTTGTAGCTTTGGATGGATTCACACATTACACACAAAACTTCTGTCACCTGCTACTTGGGAGTCCAGATCTAGCTCTAAAGCAAAACAACATGAGCTTGCTACATGTTTCTGAGGACACAGAACACACTCAAAAGGGCAGGTGTAAAATTCGGGAAACAAAAATCACATTTTCCTAATAATTTTTATGGTTTTACCTAAAGACTCATTTGCTTGACAGCTGATTCCGCTGCAGAAACATCACAGCCCATGGAATTCCTCTCACATAAAAGGTCTAGAAAATATAAATCCCTTCCTTTCTCCCATCATCCTTTTTTCTTTCTTTCTCCTTTTTTACACACTTACCTGTTGACCTGCACAAGTTTGCTAAATTATGCCACAGCAAACAAGTCAGGGAATCCCAGACAGAAGAAGTCAGACTTCTCAACTCTCAATTCTACTTAATACTTTACACATGAGTAAAGTATATTGCATCTGCTTATCTGTATATGTAGACATTTCTTATGGTTTCCTAATAAACAATAAAAATCTGAGCCTCCTGTGAATAACATATGTGCCTCTGTTGCTTAGATTGAAGCTTAGTTGTGCACATATGCCTTGAAAAGTTATTTGAAGGAAATACTTTGTATGTATAAGGTCCGTGTGGATTATGTCGCTTATTGTGGTCCAAACCCAACTGCATCACAGACAATATGAAAAGACCACAGAGTGGGAAAAGAGAAAAAAAGCCCCAAACAAAAGAAATGAAGAAAACCAACAGAACTCAAATAGCCTTCCCTCTTTTTAAAAACCTATTGGGAGACTATGTCTAATAAACCTTTTGTTTATGCCTTGCAGATGCCTCATTGTAAAACTGGTTGAATCCTCCTCATTTCTCCAATATTCAACTGGTCAATACTCAATATTGAGGATTCAATATTACCAAGGAAAGCAAGAGGAAAGGGTTGAAATTTCCTTTCACTGACTAAAAAGTCAATCAACAATCACCAAGCTAAGCTGTTTCACGTTTCCACAATGGCATCCTTTGTTTTTATGAGGATTCTTATGGAAATCAGTGCAGCTTCTAGGCAAGTGTCAGCCATGGCACCAAAAATCCTTGCAGGAATCTGTTATTGTAGAGGGTTGGGACACAATTGCTATACAATTTGCAGAAGTTTGGCGGTGTTCGCTGGAAGACTGAAGAGCAATAAATTACTCTGAGAAGCACTAGGACGATTTTACTAGCTTTCAACCTTCTTTCCTTGCCCCTAATCACCAAAAGCTGGGTCTCTTTCCACACTCCTAGAGCCTCTTTATGCCAGTGTAATGCCCCTGGAATGTACAGCAGCGCAAGATTTAAGTAGAAGACACACATGCAGACAATTATAAAATGAATGAAGAAAAGCAGCACATAGTAAAAGTCAGATGTGATGTTTGAAGATGAGCCTTACTACTCCATAATACAACAGGACATTCCTAACCTGTTTTGTCTACAAACTGCGTCCAACAAAGGCTTCTTTTTCCTTAAGTGAAGAGGGTGAACTTCAGCTTATTAAGAAACATTCACAAATGCCAGTTCTTGCCTATCAGTTGAACCTCAACGTGTATCTATACACAATGGTCTAGGATTAGAGAACTGTCCCTTCTACCCACACATCTGCGAAGCACAGGTATGACACAAAACGTTTTTCCTTCAAAGGAAAGAAAAAAAGCCTCTAAAGATCTTCAGTGTACTCAACACAACCAGCAACTTAAAACAAAAATTCATTTTATAACTATATGTGAAATTGAAATAAAAAACATCTTAACTACATTTAAATCCATTTTTGAGTCATCAGTCATTAATTAACCCTATACATCCCAAAGAACATGAAGAAAAAAAAAAAACAAGAACAAAAAAAATTGGATTTTGGTCTTGTTATAGGTAAAGTTAATTGCATCCTGGATTTCGCATATGTGTTTTATACTTCTCTCTCCGTTTGTCTTTT
>VZRQ01007802.1:2465878-2525608 GCA_013397975.1 Machaerirhynchus nigripectus | reverse complement strand
TGATTCGTTACCTCGCCCATTGTAATACGTGTCGCAATGTTCGAGCGGGAGAAAGGCACATTCCAAACGGATGTCATGCCATCTCCCCTTCCCGAACTCCTCTTGCAGGGCTATTGTGCGGTGTGGTGTGAGAAATCTGTCTGATTTTTAAAAACAGGGTTTTATTTGATTACAGCCTTTTTTCTTTTTTTTTTTTCCCCTTCTCCTGCGCTGTCAAAATTATCCATCACGTTCCCTAATAATTACGTAGTTACTTCAGTAATCAATTATTCATTGAATTCCACTTACCTATGCTTTTCCTTTCTCAAGTTATGGCTTTCCAAGGGCACATCTGCTCCTCTGTGCAAAGAGAGCAAACAAACATTCTTTAAAATTAAGCAACTTATTCTTAATTAAAAGAGAATAAAAGTAAAAAGCAGTTATCAGGGTAAGTTTTCTCCATTACAGAATACAAAGACAGACAATTAATAATATTTAAATTATTGTCCATTTTTGGCCGTGAGGAATCATTGACCTACAGAAAATACCCCATTTGAAAATCCAGCCAGTGAAAAGAACAAAAAACAGATGCAGCATTTATGTACCAACTGCTACATGGAGGGTAAACGTGAGATAATGACAACATAGGTCAACATAAGGAGAAATGAAAGCAACATAACCACGTATATATATGAAAGAGTATCACATGTAGCTAAACTTCTATTATGGCCTGTAGATAATATACTTTATATAATAAGCATACACTTAGGTAATGATGATTAATAGGCTTAAAATTACGTATGTAATGAAGTCTTTTAAATAGTGTATGAAGATTATCTAGGAATAAAGCCTGCAATATATTGCAAAACACTATGAAGCTGGAAGTCTAAACATGCCACTTGTCCTACACAGAAGACTGGAAATCAGAAGGACAAAAGGTCCAGTGTGTAAGGTGTTGTTTATATGTCAAGGTCCTTACAGTCTAGTAAATAGAGATATTACAAATATTACTGACAAGTCATTCATAGAGCAAAAGGTTATTTGCCACTCCCCCAACGTTTCACCAGGTATTCACATAGGAAGAGACAAAGCAAAACAGAACATGGTGGAAAATCAAATGTTTTAAACTACTCTTGGACTCTCAGGATCACTCTTTGGGTGAAGTACTCTGCACACCTTGGAACAGAGCAACAAAGAGGGCAGGAGGAAATCAGGATTTTGTGCATTAGTAGGCTCTGACAAGAGAAATGCTGATGAGAATGGGATCGAAATCAGGTCTTCAGTGCTGCAATTCAGCTCTATTTCACACCTTGCATCTTTAAGAACTTGCATCTTGTTGCAAGAAGCCTCTAATATGTTCTTTGAATTCTGTTGCTGCTTTGGTTTGGGTATTTCATCTTTTAGATAAACACTACAAACAAGTCTCCTATCTGTTGTCAGAGGAGATATACTAGAACAATTAATAAACAATTTTATGAATACACATCTTCCATTATCACTGTAGCTACACATACTTTTTTTTTCTTGTTAAATAGAAGAAATTTAGGTTTCAGTTAGTTTACTTTGAAAACAGCTGCCTATTGCACTAGTAAATACAAGCTGTAACGGAAGGTGTTGTAGTTGTTTGCAGTTTTGAACAAATACTGTTTCACTGTTTTGCTTTTGTTTTTCTATAGGTCTACTTGGGACAAACTGCATTTACCTGATATTCAGGTAAATGAATAAAAATGAATAAAGTTCAGGATATTCCTCTCATAGTTTATTAATTCTGTTACACTTTCCATCATCACCTTAAGGAGATTTCTGATTAAAATCAGTTTAAAAGATAACAGGCTCCGGGCTATTGTATTTTACAAAATAATGTGAAATCATTGGCAAATATAACAAAAAAAGAGGATTAGTATAAGTGCAGATGAAGGAGGCAATAACCAACACAACCACAATTAAGAAATTGCCCTGTGAAGGAGAGAAATTACTATGCCCATTGTAGAGCCTACAGAGATTAATGGAATATGGCTGTGAAACTGTTTTAATAGATAAATTGGGTGGGTGGTTAAACATCTGAGTGAAGATGATTACTTTGTAGTGAAACAAAACAAAGAGGAATAAATCACAAAGCTGCCCTATTACCACAATTAAAATGCAATTGCTTGATCAATTATCACTCCAGCTAATAGCTTGATGGAAGACAAGCAAATAAATAAAACATTATGCTAACCAAAGTTCTTTGAAATATAATATCTGCACACTTACATGTTCCTTGTTTGCATGCATTTATGCCTAATATGTGTGCAGTGCATTGCATGACATAAATAAGGCTATGTATAATGTGTTTAGATATTCCTTTGTAGTATATAAGTAAACATCAATGATAATCATGATAATGCATGCAGTGGGTAAATATTTATCACATGTTTAGATAACTGATACCTTACATTTCAGTATTTTCTAGATCTCTAAGAACCTTCTTCTTTTACATACATACATACCAACCAAAGGTGATTTGGAAGAGTTTCCCTTTGGAATAGTTTCCAAGGCCAGTAGATGTGATGACACGTGTCGGTTTCCAGCTCGCCCTTGGAAAATGACTGGAGTTTATGTGGATGTGGGGGGGGCAGTAAAGCAAACTGTGGCTGCCATATATCAGCATTACATTTTTATATCCGGTAATCAGCAAAGCGTGCATCCCTGTACAGGAAGGTAAGTGGTAACACGTATGTTTGTGTGAAATAAAGCCTAGGGTATAGAGGTAAATAGCTTGTACAGAATGAGCACCGGGGGATAACCTGATCCAAAGTCAATTGCAATGAGCAGACCTGTCCCCTTGACCCAAAGTTCTGGTCAAATATAATGCTTGATTTCTCTGTAGAAGTATTCATATAGTTTGAATACATAGGGAACAAACACTTTGTAATGATTATTCAGCATGGGAAAAAAAAATTGTGTATCTATTGACTAATTACAACAGGGATTCTGTTAGAAGTTGAGTCATACATAAGAAGATGCTTCAGAGAGTTTCTCAGGTATAAAACTGCAAGTAAATGACAAGTAGTTCCTAGCTCCAGTTGTAGAGAGTTATGTCTGGGACTTCTTTCTAACATTTTAAATCTTTTTCTTATGCAAAAAGATTACACATGCTGGGCCAACTTGTTTTGCCTTTCCCAGGGCAAGAGTAATCAGAAATCATACAAAGCACGTGGACATATTTAAAGTGAGCATTGTATATGCTGTAAATAGGTAGGTATTGCTAGAGTGTACTAATGAAAGAGCAGAATTTGTGCTCTCCCTAAAGCCATAAGAGACTTCACCAGACCCCTTGTTCCCTGCTTTTGTCCCCAATATAGGTAGCATCCACATTAAATCCTTTCGCTTCTGTTCCTGCAGCTAATTTTTATTCTTCTTTGTCTGTATTCAGTAGTTTACTTGGAAAAAAGTCTGAGAGACTGCTTCCGTCTCATCACTTCTGGATGAAGCAATTTGAAGAACGGGGACTCCTTCCTTTCAGCTTTCCTATTCATAAAGGCAAGAGATGCCTCCTGACTATCAGAAGGAATCTACTGATGAAGGCAGAAATTCATTGTAGGGAAATTTTGCAAGGAAAACCATTAAATGGCCTCTGAAGAACAATATTTGAGTGGGAACCTGGACCTTGAAGTTCTCCTAGAATTATGGGCTGGACCCTTCTCAAGTAGCCTGTATTATCCAACACCCAAGGAGAGAAGGAGGAAAGGGAATGGAGGAAAGAAAATTTAGAATGACTAAAAAGAGATTTCAAAAAGAAATTGATTAGAATCAGAGAATGGTTTGGGTTGCATGGGCTGATGAAGATCATCTCTTTCCAATCCCAGCCACGGACAGAGACACCTTTCACTATCCCAGGTTGCTTGAAGCCCTGTCCAGCCTGGCCTTGGACACTTCCAGGGATGGGGCAGGCCCAGCTTCTCTGGGCACCTGTTCTGGGCCTCACCACCCTCACAGTAAAGAATTCCTCCCTAATAGCAAATCTAAGCCTACTCTCAGCTTACAGCCATTCTGCCTTGTCATATCATTACATGCACAAACCTACATATACACAAAAATTATACTGTATTGAACAGAAATGTTGGTCTGGAGCTAAGAGTAGACAATAATATAAAAAACCCCAAGCTTTCTTACAATAGAAGTGCAGGAAAGACAACTGTGGGACTAAGGACTGATTTAATGAACTCAAGCTGGCAGTTGTCTTTGTTGCAGTGCATGAAGGATATAATTGAAGAGGAAAAGTCATTCAGCACCTCATCCACTCATAGGGTCACATACGTATCCCCCACATACAATCCTTTTATTCCAAAGCCCAAGACACTTTCAGCCTGATTGACAGCTGTTATCAGCAGATTGGAATGGCTGCAGATCACAGCTCCATGGGTCTCTTTCATTTTGGAAGAGTGAGGGCTTTCTGTTCCTATTTTTTTTTTTTTAAATATTGAGGAGGAAATAACTGTTTGGATGTTTTCTGCTGTAGTTCTGTATTATTATCTACTGAGATGTATTGTGAAATTGGAGACCTGACTGTTGGAAGGTCATTCTATATGCTACAGGTTTAGTGTTTTTTCAGAACTTAAAAACAAAAAACCAAATAAACATATAAAAAACAAAGACAAAGCCATGAGCTGTAGTGGTACATTGAGACTGAAGATTAAAGTGAGCTTGAAGTAAATGCGAAAAATAGGAAAGCTACGTATATACCCTTAGTGAGGACTGCAGGGAAAAGGTAATGTCAGGAAAAAGCTAAATGAGTTAGTGCATTCCAAAAACTATAGGAAAGGAAAAAATTTCAAAAGTGTTTATCAGAGGACAGTGAAGTGTCAGGGAGAAACTGTTGCTATTGCCAAATGAAGAGCAAAATAAATATTAAAGAAAATTGGGTCAGACTTTGGTGTCTTTAATTTTCTAAATGCAATTTCCTTCTGACAAAGAAATCCAAAGAGTCATTTTAAAAAGAGTTTTGATGGAGCTTCAACCAAAAATTTAAAAAGCATGCCTAAAAAGATTAGATCTAGGGAAGATATCAGTTCTGGATTATATCACATTTGATTTTAAGAGGGTAAACATAGAAAGAGATAATATCTTTAACTAGACCCGCTGATGCAGCTGGCAGTTTGTCTCAATCACATCCCCAGAGCTTGACAGCTTCACCAACATGAAAACCTGCATTTTGTTTGAAACATGAACTTGGAAAAGTGCTTGCTCTGTCATCAAGTCTTCCTTCCAACACTGGAGGAAACCTTGACAATTTTTCTCCAACTTTAAGTACACCAAACTAAGTTGAAGTAGAAAACTCAATCAGTGCAATCCTTTTTTATGTGATGTAGATAATGCTGGTTTCAATATAAACTGAAACAACACTACAGAAAGCATAGATAACATCCACAATAATAGCACAAGGCTTCGGGTGTACACAAGATTTTGAACTATTGCAGACACCTGAACCTGAGGATTAGTGCCTCCTGAGGGCAGGGAGTGTGTCTGGAGCAGTGGATACCTGGATTGCAATCACTCCATGCTCTACAGGAGTGCTCAAATCTCTTGCTGCCACTGCTAACAAACAAATGCTGTCCTTCAGCAAAACCTGGGCTCTTGCTGGAGCAGCAAGAGATGTGAAAAGGGTGGCAACTGTAGATTTTGCCTCTCTGTTATTTTTACACTTGCTTTTCGCTGACAGAGGGTAAGCAGGTTGTGCTGTTTGCACTTGTGCACCCTGTGAATCAATGATTTGTAAAGGATGACTCACCCCAGCCACACTTGATCCTATTTGAAAGGCCTCCAAGTGTGTATGGCAGGAGGGATTTTGTCAGGAACTCAATACAACACTTAAAAAGTTAGTGAAGTGCTTTGTTTTTTTTGTTGGTGTGTGGCTGTATCAAGGGGCTGTAACACAAAGTAATTATGTCAGCAAGTTTACTGCTGGGTATAAAATAAAGTCCTATCTTGTTTCAGATCTGCGTTGCTTGGGAGTGGAGAAAGAATGGGAAGATTTCCATTAAAACTATGATAAATTTAGAAAGCACTCCTTTCTCCACCAAGTGTTTACCTGTTGGTCAATAATGGTTTGTTAAGGCAATATTTTGGGGAGGGAATTGAATATATAACTAACAAAAAAGTAGATATTTTTTAGGGAAATACTAATTCCCTATTGAACACAAACTCTAGAAAAGCCACAAAAAGTTAACTGAACCTGTAAATTCAGAAGCACTGCTTTTGTATCTCCCTAGTACAGCTGTAATCCTTCTGCATCGTTTTATTCTTGGTTTCTCAGCCATGCTTCATCACAGCTTGTACATTCTTTATGTACAGGGAAAAAAAATGTTTGGAATGGAAAGTACATTTTTACTAGCTCCAGGGTCTGTACACATCAGAGAGGAGAAAGATTTTGGTAGTTTGGGTATTTTTAAGAGCTTTAACAAGTAGGAGGGAATTAGCCTCCTTAGTAGGAAGACAGGTGTGGATGGGAGGTTGTTGTAGCTACCTTTAAGTGACACTGCCTTTCTTTCAAAACCTGGAATGTATTTTTAGCTGCACCATATGACATGTAGGAAGAGTAAATCCAGAGCTAGAGGATAGTAAAGGGTCTTCCTGTTCTTAACCAACCTCCTGAGATGAATCACTGATGTGAAAATGCTGATTGAGTCCCTGATGATGTCTGCAGGTGTTTCCTTTTTGTTTGGGAAACCTTAAGAGAGAAGGGAGGGAGAAGGTAGAGTTGGAGAGTGCTTGTAGAAGGAGTGTTGTGTCTGAGAGCAGGTGCAGGCAAGTATATGGCTAACGTAGGCTATTTATGAGCCTTTTTAAATTTATGTTACTGTGGTATATAAGACTTTGTTGAATCTGTTAGCTTTGTGGAGGGAATTGTTTGCTACTTTGTGGAAGAAGGAAACAGCTCATGCTGGTTGAGGTGAAGTTAACTTAGCTAAACTAGTTCAATCTAGTTTATGTTAAGAGTTTGATTACTGGCAAATGGATTTCATTTTCTAAGGTATTTCTGAGGTATGAAAACACCATTTAAACAGTGGGAGGCAAGGATAAAAACAGGAAACTAAAAGTACAAGGAAAGAAATCAAGCTGGTTAGCTGGAATATGAATATGTTTGAAAGAATGAAAATGTGCAATACAATATCTGGAAGGGTTCCCAGGAACTAGGCTTGTTAGGTGATGCAATAGGAACTAAAAAAACCTAAACACCTGAAAAAGGTTTCTTAATTTGACATTTGTGATCATTCTGGAAAAAATCATTTAACAAGTGTTTGATAGGGAGCAATTCCGTATTTGTACAGACTTTTTATAAAGTGGCTACTTGAAAGTTATATCTTTTGTGACTCTAAGAATTATTCCCTTTATTTTGATTTTTTTTTTTGTTTAAATACTATCTTTTACATTAACTTAGATTTTTAGACTTAATTTTTTTCCTTTTATTTTTTTTTTAGGTGATGGTTTGGAAGGGGCCTTCCAATTTATTTTGCAGTGCTCCCTCGATTTTTCACCCCTGACTTGTACCTTGGAGAAAGTAACATTATCTAGGAAACATTAAATCCTTTTTGCAATAAAACAATGAGGAACTATTAAAGCCAACAACTAACCTTTTTCCTTTTTGAAAAATTGTGATTTGGAATTTTTCTGAAGATGAGCTGAGGTTCTGTGTTACAGGGGAACAAAAAATTTTCCCTCAAAAGGACTCACTGAAGTAATTTCAAAGCAAATTGACATGATTTGATTATCAGCCAAACCATTCCTAAGCCATAACCTTAAATTTTATCCCAAAAAATCTTCCACTGTACCACTGAAAGGCATTTTTGCTGTTCTTTTTAAATTTTTTTCTGTTGTGGTTTTGTTCTGTTTTTTTTCTTCTCACTGGAATGCATTTGCTGTGCTGTAGTTACAAAGTCACATGTTGTTTCTTCAAAACTTGGAATTGTATTTTTGGCTGTGTTTTCTATAAATCAGCTTTTCATTAAAGCAGTCTCAAGAATGCAAATTTTTGGAGTTTTTTTGTTGTTGTTTTGTTTAGGTTATAAGAAACTCACCAGAAATCAGTAAACAGTCTCTATATCTATGTCAGCTGATCGGAATAGATGAAGTTATGTTCCCTTTTCCACACCTGTTTCTCTAATCTTTTGACATTGATACTCTCAAATGTGTATAAATGTTTCGACTGTGCTTGGTGCACAAGGGTTGGTGAAGCATTAAATGTTGTTATTGGGTGCTGTATTGGAAAATAATTAATTAGATAATAATTAATGCTTCTGGAAAGACAACCCAGACTTCATTTGACCTACATGGAAAAGCCCATGTTTGTATGGGGGCTGTGTGTTCTCAAAGTTTTGTCTAATTTTAGGGATAAGTCTAAAAGAAGAAAGATTTCTTGTGTTTTCTCTAAATTTTGGGGGGTGTAGTAACAAGGAGCCAAGACATTTATTTCAATGATATACCAAGCAGAAACAAAGCCCAAAATTCTGCATGCAAATGTGATTTAAGGTGACTTTTAAAAATATGTACGTGTATGTCTACATTACGCTGTTTATTCTCCTACTGCTGTTTTCTTCTCTTTCTCCAATTAAATCCTGCTTGTTAATCCTCCCTGTTTTCCAGTTATGGGATGACATTAGGTCATTGAGTCCAGAAGATATATTTTACCAGCTTGCCAAAATTTGAAGCTATTTTTACCGGTTGCTTTTTGGTAGAAGAATGATGATTGGTTTTGCTAGTTTTTCTTCATAATTAGGGTTGTTTGGCTGGTTTTGAGGCTGGCCAGAACAGGAATAACAAGTGACATTTTAAAGAAAGAGTGCCTGTTTCCACATGATACCACTATATAGTCACTTATTCTAATGTCTTTTTCCTTCATTTCATGGTAGTCTCTAGAAAATGAATATAAATTTCTCTTTGCTCTCTTTTGCTCAGTTTGAACCTTGTGTTTTTTTGCTTCTAGTGGGAAGGGAAGATAAATAGCATGAAAATGAGACACAGCTCAATCTGAATGAAAAGTCAATCATCAATTTTCTGTTCTCTTTCTTTTGCTGCCATTTTTGGTTTTTTTAAAATTTAAAAATATCATGTAGCGTAGTACAGAGAGCCAAAGGCAAAGAGAGGTATTGCCTAGAAGGCTTCTGGGAAACTGTATCCTGTAAACTCATCTGGAACCGAGAACCAAGCAGAGTTTGTACATGGAAGTATCTCCCATTCTCAGTTTCTGTAAAATGCACGTTACCCATGCAGACCTTTCAGTAGTAAGGATGTGCCCATCTGTTCTTGAGTCAGACAAATACACAGCTCTTTCTTCAGTGAAGGTTTATGGGAGAACTAAGCCCTGATGCTGCTAAAAAAAACCTGTGCTTTTCCCACCAGCAGCTTGTACTTATATTGATGAAGAGAGACCTGACAGCTTGTGGGAAGGTCAAGAACTGAAACTCCAGCTTGCACACGAGGTGATTTTTCAAGGTGGTTTTGAAAGTGACCAAAAGCAGCCCATGATTTTTAGGAAAGGGATGGAGGCATCCCAAGCAGTGAGTGACAGGTGGAGGGTAAAGGAAAAAAAAAAGAGATGGAAAAGAATTAGAGTCCAGCATCAGTCTGGAGAGAGAGATCTGTGGTGGGCCGGGAGCTTGTTGGACTGACAGCTCACAGAGGTCACGCTACAGCAGAGAGAGAGCACAGGCTGAGGAGGTGAATAATGACCAGGGAGAGCCAAACATGATCTCTCTGCACTTCAGCAGGAAAACTGAACAGTGAGGAGCACTGACAAGCTGAATCCCTCGGTAAGGAATGATGATGTCCAGACCAAGGAAGGAAATGGAGCATGATGTGAAGCCCATGGTAATAGCTGAGATACAAGAAGGTTTCCTTTTTAAAACCCCTCATACAACAAATGATGAAAATGCTACTCCTAATGATGGCTTCTGCAGTGAGTATTTTGTATATGAGGGGAAAAGGAACAATTTTCTGTGTCTTGAGACAAATCTTCAAGTTAGTAAAAGGGGAATAAGCACAGCACTGCAGTGCCTTATGAGTGGGTTACACTCAAGAACTGTGTTTTGTGTAGGAGGACCATGACTAAAGACTTCAATCAGTAGAGTCTCCTCAGAGAAAAATGTTAATTGAAATATTTTGATCAATAAGGTTTACATAAATTTTTTAATTAATGTAAATTCCTTTAAATCATGTAGGTTCCTAGACACTTGCTGAACTTAAAACTTTTGCCTGTATAAATATGTAAAAATAAGATTTTTATGATCTACTCAGTGAGTAGTCTGGGAAAAGTTGCCACTATCTCACTTCCCTCCTTCACCTGCACAAATCCAGTGAAGTCAGGTCAACTAAAATAAGGCACATATGTATAACTAACACTGCCCTTGGTATTACAGCACTTATGCCTGAAGCTAAACCTAAATGCAAGAATTTTGGCAGCTAAACTAAAATACTTTAAATGAAAAAGAAAAAAATTAGACATATAATGATTGGCATATCGACTATTACGAAAGAGGAATAGTAGGAATACTGCAAATTCTTACATTTTAATTAGAAACACTTTTTTTCAAAACTTTTATGATTTGAATTTTACTGATGCTTTCAGCGCTGAGGTAAATGTGTTTTAATGAAAACCATATCTGCCTATTTTAAAAGTTTCAGATAGACAGATTAGATAGAGTCAATGTTCCTGGAGGTGATGAAATGATTGATGAATAAAGCATCTGGGAAATCCTTGAAGTAACTCTTAAACAAAGGTCTACAATAGAACTTGAAATCTCCATTTGAATAGAAATTTTGGTGGAAGAGGGAAAACCTTTAAGGAAAGTTGGTTTTTCACAGTTTTACAATGAACTTTACAAGAACAGCTGTCCTATTTTGATGTATAACTGGAGATTACTCTCTATGCTGATACTCCCACTGCTTGGTGAAACAGCACTAAAACCTATTTTGCTGTTTTTATGTCAGTCCTCAGGTTCTTGGAACGTATGTTTTCTTTGTGTTAACTGAAACCTAGAACTTCATTTTAGTCTATAAAATGAAATTTTAATGGATCTAGGAGGAAAAAAAAAGGCTTGAGTGGGGAGGTTAATATCTTGCCCCACGTGTCAGCAATAGCATCTGGAAAGAGAAAGCAACATCTTGACCCTACTTGAGCAGGGAGGTTGGCCCAGCTGACCCAGTGTGGTCCCTTCCAACCTGACCCATTCTGTCATTTGTTTTCTGTGCTGAAAATGCTGCAACAGATCTGCTGTCAAGTCAGCTGAATCACGGCTGGGGTTTAACATCCTCTATACCCACCGTGTCATGGGAGCTCTTTGGAGGCCTCCACAGCTATTTTTGATGTGGGTTGTATGTGTTATTATTTATGTAGCATTGCACAATAGCTGGTTGTGGATAAAAGTATCCCTTGGAGAGACAGACGTTTTGAAAAGCTAGATTTACAAACAAGACACAGAAGCATATTTGGAACAAGGGCTTCCCATCTAATCTTGCCTAGAACAAATTAATCTTTGTCACTCTCAGGCTTCAGTTGTTGAGTTTACAGACACCAGAAATAAACTTGTGAAGACTGAAACTTATTAAATCTTTAATTTATATTTGGGTATACTTTAAGTATATAAAGTGAAGCCTTTTGTGGCTTCTTTTTTTTTTCCTTTGTAAAATTTCATATCAGATGACTCAATTTAAACTGAATTTTCATCTTAAACCTAGTAGGACTTGCTCACTTCAGGGATTTTAACATTTTTCAATAAAAAAACTATAAAAAGAAACTTAACCAGTCTACCTGGGAGGTATCTGAGATCTGCAGGCTTTGAGACACAAGCCTGTAGTGTTAAATGTTTTGCTTAAATCCATTAAGATTCTTAGTCACCCAGTTTATTTGTGAACACTAAGTAGTTCCAATTAATATACATTAATGGACTATTGCATTCCTTAATAACTTGGGTGGCTCAGGACTGCATGGCACATACCAGCCTCTAATCACCTTAGAATTTCTGGAACACGAAAGAATAACTGAAACAAAGCAACATAATGAGCTGGGCTTTGTTTTATTCAGTTCATTGTTATGACCAAACTTCTATTGGATTTTCATGTAGATTGCCTCAGTCTGCATTTGCATTACAAATTTTTATTCTTATTGGTGTTAAATAGATATATAATACTCACATGGCTGTAACAATGAGCTTACAGGCTCACTTATTTTATTTTATAATTCAGTATTGTAGTGGAACAAAAAGCAAATATTTTGCTATAATGGTTATGCTAATTGACTTTTAATGTTGTTTTATTTTCCAGCTACTCACCAGCAGCCTCCCAAGTTTAATAAAGCTCAAACATTTAATTTTATTGCCTTGGAGTATTGATTATCTGTTTAACGCTAAGAACAATGTGATCTGTTGTCTTTGCCTTGCTGATTGTCTGAATTATCTTGAAGAAATAAGAGATGTGCATGAGGAGAATCTCATGCAGTAAAAAATGTCACTTGTATGTATTACTGATGGCTGTTGTACAAAAACTACAAGCCTTTAATCTCAGACTCACAAGGGAAAGAAATTTTATTGTTTCACAACTGAACTCAATATTCCCTTGGGCATTACACTCCCATTTAGTTTTCTTTCTTGATTTTTATTGCCAACATAAGCTTATTTAAAGGAATGAATAGCATACTGTCTAGTTTGAGCCAAATATTTAAATTATACTTAAAAAACCCTACTAAATTTATTAGAGAGGATATTTTTTTCCATCTTAGAGGTTTAATTGTTGAGGAAAACAGTATCTCTTTCAAAGAAATAAAGAAAGAAAAATAAGAACAGTGGAAGGCTGCATCCATTCCACTAGTGTGAGACATTTTTCACGTATGTGCCCATGAAAACTTGGAGAGAGGGGAGAGTAAATCAAGCTATTTGCAAGAAATAATGAGTAACTCTTTAGATATCACAATCAAAAGGAAACCATATTTTGCAATGCTTTGGAGTACAGCATTTCGTGACAATTATCAATATTTGTGTGGGTGTAAGTATATTTTCACTATGTGTTAATAACATGCTTGGAAAGAACTAGACACTTCTGTCAAATGTATAGAGTTTCGGTCTTATTGTGCAATTAATTCTCTAGAAAACTGCCCTGGTATTGACTGTGCTGCATCAGTGTTCTTTTTGTGAAGTAGAACAAATTCCAGGTGTTGTGGCAGCAGATGTTTTGCTATCAGTGAGATCATAGAAACTGCTATTCCAGTGAATCACCAAGTGTGATCTTGTGCTCAGCCAGCTGGAACAAACCACAAGTGTTTCATGCTGCCTTTATTTTAAGTGTATCACATGTTGTGTCTCCAAATTTTTTTGAGAAGTGTGTGACAGGATTAACAGGGACCCCTCATTTTTCTACATGTCTGCATCTTTAGTGCTTAACACTCTTACCAGGAATATCCATTGAATTCACTGGGAAGAGGAAAACATATGGGATAACAAATCACCTGGGATATTACTTTTGAGGAAGTAAATGAAAGTGGGTGTGTACAGACTCTGCCGGTTGTTATTAGGATCTCTATCTTGTCAAGAAAATCTGTGTTTTGTTTCCATATATCCTGGAATATTAATATATGCTGTTTAGCTGTAACCATGTTGAAGAATGACTAAAAGGCAGTTTTAACAATTGTAGAGCTTCTAGAGTTAAGAAATGGGAAGTGTCATCAATTCCATTTTGAAAATCCCTTCCTCTCTCAGTTAAATTTTACCTTGAAGATTATACTGGCAGGAAAATGGAACGTGTAATCATGGAATTGTTTGGGTTGAAAGGGACCTTTAAAGGTCATTTAGTCTAACTGCCCCTGCAATGAGCAGGGACTTCTTCAATAAGATCAGGTTGCTCAGAAGCCCATCCAACCTGACCTTGAATGTGTCCAGGGATGGGGCATCTGCAGCTTGTTCCTGGGTTTTACCAGATATGATGTGTAAACCTCTATATGAAAATAACAAAGTGGTCTAGATTTGGACTATTCTTACCCTGGCTATGATTTTTTCATATAAGAAAAAGAAAATTATCAACAAATGGCATTAGTAAAGACCACGGTGTTTTCTAAGTCCAAAATAGGCTGAAATACTTTAATTTTGTGATAACCTTTTGAACAATTCTAATAAAGGCTACTAGCTCCTGAAAAATATAGGTTTAAAAATGAATGTTGGGACCCTCCTTGTCAATAACTTTGGCATTAGATTTGTCTCTTATATTTGTGGAGAAATTATGAAAAGACATAGAACTCCATTTCCTAGTGTTTAAATTCAGGGATAGTGGACCAACCTTCTTCTTCAGCAAAACTTATTTTTTGTTCCATCTCTGTCGGGAGAGCCTTTGAATCGTGTTAGCTCCATAAACTCCCTTCAGAAATCATTCCCAACAAATTTTTTGCAAGCCAGAGTTTTGAATGTACATGACATATTGGATAATTATTATAAAGCCCGTTTGATTAGTTTAGAAGTTTATCAGAGGGAGTTTTTGCATAGCCCTTTGACCTACATGCAGATATTTTCAATTTTGCTTTGTCTTTTCTACTTAAAAGTAAAATTTAAATCTAAAAGTAATCAATAAATCACTGCACTATCTTGGAGTGATAAAATTATATCTTTTAAATTTTTCTTTTTAAAGGTGACATTTAAGTATGGACAACATGCCAATTTATTAGGATTTTTGGGTTTGCTTGTTTTATATTTTTTTTCCTGGGGAAAAATGTTTCAGCTCTTGCAAAAGTTTTTTTACATTGCATAGAAGTTGAACTGAGAACCACTTGGTAACATCAGTTCTTGATATCCAGATGTGTCTCTGCAAGTTTGTAAATGCTAGCATTCTTGGTGAAACCTGTTAAAAATATTTCAGGAAATATTGTTTTTCATGTACATTACATGTGGTCTTAATAGGAGCCAAAATGTACTGAAGTGAATTGTTTCCTGCTTTGGACAACAGACAAATCAGTAAGACAGTGATTGCAATTATTGATTTGAAGTTTTTTCACTGTGTTATTGTATTGTAATAGTCTTAATATACAAATGTTGTAAATACACAAAGGAAAATTGGATTTCAGTCATATACAATTGTTTTTTGCAAGAAAATTAATTTAGAAACTTGAGTAAAAATAGTAAGTTGACATAAAATTTATTATGAGAATTTCAAGATATCTTTCGTAGCTGAATATTGATTATTTTCTTTTACTTTGAATATAATAATTATAATATATTTTCACATTAATTTTACAATTTTTTATAAGGCAAAATAAATACAAAATATTTGGGCTGAAAATCTGAAATAATATTTCAGAGTAAGAGTACGTAGGCTGCTTTAGAAGTTAGGACTTGTAAATTTTAACGAAATGTCTAATGGGCCGCCAAAAGTATCTTTGTTTTCTCTGTGTCATCTGCAGAAATTACTTTAGATTTTTCTAACTAATGTGTGTGAATTATTTTAATGTGACACATAAGATTTAAACAAAATAAGCTATAGCACTGTGTGACAAAACTGTCCATAAAACACCTCCAAAACCAGAAGATTTGATCTTAAGAATTTGTAATTTTTAACCCTGTCAGATTTGGATAATGGCAATTATCTCCTGGTGGCTCTGCTCCCCTATTTGTTAAACAGAGGAAATTGTGCTTTTGGAAGCTTTCTGCCTGCCCGTTATGTTGGCTTAGCTGTCGATGTGAATCTGCGTTACTCCTGCAATCCCTCTGTCCATCCGCCCCTGTGGCAACTGTTCTCTCACGTTTCTGTGACACTGTGAAGTGTTTGAGAGCAAGATGCAAAATACAGAGCAGAGCTGCCAAGCATCATGTTCATGGCAGGACTACGAGAGTGTAGCACCCACCCAGACGAGTGTTTTGTGGCTGGTGTTGGGTTTCTCTGTCCTTTTTTAATCAGATGCCATGAGGAGTTGAGAGGTGAAGGTGAGGGTAGGGAGAAGAAAGGTGTGAGGTCCAGATCTCTTCTCCTTGTTGCTCCAAGGCAGAGAAATGCAAAAATTATACACAGAGGTCATGGATAAGGTGAAAAAAAGTGGTTGATGGCTTAGAAGGCAAACAAGGTCGCCCTTATTTTCTGTGAGCACGGATGGACACTGGAGCAGATTTCCCTGAGCAGTTGGTGGATGTCCCATTGCTTGATGTGCTAAAGGCCAGGACAGGTTGGATGAGGCTCTGAACAACCTGGTCTTGTGGAAGGTGTCCCTGCCCATGGCAAGGGGTTGGAACTAGATGATCTTGAAGGCCCCTTCCAACTCAAACCATTCCATGATTCTAAATGAGCAGCACAGTTACGAGTGCACTCTGAAGAGGGTGTTGGGCGACTTTTTGTCCCGCGCTCTCTGAGCTCAAGGCAAGCCTGGCACCACGAGCCCTGGGGACATGGACACTGGTGCCTGCTTGAGGGACCTTCAGGGAGTCCAGGATATGGCTGTGGTGAGCCCATGCTTTGAAAAATCTTACATGACCTCTCCTTGCTTTGGAATCATCAGTGGTTTAGGGCACTCCTGAGACTCTTATCTCTGAGTTGGCTTCTGGCTGTGGCCTGCGTGCTTCAAAAAGCCTAGGAAAAAAAGTTACTCTACAGGTTGAGTTGGAAAGAATAAGCAATAGCAAGTGTAAAGAAGGTGAAAATACGTAAATTTATACGGGTTCAATTCATTTAATGCAACCTCTTGTCATTCTTGTGTGTGTAGTGTTAATCAGCAACTTTTAGCTAGTTTTTACCACAAGTCTCAGAAAAACTTGTAGAAATTGTATTATCTTATTTCACTGGGAATCTGAATGGAAGAGTGATTCAATGATTTTTTGGAGTTTGTCAAAGGCAGAGCCAGGGATATTCTTGTGTTTATGAGACCCTGACCTTCATTTACTAGATCACAGCACTATCAGAAATATGGTTAAATTCTGAAGTACAGTTCCCATTACAATGTTAATTCCAATATTTCTAGAAACTCTCTTGTTTATGGGTACACTAGGAAAAGGATATGAGTTGGGATCATCTGGTATTCTCTAACATGTATGTCCTTCCAATGTTGTAGTCCTTCTTTTATCCTTCTGTCTTATCACAGTTTTACTAGCAGTTAAAAAAATTGGAGGGGGGGAGTATTTAATATAGTGAACTTTATCTATCTGGTTGGCGGAGTCTTTTAAAAAAATTAATTTTGTAATAGTTTTGAACTGTAAATCATATCTTTAAACAGGTCAGGGTTGACTTGCTACGTTTGAGTAGATTCACAGTTTAAATTCAGGGCTTCTTTTCTTCTTGTTCTCTCTTGCAGACATTTCTTCTCTGTTCTTTGTGCGATTCTAAAATCTGAAAAAACAAACGTGATTGCTTTGCAGATTAAAACTGAAAATTGGTTATCTCATGAAATAAATAGAGAACCAAGCTTGGCATTTTTATTCTTGAAAGGATGACATTTGAATTGCTATTGATCAGGAAAAAAAGAAAAAAAAATAAGGATAAACTCAAACTTATTTGCTGAGGCTTTGTAAACAATTTAGATGTATAACAGACTCTTAACAGAAAAATCTATGTTTGCTGAAAGCCATTGGGTTTTGTTAACTCTGTGCTGCTCTCAGCTTTTTAAATGTCTGTTGTTAGCTTATAATTTTGTATCCTATTTAATTAAAAGCTAAAATCATACAGGAAGCAACTAAGGCTTTGTTGCGGTTTAACACCACCCAGCAATGAAATACCACACAGCCACTTGCTTGCTCCCTCCCTCCTGTTGTTGGGATCAGGAACAGAACCAGGGGAAAAAACAACCAAACAAAAAAGCCCAAACAAAAAAAAATATTTGTGGGTTGAGTTGAGAACAGTTCAATAATAATAGTAATATAAAGGAGAGGGTGAGAGAGAGAAAATGTAAAAAAATACAAGTGATGCACAATACCCCTGCTCACCACCCACTGTCTAATGCCCAGGCTGTCCCTGAGCAGTGATTAGTCCCTCACAGCCAATTCTCCCCACTTTGTGTACTGGATATGATGTTCCCTGGTATGGAATATCCCTTTGGCCAGTTCAGGTCAGCTGTCCTGGCCATGCTCCCTCCCAAATCCTTGTGCCCCTCCCCACAGGCAGAGCATGAGACACTGAACAGTCCTTGACTTAGGGCAAACACTGCTCAGCAACAACCAAAACATCAGTGTGTTATCAGCATCATCCTCATACTGAATCCAAAACTCAGCACTGCACTGGCTACCAAGAAGAAAATTAATTCTATCCCAGTAGATAAGAGAACATGCCTTAAAGTTAAATTTTGAACTATTTATTTCTGAAGTTACAAATATGCTTTTGGGTAGGTTGCTCTTCTGGTTTTCTTTTGTTGTTCCGTGTTGGTTTTTTTTTTTAAATGCTAAAACCTGGAAAAATTTGTGATGTGCATGATCGTCCTGGAAGGTGAATGTTACTCCATATTCTGCGGAATGACTGGGTTTATTTCTGTTCTGGAACCTCTTGCCCTGCAGAACAGCAGGTGAAAGGAATGCTCTGAAGCAACTGCTGGCACTTTTGGAAGGTGTTAATGCCCTTTGCTGCTGAGCCATCACATGTTAGTGACACTTTCAGACTGTTAGAAAGTAGTTCTTTAAATACTTTCATCCTGAAGGGTTATAGTGGTATTGACCTCATTGCTTGTTAAAAAAAAAAAAAATCAAGGCTAACAAATAAAAAATGTCTCACAAGGGATCTGAAAGAGCTGATATTTGTTTAACATCCTTGTTGACTAAATAGATTCCCCATATTGCTTGGTTTTCGATGGCTAGAATGTTTCTGTTTTGTTACCTTTCCATTTTAACCTGTATGGGGTTTTTTTTAGTTAAAAATTGAACGCCTTCGCATAATTTTAAAACATTAATAATAGTGCGGTTTTAGTCTATATAAAAAACAATCTTAAAATTTCATTGTTTTGGTTGCAGTGTCTATTTTTATGCTAAACTGGCTTTCTGAAGTACTTGTAGAAAGGTATAAAAAAGCTCCCAAAGGGTCCTTTTAGTTCTAAAAAATGTAGGGATTTCAGTGTACTTATCTTTGCTTTTAAAAGCTGCCTCTCCATTTTTATTTTTCTCTTTCATTTTTTCTCAGTGTGGTTCATCTTGCTGTTTATTTTTTTCATCCTGCCTCTACTTTGCCTTTTTCACTGTGCTATTAATCCACTGTGTGTGTTAGGACTCCCTTGTTCCTTCCTCTGAGGCATCTGGAGTAGATTAATGCTAAGGTCAGGCTGGTAAAAGTGGGTGAATTTGTGCTCTGCCTAAAACACAGGCAGAGAATTAATTTTCATCAGTGATTCTATTTGAAACAGATAAAACTCAGCCCTTTTCAGCATGTCATTGCTCTATTAGTGTGCAAGTTTTTAGGTTATGTACACCTTTATAAAAACAGATCAGCACTCAAGGTGCAAGATATAGCGTGGTCCTTGCTTGAGACTGAAATCTGAAATTTTTGGCTTTAATGCTTAGAATTTTCCTGAAATAAGGAATGAAGAAGGGAAGGAGTAGTGAAAAAGACATACTAAGTTTGTCGGTTTTGGGGGCTTGGGGGCATAGGTGAGTTATTTAAGACTTCTCATTGTCAGTTATACAGAGGGATTTGTCCTGAGTCTGCTCTCTGTTTATTTGTGCATAAAGGTAGGTTGCTGGGGTTTGGAAACATTTTCCCCTTGTCCTTCTATTACACGTTTTTGTTTCCATGGATAGAGAGAACTACCTGAAAGGTCCAGAAATATTATATAACCCAATTTGATAGATGCCAAAATCATAATTTTGAACCAAAATGACCTTGAGTTAATGGAGTTTTCCTTAACAGGCACAGTGAAGTTTGAGCTGTTATTCATCTGAGGGTGTGAACTATACTATTGCAAAGATATACTGATCCAAGTGCATGGTGATGAGGGTTTTATGACCCACTCATTTCTTTAATATCTTAAGTAGGATGAGGCAATTGGCTGACTAATGAGTTCTTAATGGGTGTAGTGGTCTGAGTGAGGGGAGTGTAGAACTGTCTTCATTTAGGCTAAATCTGTCCTACTTAGAAACTCACTGTCCTGAGAATTTTTCTTGTCGTACTGCAGAACTGCTGCTGACAAGATTAACAATATATGCAATGGTTTGTAAAGGGGCAAAGACAGCAACAGAGGAAGTAGTCTTAGTAAATGTAGCATTGCTGGTGAGGTTGTTTTGAGGGGAGCTGCATAGTTTCAGGAACCAGATAAAATTTTCTTCTGTTAAACCCCAGGACTTTAAATCCGTGTGGCCTAAGACATAAACTTAATAAATAAATTTCCTTAGTTAAGGTAATAGCTTTTATTTTAATTTTGTACCAGAGATGCAACAAAAGGTAGGAGCATAGTGAAAGAAATCTTATTTACATGGGCTTTTTTCGTGTCCTCTAGTTTTATCTTTTATTTGACTCCATGGCTCCCTATCTTTTTTCCCTCCCTAACTTCTGATAGAGCTTTTCACCTGAACAGTTTACTTTTAGCTGATGTCTTTTCTGCTTTAAAAAATTTGTTTTGCTCTCCCTTTTTCCATCTCATCCCTTTCCATCTGATTCTTCCAAGTCTGTTAGCACACTAGCATAGTAGGTATGACTCACAGTTTATATTTACTTTCATTTCCCTTTTGGTTTAAAATTGCTTTCATGGATGCTTCTTTTACTGCTGTGTGTTTTGAAGTTTAACATCTTCAGGTCAATTAGGTTTCTGAAATTTATGTAGCATTTGGTTGCAGCAGCAGTACCACAGTAGCTGTTATTCTCTACAAGATTTTGGCTGGAAGTAGCAACTTAGACCAACCAGTGTAGTCTGGAGGAAAATGTGCAGCTTGTAGGGATAAAATGTGCTCTTCGTGTCTGAAAGAGAAAAAGCAATCATTAAAACTAAATACCAGTTGAAAACAATTATTCTAACTTAATTAGCTGTGTTACTTAGACCATGGGATAATAGATAATTGGCATCTATAAGGAGGTGTTAACCATGTCCTTGCCTTTTTTCCTGACTTAAAAAGAAAAATTTTCTCTCCCCCTATATCACATGTGGGATGTTGTTGGTTAACAGAGGGAAATTGCAGTGTCCCATAAAGGCAGTGCTTTTGTGGAGTTCCTAATTGTGAGTATCCTCTAGTGTTATGAATTCCAGTTTCCAGTTTGTGTGTGAATTAGCTCATCTTCCACAGGCTTTTGGGGAGCCTCCCTGGCGGGGAGGAGAAGGGAGTCAGAGCTGACCCATGATAAATGCCCTGCCCTGGATGCCTAATGCTCTTCATCCACTGTCTTTGCAAGGTCACCATGAGGCTGTCTGAGGAGCACTGTTGGTGCTTTGGATGGTGTACCCTGCATTTTGGAAAGGCTGTGGACTGGGTATGGGATGACTTTTTTGCAGTGAGAGGCATCTCCTGTGGGTATCTAGAATTGTGCTTTTTTTCCCTAGGTGTGAGTAGGTCACGTTTGATGCATACCATGTGTTTGGGGGTTGAATGATAAAAAGGGCTGTTGAGAGGTAGAAGTTTCTGGGAAATATCTTTTAAGATTGAAAATTCTTCTATCACAGGCTTTAACTTTTCAAATGTTGTATTTTTGTGTTAAAGAATTGTCCATAGGAGGTGTTTTCCAGGAACACTGCTCTAATCAAGTAAAAAACTTCTTTAGGTAGCTACATGGTATCACAACGGTTTCCCTCAGAGGATATGGTGGGATTCAAAGGGGTGTCTCATCTTATTTATATTTTTTATCTATGATCTAAAATTAGTTTTTGATGACTGATTAGAAAAACTAATACTGCTACTTTGAAAGTAATAGTATCAACAAGTAATAATTCTTTTGGTTCATATTACATGTGTTGAATTCTTTCTTCATCTGGTTGGAAAGATTGCTGTGTTGTTGGAGGTAGAAATTAGTCTGGGAAACCTGTTGACTATTTTGTGCTGGATCTTTTCATTTAGAGGGGACAAGAGTCCTAAAAAAGGCTCAAAATTCTTCAGTTTCCTCAGGGCTTTTTAATGTCTTTAGAATGACAGTTTGAGTACAGACCACTGGTACACAGATGGGATAGGGACATAACACTTTAAAGGTTTGTTGTAGTGAATAATCTCAGAGCTGCTTGTCAGCCTCATTGATATATTCTTCCCATTTCATGATTACTATCTCCTTGCTTTTGTTTGCTACTTTAATTGCTATTTGATCGTTATGGACAGTATGGATTTTCCCTCTGAAAGATAACAACCTTTTTCTTTTTAACAGTGCTTTCTGCTCCTTAGTCAGAAAACACCTTTCAGATGGTCTGAATAATGTATACAGTTAAACTTAATTAATTGTTTGCAATTTGTATGCAGGTTTTAAATTTCCTCTGTTTCAAGTCTGAAGAGCTTGTGTACCTGAAAGTCCATTTTCTTTTCCTCATAAAGGCTCTTTTTCAGTAAATCAAGAGTGGGAATCTGCCTCTCAAGCAGCAGCAGAGATGGAGGTGAGGGAACTGTTGGTAGTATGCTTTCTGTGTGATTACACATTAGCTGAAGTGCATAAACCAGTCCTTAGAGTGGGTTTGCTATTAGAGTCTTCCCCTTTCAATGAGATGAATGTCTTAATCATGAAAATAAAGGGTTGTGGGCTGTTTTCTCTACAGTAAGGTCAGGCTTTACATTGCTGTGAGGGCATGATCATTACAACCGAGCAGAAGTCCAGAAAACAGAGTAAGAGAATAAAGACCACAAGGTCTGTAATTATGCTTTTTGATAATTTTTTCCCCTATTCTAAATCATCAAGTTTTATATTTTAAGTGCAAGAAAACATCAGGTCATCTGCAGGAACAGCAACCATTTGAAGAAAACCAAGATGGACCTCAACTCTAATTTTCCTGGAGATGGCTACAGATAGTGCTGCTGATAGTATTTTGCAGCAGAAATAGGAAGTCCCACTCTGTTACTGGCAGTGGGGAAAAAAATAAAAGTATCGATAAGAAAAAATTAAAGGAAACATATTTATTGTAGTTGCTAAACCAGTGGGACTACAAGAGTTTGACAAGGGTTTGCCTTCATGTGGTCAAAAAGACATTAATGTGCAGAGCCAGCAGTTAAGGACAGCTATCCACCAGGAAAGATAATAGTCTTATTTTTTCATGTAGTTTAGGCCACTGACAATAGCCTCTCCTGCTTCTGTGGTGTTTATTTGCCTTCAAACATTCCCAAGAACCTGCAACAGAACCTCTCTAGGAGACGCTTTAGATTCTTCTAATTTCTGGTTGAGTTCAAAACTGTAAGATGTGCTTCTTTTTTTCTGCAATAATAGATTAAGAGTTAGAAGGATTTTTTTTTTAATAGGGATTTATATTGTCTGTGGCTTTACCTCTAATTACTTGTTTAAAATGTTTTTTATGTATCTCTAGGATATATGACTGGTCTGGTCCCACGCTTGTTAGTGAGATTGCTGTAATCTTCCAATCCATTTTTGTTCTGGCACTCAGTTTGTAACTCTATTAAGTCTGTCAAACCTTTTGACAGCCAACTCTAAGCGTTTGCCAAGCTGACTATCTTTAAATTGAGGCAGGAAACACCGACAGAGATGGTTTCCTCTGCAAGTGTTGATGATTTTCTTTAGAAGGACGAGTTCCAGACAGTGACTCATGCATGTCTTTGGGAAGCAGTCTATACATCAAATTAGCCAACAGGAGTTACTACTTTATCAGGAATGGGATGAAATCTAGTGCTGCAAAACACTGTTTACAGAATTTTTCTTTCACTTGAGTGTGCAATATTCTCTTATTTTCTGTGATAATACACATATTACTATAGTAGGGCTGGTATATCTACTATAAGGTAATCCTACTATAGTAGGATTAAATGTGTCATCTTGCTATAGATAACTTTCTTTCATGCTAGGAGTCTTGATGTAGCTGATGTAAACTGGTTTTTATTCAATGGAGTTAATTTATACTGGTTCCAGATCTGGTCAATTTTATTCTGCTTATGTCACCTTGTAAGAGGAAAATAACAAGGACTAAATTCATAACCTCGTGTCTCATTAAGTAAAGCAGCAAACATAAAAATGTTCATTAAATAATAATTCTATTTAACTAAGCAAGCTTGTCGGTGGTTGAAGATACAGATAGAATGCATACATAATTGACAAGAAAGGAAAACAAATTACAAAGAGGGCAAGTTCAGCATAACCTCAAGAATGTTAGAATTCATTCAGACTCACTGTTGGCAGTTATGGGGGAATGCCTTCATTTTTACTTCACTTGAGGAAATAGAGTGCACTAAGACAATTAAGCTAATGGGAAAAACCTTGATATCAACAATCAGACCTTCAAACAATCACATACAACAACTTCTATAAGTTTTTGGTGATGTGGTTACCCTTGTCACTATTAATATTTCCATTTGATAGACTATTTAATATCTTATAAAAGGAATATGGGCTGGAATGTGGCTTTTTTAATCACAGATGATGAGAAAGTAATGTGGTATTGAAGATTTACCAGCATATACTTGTGGTCATTTGAGGTGTTTGAGATGCTAAATCTAAATGTTTTTTTAATAAGGCTGGGATTAATTAAGGGTTTAAAATTGATCATGTTATCAGATTTTATTAGGCTGCTGTCTTGATATAGGCAAATATGTAAACAATATTTTTTCCTCTACCTTGTAGAAAAATACAATGCTATATGGTTTTTGGACTGAGTTCCATCATTCTATTTCTCCTCTCTGCCTAATGTGTGTAATAAAAAAAAGTAATATTTAAATAAAAGTAGTTATTGGGAATCACTAATTAGCTGATTTTTAGAATGATGACCTGGCTGTTTTGTGGTTGGTTTTCTTCCTCGTAGATGTAAATTATCATTTCTTCCCGAATATCAAATTTGGCCACGTGACATCCTGGTTTATGTGCAACAGTATTTCATCAGTGCACTGCTCATTGTGCTACCAGAGCTGGAACTTTGGGTAGACAGGGCTGCTCTAGATCAGCCTGAATTATTCTAAACTTTCCCTTTTGTCTGCTTGATTAGATGTGCAGAAAATAACATAATAGCATTAAGTAAGTGCATGAAATAAATTTTTAAAGTTATTTAAAAGATTGGGATTTGACTTTATTAAGTGTCCAAGGTTTTCAAGACCAGTTTCTTTGTAGCACAGGTGTGGCTGTGTCCTGTACCTGCCAATATCCTCTGTTTGCTAACTGTAAAGTTAATTTATATTTCAGCTGCAGTGGCTAATCTTTTTATCTGAATAGATACAGGGGAACACACTGTCCAAGTCAGTGCTCTTCAGAGGTTGATCCTAAATTCTCTCTACCTGCCACTACTCTAAGTCTAAATAGTGAGTATTTATCCATTCCTGGACCTACTTTACTTACTAGTATGTATCTTTTCCAGTCTTTTTGTTCTCCCTTATTTCTCAATTAAATGGATACTTTTTACTACTGCAGATGAAATTATCCAATAATATCTGTCTGTAGTGATCAGAATAATGAGAAAATGATATTTCTAATATAGGTAGTTTTTATTTTGAGCTTCTGTTCAAACTAAGTGGAGTATTAAATTAAACAATGATTGAATTTTTGGGAAAGCATTGTACCAGCTAAATTTTAAACGGGCTTTTAATAATGTATTTCTAGTAGAACTTTTGAAGAGCTGTCTAATATTCTTCAGGCATGTTGAGATTTTCTGAATCACCAGAGACACATTAAATGTCATTTTAGGCTGTTCATACTGGTGAACCTTTCAATTCTACTTCTTAAATAAAATGTGTACCCTTGATTTGAGTTCACTCTGTACATTTTGTGCCATAATCTCTTCTGGAGTACGGATTTTTCGTTAAAAGTTATAACCTGCTGACCTGTGAATAAGATTGCAATTTGGAGAAACCTGATTTCTTATTTGTCTTTTTCACGTTTCTCCTGTAGTCTTGTTTAAAGATAGAGGTGCATTTTTCTACCTATATAGCCTGAAATGTTTTTCTTTGGAGAGTGGATTCTTAATTTTTTGGTTTTTTGCTAGTGTGCTAATGGTTCCTGGGATAAATTCAAGTGTTTTCCTGGTTAAAAGCTCTTACACCTTAGAGAAAAGGGAAGTTGTCTGAGGTCACAAGTTGTATGCTGCAACTTTGTAGGGAAACTGTTTGTGGGGGCAATTTGGTTTGGTGGTTGTGTTTGGGTTTTTTTAGGGGTTTTTTTTTGTTTGGCTTTTTGTGGTGGTGGTACTGGTTTTTGGGAGTTTTTTGTTGGTTTGGTTTGGTTTTTGTGGGTTTTTTCGGTTTTGGGGTTTGTTTTGGTTTTGTTTTTTGTTTCATTTTGGTGTTTTTCTTTGGTTGGGGTTTTTTTTGGTTTTGGGTTTTTTTGGCTCTTTTTGTTGTTTGTTTGTTTGTTTTCCTAAGCAGCTATGGAAAAATTTCAAAGCAGGAATTCGTAGTTGGGTTTTTATTCATTTTCAGATGGGAAGGCTGAGGCCAGCCTGGTGACTGGCCCACTGCCACCAGCCGTGTCAGTCACTGGGAACAGCACTGACAGAGGTGCTGTACTCGAGGCAAGGTGTCTGCTTGGCCAGAATGCCTTTGAGCTGAAAGGTGTTTGCAGCTTAAATGAGGGTTGACTCCTCTCATTCTTTGTTCAGAGAAGTTATTAATGATCTTATTCAGCCTGCTGTCTTGGTAATATCAAGGATCAATAAAAATATACAGTCTCCTACACTCATCATCCTTCTTGAGAAGGAAAATATATACGACAAAAGCAAGAAGGTTTACAGACAGCTGGAGTACGCCAGTTTTGGGAAGGGGGGATAGTGTGCAATACGAATGGAAGTAGAAAAAAACACATGTAAGGGCTTAATAAGGGGTTGCTAAAACACAGTAGCAGGATAGGATGAAAGCAGGTGGAAGTAAGTCCACCTGGAGTCAAATCCTCTGAACTGTTTACTATAGCTGTAAATATTATCGACAAAACAAAGGGAAATCCTGGTAATCAGGATCCTGAAAATTTAAGGTTAATGTCTAGAATATAAAAGTTAGAAACAGCCTTCTAAATTAAAAAAAAAGTGTCATATTTGTGATTAAAGAAAAGACACATTATTTTTACTCCCACTTGCAAGGACCAGTGGATGGAAAAGATTAGCAGTAAGCAGTAAAAGCTTGAGGGGAAAAATGTCCAATGTCACCTTTCAAGCCACAAAAGCTGCAGCAACTGAATTTTTATGTTGTTTCCCATCTCCCCACAATGACTTACAGTTAACATTTGCAGCAGTGGCTGCTGAGAACTGAAGGCTGACTCAGCAGAAGTAACCTAAGGTGAATGCACGGTGCTTGCTCATACGGGGTCAGTGGGAGCTGAAAACGCTTCACGCCCCACCATCATCAATATTGCCAGATAAGGAATGCAACCACGTGATAACAAGGCTAACTGTGACCTTGGTGGAAGTGACAAACACCCCACATTACAGCAGTTCACAAGTGGCAGTAAGTAATAGGGCTCGCGGAGGTGGCCATCAAATATAAGTAATTAACTGGAGCAATGCAGGGAGAATGCATGAGCCTGGGAAATGGTCCAAGGGAGAAGTATAAAAAATACCCAGACAAACTGTAGGAAAAAGACATTTTTGTTTTAAGACGAGAGACTTATGAAGGTTGCTGATAGTGTCCTGGACTGGCTGGGAAGTGGAGATAAGTTGGATGAATGTTATATAAAAAAATATCTTGCATGCCTTGGGATAACATCACATTGGCAGAATTGGTATTTTCTTTCCTGCTCACAAGTGAAGCATATAGCAAACTAATACATAGCTCATGGGAGGGGGGAGGGAAGGGCATGTCTGGACTAAGGCTTAAATCATAAATACATCCAGGGCCAGCATCCTGGAGTTACAGTAAAAAATTATAACCTTAGCTTTCATTTTAAGTACTCTTTTTTTCTTATTCTCACCAATGTGAAGGGAAAGGGATGAGACTTGAAAACATCTCCAGCATGTAATTGAAGTAGTGGTGTCTTCCTGAGTCAGCAAGCTGAGGGGTGTGGTAGGGAAAAATGGAATTAAAAGAGACTATTGCAGTGCAGAGGTGTGTCAGAACTACAGGTCACACAGAATTAGTCCTGCAGAGGCATTCCTAGCAATGAAATGTGTATTGTAGATTTTTCAAGCATGTGCACCCTTATTAAAAGTATAAATTCAGAAGAAAGCCCTTTCTGGTAGCTTTGTCTCTAAGCATCTATCACTTTCCAAAGCTTTGAACTCTTCTGCGATGGAAGCTCAAACTCCAAACCACTTCAGTACTCTCACTGTGAGAGGAGAGTGCTATCTTACAAATATCAAAATCTTTCATATTTTTTCCCAGTAGATCAAACTTTATTATCTGTCTTCATC
Source organism: Machaerirhynchus nigripectus (assembly GCA_013397975.1). Classification (NCBI taxonomy): domain Eukaryota; kingdom Metazoa; phylum Chordata; class Aves; order Passeriformes; family Dicruridae; genus Machaerirhynchus; species Machaerirhynchus nigripectus. Next base: position 2,497,275 of record VZRQ01007802.1, on the reverse strand, counting down.
ATATTCTGCTCTCCACCTTTTCTAAAAATTGGATGTTATTAAGTAGACAAAGAATATTTGCCGTTTCCTGCAGTAGGGAAGAGTCACACACTGTACAGCTGTTAAATCCAAGAATTTATACCTACACAGTTCTTAAATCCAAGACTTTAGGCCTCCATTTTGTGTAACCTGTGGAGAATGCTGGAGTTGAAAAATGGAAGAAAAATATAACATACCTCCTTTTCTCCTCCTTTGTGCTTTACAGGTATAGTTGCATAATAGATCATGTTACTTCAGCCTTTTGGGTAATCAAGGTCTGTGGCAAATGATAAGAAAGTTGTAAGTAGATAATTCATTTGCAAATCTATTTTTTCTTTTCTTTTATTTGAACAATCTCATTTTTATAGTGGGCAACCAGCACTTTTGTGTGCAATGAGAAAATTTATTGAACTCTTACTCCACTTTTCTAGGAATTCCATAACTGGACAAGGAAGAAGGCAATCCCCCCCGCCCCCCCCTTTTTTTTTTGTTTTCCCCTTTCTATTTAATAAGCTGGGGCAGTCTTAAACAGGTGCCATGGAAAAGAAACAACAATTGCTTAAGATTGTCCTGTGACTCATATCAAAGGTGCTTCTGAAACTACATGACAAGCAGAGAGATTTGAGCAAGAGACAGAAATAGAACTTCTTCAGAGGCTGTGATTGGGGAGAGGTGACTCAGGGAACACTGGATCACTTCATAATCATAAAGAAATGGTTTCCTTAACTGGGGTGGTGGGCTTTCTCCTCTGTACCAGATTTTCTTTGTAGTCTGACATGCGGGTTTGAAGGTGTTCAACGTTTGCAAACTGGCCAGAATTTCGTAAGTGCTCAGTATTCAATGTGCAAATGTTGTTAAAAAATAGCTGCTTTCCCTGAAGTTAAACCAATTGAGGGCTCTTTAAAGTTAAGCCTGGAGCCTTACAAAAAGTAAGGACAATTTTATCTTACATGCATTAGCAGCACAACGACTTCAAATGCTACAAAAAAGTGGAGCTTGGTATCTTCAGCCTGGCAATTTTCAGCATTTGTTAAAGAAACTAAAGAACAGTAGTAAGGAGGTTGCTCATAAATAAGTCTGAGAACAACTGAGAAGTGGAAATAATTATGATTGCCCTGGAAATCTTCAGTTTTGGTTTTTCTATGTGTTAGAAGCCTACCAGTTATAAAAATGAATATGCACTGTTGAAAAACTTTGACTACTAACAGTTCGAAGATGCTTTATCAATAAGTCAGATGCTTTTTGTGATATATAAATCCTGCAGCAAAGGCCAGATAGCAAAATCACTGGAGATTTTAAATAACACAGTTTCAAAGGACTCAACTCCAGAAAATGAGATGTTTATAGGCATTTCTGTGCTTTTGAAAATCTGCTCCTGAATACTACTGTTAAGAGATATATAGAACACCTAAGTAAATAAATTATATGCAGTGTACCACATGCAATTTAAAGATAAAGTCCATGAACAATTCTAGAGTGTTATCTATCAAATAATTGATGTATATATTTCTTTTGCTTATTCCTCAGTAGCTAAAAACTCTTGTTCTGTTTTTTTCAGGAATCTACCATACTTGATAATGATAAGTAAGTTTCTCTTTTCTTAAACCCATTCCTAGCTGGAAATCCCATTGACAACAGTGTAGTTGACCTCGTTCACATCATATATGGAATCATTCCTCTCTGCTTAGGTTTAGAAACTGGCTGCTTGTGTTGAATATTATTCTGGTAAAAATCTGTAGGAAACTCTGGAATTGTCATGGAAACCTTTAAAGTGAGAGCTGGTAAGTTTGCTGCAAGCACACAGTTTTCACTGGTTGCCTTGAATTCCTGAATTCCTGACTCTTTCTTCGTTTTATCCAGTTCCCTAAAATGTAAGTTTCTTTAAATGATTAGACTTCTGTGGATGTGTGCATATGGTTCTGCCCAAGACAGGCACCTTTTCAGAAGAGAGAAGACACTGTTTTGGGATGAAACCACCCAGAACAGTTGCTAGAACATATTTCCCTCTACAGCTGATGGCTAGCTGGCAATGGCTCCTTGCTGGCTGCAGATACTTGCCAGAGCTAAATGTGTTTTTTTTCCTCCCTGCCTTCCAGTTTTGGTCTCTCTATTTTAATATTTCCTTTGTTTCTAATAGTTCAGAATCATCTACCCTGTGACCCTTTGTAAGGAAGCTATAAGGGCACGCCACTCTATCCTTTAATATAGTAATCCAAACAAGTATTCCTCAACTAGATTGGAAGATAAGAAATCAGTATTTTACACTTGATGCTGCGCTTACTTTATATGCAATTCACAGTTCATTTCGTGATGAAGTTTCTACTCAAATATTAATCAACTATTTCTCTAACTAATATTCTGTTTATTTTAAAAAGATTTTTAGAATATGTTATTTACCTCCTGACAGTTCTTTGGGGCATAATGTATATTCAATTAACAGAAATCGTGGTATCTCTCAGGATGCTGAACATTGCCACTAGCATTAGTTAGAGAAAGAAGCATAGAAGATTTTAGGCAATTCAAACCAGTTTTTTTTTCCCCGCCCCCCATGGACAAAAACAGGAATCTGGCTGCTGGTAGACAGTAAAATTTTATTAATTTTGAAGGGAAGTAAGGGTTACTATAGACTGACATTCAGTGCTTTCTTGCATTATAGTGCTCCTAAAAATGGACATTTTCTGTAGATATTATGTGGAGTTGACACATACTGCAGTGTGCTGAACTTTGTCTTTGAAAATAATTTATTTAAACCTTTTAAATCAGTAGAAACATCTTATTTCAGATGCATCCACAGAAATTTATTACAGAAAACCAAACAGAAAATGGCAGTAAAGAACTGTCTCATGCAAACTAGCAGTGGCACAACCGTACTCTAAAAAATGGTTGCATTTCATATTAACTCCTTAGAAATAATCATAAAACAAATGCAGTATTAGTTCTCAAAATTGCTACGGCTGGTCACTGTAAATTATTTCTGAAACACTTTTAACTGTTTTTTGCTAAGTTCACAGCATGTTCAAATCCCTTTCCATGTGCTCTAATAATTTACATACCCCAAATGTTATGTAGACTAGAACTACAGATAGCAGGTATGGCATGGTTTACTTTGAGTAACATTCACTGTCTCTGTGTAAATCTGGGAAGTTGTTTTACAATAGATTAACTTGTACAAAAGTTTTTTTACTTGCTGGTTATTAAGTCTGAGACACATTAAAGATGAAAGTTTTAAGCTCTGACATTATATAAAATTTTATCCATGGCTCTCTTAGATGAGTTTTGAGAGGTTTTACATACAAAAACNGACAAAAATCATCATGGTATCACTCTTAGATGAGTTTTGAGAGGCTGTACATACAAAAAGAGAAGCTACAAGGCTGTTAGACCTTTTTGGCCCCTGAAGTGAAAATAAAAGTGGCAAAAAGGGGAGTATTGAATCTGAAACTTGCATGCAGCATGGCAGTGGGATTTCTTTTGAAGGTAGTTGGGAGGTAATGATCTTAAAAAACCTCCCCTCTGTGTGAATAAGGAGGTATCAAAAAGTAGTAATGATGACTGAGGAGAAAAAGGAGAGGGAGCAAGGTTATTAAAAACTAATCATAAATTAGCAGTGCAGATTGATAATGATGTGCCACAACAAGAGACAGGAGATAATTCAAAGTATGATGGTGAAGGAGGAAACTTGTTAAAGGTCAAGGTTTCCTGTTCTCCTATGCTGCATCTCCCATAAGCCTTGGTCTCTTTTGTCCCTTGCAGGTACATTGGGAAGTGCAGCCTTCATTTGTCCTGGTCTTGGAGGCTCCAGACAGAGATCTTTCTGTCCCCATCCTTCTTTGCCTTGTGTCTGCAGAGGTCTGGCACTGTGAGGCATGATGTACACCTAACTGACAAAAATTCCTGGTTTTTGTATTGACACTCTTAGCCTCTCATTGTAACATGAGACCAAATATGCGTTGTTTTTGCGTGGTGGCCATGGAGCAAAGGCACGGGAGATGGCACAGAGAGGGGGAGAGTATCAAACTTGGTGTAGTCAGCCTCTGGACTGTTTGAAAGTGGCAGATAAGAGCAAAGAAGGACCAAATCAAAGTGGTGATGTAAACACATATAGGAGCATTCCACGTTTCCTCTCTAGTCCAGCATGATATCTAGCTCCAAACTGTGTTTTCCTACAGGCTTGTGATGTTTTTGGTGCTCACCAGTGAGCATATGGAACAGGTGCATTCTCAGAAAGATGAAAATAATGATAAACGTTTGACATTTGAAAAAAAAGAAGGTGTATAACATTCACTTCAAAGACTTCACGCTGTGTCATTGAAATTTACGCTCAGGTTTATTCAGTCCTCACTCATTATGTTTGTCTTGTGTTGAGTAGTGATGATTACATGACACTGATGCATGAACTAATATTCCAATAGATTTTTAATAGAACTGAGGAAAATACTTGTGGGGTCAAAGTTTATAATGAATGAGCAGGTTAAATGTCCCATGAAAGGTACCATATGGTTTTTTTTAAAATCTGAAAATTAGTTGCAAAGTCACAGTTAATTTAATTATATGGTCTCTCTGTCTTGGGAAAATAAAGCAGACTGAGAATGATAATAGAGAATAAAACCTTTGCTATTGAGAAACCTTTTGAAAAAGAAATATTTGGATAACTGCTTTTAAATTACTCTATTCATACTTATGAGGATATTATTTTAAAAATAACGTATTTAGGTCATAACACAACAGTGATTGGTGGCGTGTCATCTTCTGAGTTGGACCTTCTTGCTGTGCCAGTATCCCTCTTCACGCATGCAGTAAAGCCAAGATACTCTTTTAAACACATGGGAAGCAAATATTTTGGGACACTCACAGGGTTTCCTAGTTTTAAGTACACTGACCAAACTTTTTGACCAGTATAGAGTGACTTTTACAGAACATTCTTGCAAGAAAGCAGCTGCCTTTCAATGCACCTGCAACTGTCATGAAAGTGTTTTTTTTAAAAAACTTTTATGTATATTACACCCCAGATTTTGCCATAGTCTTTCTTGACTGTGTATGATTTATGTTCATAATTTTTGAACATTTCAAATGTCTATTCTTCTGTCCAGCACAGTTATGTTTACCAGCTGTGATCACCACCAACATATCTTTTTTTTTAAATGCAAATTCTTGACCTCCATTGGTTTTCTTCTTCCCAGGTGGATGATAAATAAAGTCAAGTCTTTGATTCATTAATTTGAATACCTGTGAAGATCATGGACCAAAGTTTATCTTGTGGTTAGAAGACAAGATGGAACTTGTATAAGGGATTAAACAGGATTATTCACAGAAAAAGTTCTCTACAACAGTGAATATTCTGCGTTTAATGAAGCAGAGAAATCAGAAGTCTATTCAGAAGCAAAGTCATCACTGGTAAGAAGTAAGGCTGGTTCTGATTGCATTTTTTTCATACATAGTGTAAAAAAATTCTTTTAAGTATAAGTTTCTCTTTATTCTGGTCAAGTAACTTTCTTGAAGATGTACACTCAAGGCATTAAGACATGAAATCAACTTTCATATTCTTCTGAAATTGGTTAATTTACTTACGGTGTCTGGAGAAAAGTAGTCTCAGAAATCTTAATAATACTTGTTAAAGAAGTAAATATATAATAATAAATTAATTGCTTAGAATTAGTTAATGAAAAATATATTTTTTAAATGTTTCATAAAAGTAGATGGAGAAAATGTAAAGTAAAATTTCCCTGATCAGCAAGATTTATCTAGTTACTCTTTCTTTTCTTTACTAATAGCTTGATGAAGGGTGTATCTTGTCAAATAGATTGATCAGAATCTTTAAGCATCCCCTCTGACTTCTTATACCAAAATGAAATTATAGGAATAGGCTAGAAGTTGTCACGCTTCAACACTTCCTGAATCGCAAAAGTCCCCTGGTTTGAAATAGTGAATACCCAGAGGAAACAGGAATAGATAACCCGAGTCATTAAACTGCGTTGTTAAGAGATTTAATTATTTTCTTTTCCTAATCTCCTCTCTTTTCAGGGGCAGAGGTGTTTCTATAGACTTGTGATATTGTCTTGTATTAGACAATTTCCTCTTCAAACCTCTTGGCCCTTCTTTTTCAAATGAGCAGTTTTGAATAACTTTGGTCACAAGCGTTCATAGTAGGGTAATATAGTGAATCTTACTGATTATACTTGTGGTGAAATATTTCCTATTTCTTGTTGTATTATTAAATAATGAAGCACAGGAACTTTTATGACATAAAGGGAGCTACGTGTACAAACAATTTTTGCTGATCTCAGTAACTGTGCTACTGAGAATTAAAAGTGCGTTTTATGGGATATAAAGGAATTGGAGAGCTTCTCTGTGCCAAATAGTTTTGTTAGATAGGAAACACTTAGGTTTTTTTTCCTCCAGAAATTTCACACTGAAGACAAGATTTGCAGATGGATTGATTAGCATAGGAAAACAGTTTGGTTTTTATTTATGTGCCCTAGGATATAAATTATTCTCAACTACCATTTGCCTGAATCTCAGTTCCTTGAAACCTATGCCCTAAAAATATTAATTCTAAGCACATGAAAAGGTGAGGTTAAAATTTTCAAAACCTTTTTGCATGGAGCTGGTTCGATATAAACCTCTGGAAAATACTTTAAAAAGTAATAGCTTAAAAATGAGGATTTTGACATTTATTGTCTGCAGAGTTAGGGAGAAAGGAATAGCAGTGGACTTGTGTCTAGTGCCCTGAAGCAGAGGTGTATCCAGCCCAGTTATGTTGTGTAAATGGAAGGCCCAGGTGGCTTCTGGCTTTTAGAGGCTAGACAATAAAAATAAAAAAATCTGACCTCACTTCTTGCACTGACTTTGGCCTCAGTCTTGTGTTGGGGAACTCGGCTTCAACACTGCGGTGCTTGGTCTCACTCAGAGTGTGCAGTACCTCTGATGCACATTTTCCCTGTAAACACCTTTAACTTCTAACTTGTTTTTTTCTTTAAACCATAAGACTGAAATAAAAGTAATTTTTTAGACAGCGGCTCTTCAATTCTGCCCACCTTAGTGAGTAATAACTGTGACCGTTCTTACATTAAATGCAATCTTTGGTTTGATGTATGCCATTTGCAGTAGCTAGAAAGCTTGAAGTAGGTTTAAATTGACCAAAAATAGCCACTTGAGGTTTTTACCTGTGAAATGTTTTGTTGGTTTGGTTTTTTTTTTTTTGTAATAGCTGAAATCCAAGAGAACTCTGGGCATATGTTTCTACCCCTGGGGGGGCCTCTGACATGCAATAATGGAAGAATATTTAAATCTGGATTAGAAGAACGTAAAATGCAAAGAAAACATGAAAGAGTCAGTAGAGGAGAAGTGGGAAAAGTTATCTTTATATTGACACACCATGAGTCAATAACATCAAAGTGTTTGATATTGATAAGTTTTTGATATTTCCATAGGAAACACATGTTTGGGCTACTTATGATATCATAATTTTATGTTAAATCTTATATAAATCATCTTTAAATACTGGTTTTAAAATTAAAAAGAAAAACAAACAACCAAAATGTAATACTTAAACATTATTGAAAAACTGGTTTTAATTCTCTGTTAATTTTATGATTTATTACATCTGACTATATCTGTTGATAGCCATAAGGAAGATCACCCTTTCTGATGAGTTATTGCAATTGTACCTTCTTTATACTACTGGGTTTTGCTTTGTGTAAATTAGACTTTGTAATTCTTCAGATTATAGATCTCTGCAACTCAGTAATTCTGATATATTCTGTGGGTTCATTTGTTTTTTAAGGAGTCTGCATAACACCAAGTGCTCTGCTTATTACCCATCATAACTACTTGGAATAATATATCCAGTAAAAAAATCCCCAAACCAGACTGTGATAATAAAAAAAAAAAAATTGACAGCTGATATTTCAAATAATTGCTGAAGGTGTTCTGGTGAAATTATCAGGGTTGGAACACTTTGGTTGCAACCAATAGTGAGGAAAGAGGAGGGAAGTTTATTCAAGTACAAGTTTCTTAGCTGAAAATCAAAATAAAAAAAGCTGATGAGAGAGAGACAACAGGGGGGCAAGTTTTTATTCCTTGATAAAGGTACACAATCTTGAGTTGAAGGACAAATAGTGACGCAGAAAAAAAATTTAGCACAAAAGTCAGATTCTGATTTCTGGACTTTTGCCTGTACAGAAGGTAAGGGAACTGGTCTCTAACCAGTTACATGTATGAAGGCAGCTTGGCAGTGAGTGACTGATGGGGGACAGTGCTGTTCTCATCTACTCTGTCATCCTCTCCAAACCACAGGGAGACTTTGTCAGGCTGCTCATGCAGAAGGTCTGTTTACCACCTTCAACTCTTCTGGTATTACAGTGAAAATTTGTTCAGAAGCACCCATATTCTTAGGGTCTGATCCTGAAAATATGAACATGAATAAATTTCTGCATGAGGCCTGTCCCCTGGAATGCTCTGCTTAAAGTGAATTGCAGTGAATTGTTCTTGTGAACAAGGGTTTTGTGAGTGGAAAGGAGGCGGTATTTTCCAAGGGGATATTCCACACCCTACAACAGGCTCAGTATATAAAACAGGGGAAAGAAGGAGGGAGGGAAGGATGTTGGGAGTGATATTTGTACTCCCAAGTCACAGTTAGGTGTGATGGAGCCCTGCTTTCCCACGGATGGCTGAACACCTGAATGCCCACAGGAAGTGCTGAATGAATTCCTTGTTTTTCTTTGCTTGCGTGCCTGGCTTTTGTTTGACTTGTTAAACTGTCTTTACCTCAGCCCTTGAGTGTTCTCACTTTTATTCTGCTTAGTCTTTCCCCATCCTAACATGAAGAGAGTGAGCAAGTAGCTGAGTGGTGCTGGGTTGCTGGTTGGGGTCAAGCCACAACACTTCTCCTTTCTTTTTTCTCCAAAGAAACCACCCTAAATTTTATGGAGAGGGTTCAATTTCATGAGTCTATTAAAAAAGCAAATGAAAACCAAAAAGTGACATTTCATAGGTCACCCGCATGGCTGGCACATGCCAAAGCCATTATATGGATATTTGCTATCAGACCTAACAGGGGAACTAATAAGAGTAGCAGCTTCCCCTTTTTGTGTACAAGCTGTTACTGGACTTACTCAGCTGGTGCATTTCATAAATATTTGCTGACAGCTTTAGGCAAATGCTACAGTAAGAATCACTTTAAAGCATTTTAAGTAGATGTTCTGGTGGCTGCACATCTCAAATCCTCTAATAAAGCCAAGATGTGTTGCATAGAAAATTGGTGTGTTCACAACTTTTATACTTCTCTTCCCTTTTATGTAACTTTTCATGTTCACAAGGAAAAAATCAGAAGGTGCCTTTTTTGTGCTCTTTGGTTTGTACACATCCCTTCCAGGTTCTTCATCTCAGTCCTTGTTCAAGATTTTTGCCAACTCTCCTTGTCTTGATAGCACTTCTTTTTACTTCCCTTCCTTTCCTGCCCTATGTCCTTGGTTCAATTATTCTTTCAAATGTCAGACATGAACCTAATCTTATGCTTTCTCAATTACTACTCCCCCCTGCCCCAATTTCCTGTATTTACCAGATCCATGGATCTTTTCTGAGTTAGTTCCCATTTTTTTCACACCAGCTACCAGTCCTGTTTTTCTTCTGACAGCTCCCATCCAAATCCCCTTTTTATTTGTTTATAACAACCACTTTTGCCTCTTTATCACCCAAAGGGTTGCGGGACATTTTGCCAAATTCAGCTTTTCCAAATGAGTCTGTTGTTCTCGCTTGCATTAGAATCTTAATTTCTCAAATGCCTTGAAGATGCAGATAATTTAAGTGAATCCCCAGTAAGCATAATATTGTTTCCTTTTTATCCCATTTATTGGATTTCTGCTAGGTAAAGTGATATTGCTTGTGAAGAAAGTAACAGCTTGACAAGTTTGAAGCAACTGGTGTAAGTGTATGGCTTGTTTCTGCTATTCTGTTTCATATCACGGTGTGTCAGCATCCAAAGGGTATTTTTTTTTCCCTTTTGCTAAACGTGGAGGATTGCCAGTAGCAGCTCTATATTTGCTGGCATTAGGATGACAGGCTCAGCAGTGCTAGGAGGCTGAGCCAGCTTCCCTATGCATTTCCAATTAATCCCAGCAGGTTGTCTCTCTGTGGCAGGATAACACAAAGTGCACCGCAGGATTGTGGTACTTTCTCTTCTGCAGATGGAAAAGAAAATACTTGTGTCTGTACTTCAGATCCAGAGCTAGGCAGAGCTTGCCTGTAGTCTTTTATCCATGAATACATTGTGAACATTCTCGAGTGTACAATGCAATCCAGCAGGTGCTCTTTCCCAGCTGAAGATCCCATGACTTATTTTGAAAATCAAAAAGAAAACCTGTGCACGCGCTGGCAAAAGAGCGAGATCCTGAGAGTCAAAGCAGAAGAAATGGCTGCTTCTGAAGTTACCGTAGCAGACTGGATTCTTTTTTGCTTGGCACATCTACTATTGATATGCTTGTTGTGCAGATGTTATTCATGTAAATACGCAAATGAATTGCACTGAGGTATCAGAATTGCTGGTACCTGCCCTACTTTGATGATGAATAAGTGAAAACACTGACTCCCGTTACTGCAAAAGAAGGGGTAAATGATGGACTCGGATGTACAGTCTCTTATAATTTCTGTAAATTATTAATCATCACTATTTGATTTTTTTTGGACAAAGGGCTCATTGATCAACATTCCTAAACTATCAAAGTCATTATTGAATGATATTTTATTATAACAGATTGTGTTTCTTACACAGTGATAGTGTGATGCAGGCGTTTTCAATTTCAAATGAATAGCTGCACGTCTTTGGGATCTGTTAATGCACACCAGCTCAGAGCCAAATAGCCACCAGCTACTCAGAGTGTGACATTGCTGAGTTGTCTTGTTTCCTCCTACAATCACATTTGCAGAAATGAAAGCAGTTAACACAGCAAACATTTTTCTTAATGATTTTATCAGCTGTACTGAAACCCTTTGTACTTAAAGGCAGAAATGTTTTTCCTAATTTTCATATGTTTAGAAAAATGTATGCATTACACTCGTATAATGATTCACAGTTAAGGTGGTTTTATGTATTTATATGTTCTATATATTCTCCCATATATGATTCAACCCTTTTCTTAGCATTGCCTGTAGATAAAAATATAGATTAAAAAATCATGTTTCCTCCCCAAATCTACTAATTTGCATAGAACATACATTTGTCTCTGGAAAGAAATAGGAAACTACTTCATGTTTAAAATATTGGTGTTCTGAAAAACTTTTAAAAAAACTAATTGTAAATGAAAAAAATTGCTTTCAGACATAGTTAAAAATAAGTTAAACCTTTCTCTAATATTAAAATACATGAACCTACTGCACATGGTTAGAAAAAATTATTTCTATTAATTACTGCATATTAACTACTGAAATGTGATCCTGAGGTCTCCTTTTGTAGTGAAGGTGTATAGTAGGTGACTGAGCTTTAGAGGTCAGACCAGGATATTCCATTCAATGGGTAAACTCGAGGCTTCAGTACAGTGATAAGATGAATATTCTTGCTGGTAACAGCAGGAAATGCTCTTTGATGTGTTCTCTGGCAGTTCAGTACAAATGGGCCTATCATGAATGCTGATGGAATTGAAAACTAACTACAGGAGTCAGCCTCAAAAACATATCCCCTTACAATCCTGTTTTGGCAATAGAAGTATAGTGTCTTATAAATAAGGGAATAAGTCAGACTCCCCAATCTTATATTGCCAGTGTATGCAATGAATAATTTTTGGAAAACTCCGTTAAGATCTTTCAGGAAGAAATATTTATCTTTAAAGGCAAAAATCATTGACGTTTTTGAATACTGAAATTGTAATCTATCCAGAAACTAATTTTTTTTTAAAAAATGCATTGCTTTCAGAGAGGAAAAGAAATTACGATTGACATTTCTCAGAAAAATCTAAAGATTTATTAAAGTTATTAATGTTTCATTAGTATTGTTCTTTGGGTAGAGCACTTAAAATAAGCAGATACAGTTTTTTTGATGTCAGCTTTGTGAAATGAGTTGAAAGACTTTGGTTTTCTGTATTATAATATTGAACCTGTGTCTCCGTGTACTTTCTTACTATTTCACAACATATATTTAGCATCTTTGTATTCTATGCTCAATCCAAGTAGATTTCCCAATATATGTAATAACCAACTTCCTCCCCTCACACAGATCAAGGAGTTTTCCGAGACACCATTCAGCCACATCCCAGATACCATATGTACTTCAGCCAAGAGCAAGCCAAATATTTTTTTTTCTAAAAAATGGTGTAGCAGGTTAATGAGAAATTAGATGTCTGGTTGTAGCTGAAATTATTCTTCAACCTGCAAAACACTGAAGCCTTTAAATGTTTAAAGGAGACTTAAAGGAAAGATGGGAATGGGTGTTTTAGCAGGACCTGTTGCAACAGGACAAGATGTAATGTTTTCAGACTAATAGAAGGTTGATTTAGACTAAATATAAGGAAGAATTTTTTTACAGTGAGGATGAGGAAATTGACACAAGTTGCCCAAGGAGGTGGTGGATGCCCTGTTCCTGGAAAAATTCAAGGTCAGGCTGGACGTGGCTCTGAGGAAATGTCCCTGCTCATTGCAGGGTGTTGGATGAGATGACCTTTAAAGGTCCGTTCCTACCCAAACTATTCTGTGATTCTATGATTCCATCCAAATACAAATGCAGGCTTGAGTGAGAGCAATATACTTTACATCCCGTGTAGAATACATTATTTTTATTTATGTGTTTTCCTGGCTGCATAACCATACAAATGGAATGTCTTGGAATAATTTATTTGAAGGATAACATATATACACCATTTCTAATTTATAAATGATTACGTTGTACAAATACCAAAAACCAAGCCACTTGCAGTGAAAATTGAACCTGGAAATAAAATAGATGCAGAGATGTCCTTTGGGAGAGGTTTGGGTCCCATGATTGCTCTACTGCTTGAGAATATTTTACTAGAGATAGAAATTAACCTTGCCATGAAAGTATCCCAAAATCCAGTTTTTACATTTTATAGAATTCCATATTGCAGGGAGGAACAAGAAGATACTGATGTGAATTTCACTAATTCTTGAAATAATCACTGCCTCTAAATTGAAGTGTTTTAAAGAAGATTAAGAAGCTGCTCCTGGTTGCCAAAGGTGAGGCATCCCCAATTACAAATGCTAGTGACCCACACAGCAACCACAGGAAACCTTGGGTTTAATGTTCACTTGGGAAAGAGGATTGTCATGGAGGGAATATGGTTCTGGATTTGAAATTTACAGATGTTGAAGACAAATTGTCTTCATCAGCTAGAGGAGTAATTTTGATCAATTTATTTTTTTTTCCCCCATGGTTATGTGTATCACGTTTCATTTATAATGGCTGGAAGTACGATGGTTACTAGACAACAGAATCTGTTCTGTGTCACTGCAGGGTGTTTTGGGTTTGTATTTTGGCTCTGAAATGATTCAGGCTATTAAATAAATTCAACCTACAACATCAATTCTGAAGAAAAAATATTGAAATGTGGAAACCAGCGATAATAAAAGGGAAGAGATTTAGCAGTTCTTTTTACTTCAATGAGGGTTTCAGAACTGGTTACTAAATTTGTCCACTGAACGAGTAAAACTGGCTGGAGGAGAAAATGAGCAAATAAGAGTTTAGAGGCTTATCTAATAACAAACTCATGTGTCAGCAGTTCTGAAAGATGACAGTTTTACACAGCTAGATATTTTAATGTAGCACTATTAATGCAGCTAATGTGCTCCTGACTATGGAGAAGTTAGAGGAAAAAGCTTTCCTCTATCAATTTGTCACAGAGCTTTGCCAGCAGGAATCTACTTAATTATATCTTAATTTGTAGCTTTAATGAATGCCATGAAGTTGGTTGCTGTCTTTTTTTTTTTGTAAAAGAATACTCAGTACATTCTAAAAAAGTCGCGTTACAATGTGCATGATAATAATTTATTTTTTTAAATGAATATGTTGAAAAATAATGTATGATCCTAAGTCTACGGTTTTAACAACTGATCTAAAGAAACTTTAAGGAGTTCGTGGTCTAAAGATTGGGTTTCATATGCAGATTAAACTTTGGCCACATGTCAACTGAGAGGAAATTTCATATCTTCTTCAAAAAGTCAGGCAGAATAAATCCCAAAGTGCTGCATTAAAAGAAACAGAGAAAATAAGATCAATACATTTTGTGTATCACTAATAATTTTTAAATTATATAGGTATTTAATTGCACATCCTTATAAAAACATAATGTTGTTTTGTAACTATGTATCTTCTATGGTTTTACAAGATGTAAGTTGCTTTTTTTTTTTTGTAACTATTGATTCAGAAAATATTTCTCTTACTGTTTTCTTACAGTCTTTTTAGGGGGATGGAATGCAACAAAGTTGAGGTAAGTTAATGCCACTGAAATCAGTCCATGTTAAGAAGTTTCTCAGTATAAGAAAAATAGGAAGCATAAACAAGTCTAACTTAGAGCAGTTTGTTATTTTCATTTATCAACATGTACTCCGGAAAAAGGTGTTGGGGCACCAGGATTTATTTGGAGGGAAACTGAAATTATGCTTCTACATGGTGTTTGCTATTTGCAGTTACTCTCTGATGAAAGAAAATATAGTTCCTTGCTATACAAAATCTGTAATATTCATTCATAGTATAAATGGCTCCCAAATGATTATTTAAGCCAAACAAGGTTTCATTGTCACCAGGGAGTGTCAAGCAAGGTCTTGGGATTTGCATAATAATTGGTTTGAAACAAGTGATATTCCATACAGTACTATGTATACAGAGAGTAATGAATATGGTAGCCACAGTCTGCCCGATCAGTATCAGCACCATAATGAAAACTGAATATTTTTCAGTCTTTGGAGGTTTTCAAACATCTATAAAGCTAATGAGCTAATTTAGATAAGCATTAAACATGAATTTAATCACATTACTGGTAATTATTAGCAGACGAACAATATGAAGGCCTTACAGTTTCCTTCAAAAGTTGTAATTAACCATAAAAAAATAAATTGTTTGACCTAATGCACTGCATATAAATGACTCAACTAAAGACTTTTAGATTTAACAGAATGCTTAACTTAGAGTCATTTTTCCTTATGTATTTTTTAACTGAAAGTAGAAATGTGTTTTTTGCCACATGTTAACTAAAGAGCAAAATCACATTTGTCTGCAAATGTTACTTGCTGAAATCCAAACCTACTTCCTAACAGTACACAGCATATCTTTATCTGATCCATGGCCTCATTCCTGTGCTGGTCATGAGTTAGCAGGTAAGCACCTGCTGCCAGGAATCTCCCCAACTCCTGGGAAATATTTAAGGTGAAGCATGTGAGCAGGAGTCTTGAGTTTTAGAATAAAAACTGTGCTCAAATAAGATTTGGAGTTGTGCCTGTCCCCATTTGCTGAGCAAACCTGACCCAAAAGTCTTTGGAGAGACCAAAAAGATTTCTTCTTTGGCTACCTACACCAAGCTACATTCCCAAAGCATTTCGGTGATCAAAAGTAATGTCTGGAGCATAAAAAGAAGTACATTTTTTTTTAAAAAGGATTTTGAAATAGCATCTCCAGCCCTAGAAATGTGAGATCAAACAAACATTTTTCGTTTGCCTGTGTTAAAGTAAAAGTAGCTCTTTCACAAAGGCTTAAAGCTGGAGAATGTAGAGGCTGGTCCCTGAAGTTATGATTCTGTAAAGAAATGCTTAATAATCTAATTTCAAATAAGGGAAGAGAACTGTTTTTTGAAAGCTGGCAAATGACTGTGACTCCTCAATTTCTCTCAGGAAGAAGGAGAGGGCTTTCTTATTTAACAGAGTGGTGAACTCATCTACTTTTTCATTTTTCAATGGACCATTGCTCAAGAACACATCTTCCATGCCTTTACTCATGTTACTCAGAAGTTACACTTTTTCAGCAATACTGAAAAATGGAGATTTATATGAAAAGAGATAAAATGCTTTTCTTTTCCAATGGGTTATCACTGATATAAAATTATTATCTTTTTACAGGCTTGTAGAAAGCCATATTTTTCACTGTAAAAATTGGCAGAGAAACCATTTTCTGTGTAATAAATTGTCAGTAAAAAATGTTGAGCCACCTCTCTGCCTAGCTATGCTATCTGTGCCTGTGATTAAGCTGAAGCCTTTTTTGGGCTCTTGCAGGTCAGCTCTCAACCTAGGCTGATATGAGCTTTTGCACACAATGATGTGGGTAAGGAGGAATCAAGCCAACATTTCCTGTCTGACAAATGAATAACAAAATGGGTCATGCTTAAATATCCTGTGGGCTTTTCATAAAAATCTCCCTTCCAGCCCCCAAGCCCCACAATATTTGCAGAATTCCTCAGATGGAAGAGTAGTTAATCAGCTGTAGGGATGTAGGCATCAGCAATCACCAGGTGTAGGCTGATTCTGTTGTGTAAAATTCTACTTCTTACAGCTGTTTCTCCTTCCTGTCCTTCACCCGACTGTTCTTCACCCTACTTGAGAACACTTTTCTCTTCTCCCACCTCTCTCTTCCCCTGATGTAGTCACCCTTTCCTCTTTTGCTGTTCTTCCAGCTGGGTAATCCCTGCTAAACAGAGCATTCCTGAAATATTGTGGAGCCACGACGACTCCTTCAATTGCATTCCTCAATTTATTTATGTTATGCATCTTATGCTATGTTTATATAAGCAGTTACAACAGTGGAACACACTATCTATAGACTAATTAGACTTTACTATAATAAACGCAGCTATTAATCATGACTTTCATTATTTCCTGCTCTAATAAACTGTTGATATAATCCAGGACAATGACAAGGGAATGATCATTAATAACAAATATTTAGTATTTACTAATTAATTAAAGCTGCTCCTTAATTTATTTGAAGGATAAAGATTAAAGAAACAGACCATTCATGTAATTTACTGTAAATGAAAACCAAAATATCTTCTCTTGGAATTAAAATTTTCATGAAACTTTGCATATTGCATTAAGGACTTTGTGGGTGGAAAGCTACAGCTGTTTAATGAATAAACTTACTCATTTAATTCCCAGTCAGAGCACTCAGAAGCTGTATGGTGCATATGTGAAATTACATTAAGCAAATAAGAAAAGATATTCTCTTTTGCACACTGACAGCATGGAAAGAATATTTCTTGCTAGTTTTTTGTGCTTTGTCTACAGCAAATAGAGCTGTGACCTTATGTCCGTGTCTCACCTTGATGTCTCTTGGTTCTGTGGTGTTTAGCTAACATAATACAAATAGAAAATATCAACTTCTTGCAAGAATATAAAATTGTACTGAGAAAGGGAATTTAACTCTTTTTTTTGTTGCCTCAGGCACAGCTTGAGTTAAGTGTCTCCCATGTCTGTGAAACTGATTTCTGCAGCCTATCTACTGGAGTTACCTTGCACAACTAAGTCCTGTCTTCTTTTGCTGATATCTTTCACTGTCTGTTTTTGTAATGCTCTAATTGCACCTCAGTGTACTCCTCCTGTTGTTTCACTATGTCAAATTTGAGTAAGAGAAATTTCTAGCTGTTAAAGACTTGGGTTTAATTAACATCTGATGTTGTCTTACCTTTTTCAGAGTCTTCATCAAGAGCCTAAAGCATTTCATGTCCTGTGCTGATGTACAAAATTTTCCCGAATTTTAATGTATACTGGGAAAGCATGAAATGGAATGACAATGTGTGGTGGTAACTTAAGGAAAAGAAAAGCTATTAGAAAAACTACCTGCAGTAAGAACTCTGGAGTCTTCCCTGTTTTTCAACAGGGATCATCTTTCATGGTGTTGAAGGGCTGCTTGTTGATGCTTAGGGTGCTGAGGAGGTTGTGGATATGCACAGCCACTTCCCAGGATTATGGTGGAAAATGTACCTTGGACAGAGCAGTTCTTACTCAGGCACTTGGGCTCCACTGCCTGATTTATGTGTGGAAATCCTTGTCTGGGCTTTTGAATCATGGAAACAAATTTGCTTGAGGTGTGTTGAATGTACTGATGCACTGAATCTGTATCTCTTATTAAAGGTATATGATTAAGGAATATCCTTTCAGGATATTAATTTATAGGAATTTTATTAATATTATTTTAATAGTAAGTAATATTAACACTGGATAACAATATAATACAAACAATACAATATATATAGTATATATATAATAACGAATATAACTTCAGGACTATTGTCCAAAACGATGAAAACAGTTTTTGAAACCAAAATAATCAAAATGTAGCCACAATGGGTGTTAGCAGAAGAAATACCCAGTTCTGTTCATGTTTCTTTTTGTTAGAAATTATTTCATGCTTACTTTGTCCCATTTCCAGGTTTCCAGAGCAAAGAGTCTGACTCTTGTAAAATGTGTTTTGATCTTTATTTGTGTTTGGTCTCTCTGAATTCAATGTTTTTCTTTTTAAATTGTGAAATTTAGGTGTGGATTCACTGAAGTGGAACAATTCCAATGTGCTTTTGGAATACGATTTTTTTGAAGTCCTTCATGGTGGGATTAGGAAATTCTCTTAGATCATGGCAGTGGAATCAGTGCACTTCCAACAGCATTTGAGATTTTTTTTTGGTAGAAATTATTTATGCAGTTTTATGATTTGCAACTATCATTTTTAAGCTTAGTTTTTTATAAACAAAGGACAGGTATATTCATCATTAATCTGTGATAGAGCTACATTAGTTCATATCTCATGATAATCCAAAAACTTAGGGTAGCCTTTCCTTTTTTTCCCCATAGGAAAGGTACTTTAAAAATTATAGTAATTTTTCTTGTCTCAGTGGATCAGCATGAGTTATGAAAGATAACAGAAATATTCTTCTAGCACACTTGCCATCCTCCTCCTCTTTATCTTTGCATTTTCAAATAGAGGGGAAAGAAAAAAACAACCTAAAAAGAAAAGCCAAAACCAGAGTAATTTTGACCTATGTAGCTCCTTCAGTCAGTCATTAAAAAAAAAAAAACAAAACAAAACAACTCACAGAATGAGTAAAAAAATGATGTGCCTGTATGTCTGTGGAAGCAGAGGGCTCCAGTGGGATCTTGTTCATTCTGTGAGTTGTTGTGACCTCTGGATGAGCAGAACGTTGTGCATGAATATGTAGGCAAGCACCAGCCAGGCAGATGTTATACTCACTGACCTTCACTCACTGAAACTGATAATCAGTTTGGCTGTCATTCATTGTCCTTTTGAGGCTTTCTTTTTGGCAGCAAATGAATGCCAAGGAGACATATTTGATCCTGTAGGTCCTGCCAGAAATTAGGTTTGGGCTTGGATATTTTGAAATGAATCTGAGTCAAGTTTGACAACAAAGGGAAGGCTGTGCAGTAACACGTGCAGGTGATGCACTTCTCAATCTGTTTGTATTCTCCAGACAGGGAGAGATCAGGGCCCTTTCCTGCCTTTCATTCAGCTGTGGATACCAAGGCCAAATACACAGTAATGTCAAAACATATAATTTATTTATTTATGCAGACAAACTGCCACTGAAGTTGCACCTATGTAACCTAATGAATGGGGCATCAATGTTGGACTTAATAACAGGCAAAGAATTAATTACCAGCAGCAGAAGTCTTCAGCTTTGTAATCTGGAAATGAGAACGGGGTGAGGACAGACATGAAATATTAAGATAAACTTTTTTTACACAGCTAATAGTGTTTTGCACACTTTAGTTGCCCACTAAATAAATAGTGTTTGATTAAAAAGCAAATTTTCTACATTTTTAATCAGGGGTTTTTTTGTTTTTATTTTTGTGCCCTGAATATTTCATTAATGGTTTTCAGAGGTTCTGCAGGAGTAGATGAGGATGAGCAATACTGCTCCTGCATGTGCTGGATACAAGGAATGTGGCAACAGAAGCATAAAAATATTTAAGAGTTAGAACATATGAGTGTTCGTAAGGCTGAAAAAGCTGCAGTGGGCCACAGGCCCATGCCTCCCAACCATCCAGAAACTCAGAAAAGGTAAATATACTGAGTGTGCTTTTAAAGTGGAGTGAGAGAAGTATGGAGGGAAAAAAAGAGAAATTTTGAATTAGTAGTAATCAACAAAGATTATGTTGTTACATACTGGAATTCGGACTGCAGGGCTGTAATTGCAACTTTCAGCTGAGGAGCACCCAGTACAGCTCATCAGGAAAGTCAGCTTGGTCCTTTTCCAGTCTGCAGTTTTTATGTACTGATCTATTCTTCTGGCATAGCTGTACCCATCCAGAGGGCTGTGATGGACAGGAAAGAAACCCTTGACATGCAACCCCCCCCTCCCTATGCTTCTGTTTGCTCAAAGGAGAGGCATCAGAAACTGATATTATCTCAGGAATATTAGGGTGATCCCTTGATTATTTTAATCTTCAACTGCCTTTCCATTAGCAGTCGTGTTCCACTAAAACGCAGGTGTGAGGAAAAGGTGCTGAATCCCGTTTTTAAAATATTGCTGCGAGCTCCTAAGTCAGTAGATGTCCTTCATGGCTGTGCTGCCCAGCTGACCTCTCCGTGCTGCAGGGCCTTTGGGGTGTTGTCTGCCTCGCTGTGTGAGGCTTACACCTCGGAGCTGAGCGGAGCTGGCAGTGACCCGGGCTGTTAATAGCACAGCACACAATTTTCATGTTGGAGCTTGAGTTTTTTGAGCACTCTCCAGTCCTGTAAGTTCCACTGCCTTTCACTAACCCAGGCAATTTCTTATTCCAGAGCTTTTAGCCTCTGTTTCCATGTCACTGCTGAGTGCAGACCTGATCTGTGCTGGTTAAAAAGGTATTCAGAAAGGTGAAAGGAAATAGCTTTTAGACAAGAGTGAAATAGTAACTTACTTGTATCCATGAATACGTTTTTGACTTTGAGAATTTGTGTGATAATTAAAAAAAAACCTCACTGAATATTTTTATGATTTGTAAAGATGTGTTGTTAATAATAAATGTATTTTCCCCTTAAATACACCACCCCTAATTCCATGTGGGTGTAACCAAGCCAATTTTCTTTTTAACCTGCCAATCCTGTTTAAGAAGTTCCCTTTCCCCCATTGACTTTTCTGCTTTTCCAGTTGTGAGTTCCAGCTGGAAAAATCTGCTGTCTTAATGGAAACTAAAATCTGATCAGCAGCAAAACCATCCCAGAGTGATACGTAACCACAGAATCCTTTGAATCCTGTCCTGCCTGAGACCTTAATCCTGCTTTCAGAATGAACACTTTTTAAAATATGGAAGACAATTCAATTTCTGAGAAATTGTTATCCCAGGGATTTCTGCAACACAGCTTCTCAGTTCCAAAGGAAAAACCAGGAAAATATTTCTGGCTCTGTGCAGGTGAAAATTAGAAGGTAAATAGATAACAGAAGTCTAAATTTTCAGTTTAGAGAATTCAAGTAAAAGATGCCAATGCTGCTTTTCTGGCAGCATTGGCTTAGAAAAAAATATCCCCATGTATATTTATTCTCCTCATATTATCTTTTTCAGAGTGACATTTAGTGTTGGTCATGAATGTGTGCAGAAGTTTGCTATGTTTGCTTTATTTAGTCAGAAAAAAGGTATTAGTTGGCTTGTACTTTACTAGAAAAGTGTTATTTTTGGGCTTACACATGCAGGTAAAGAAGGTATAAAGTGGCATAACGGTATCTGTTCAGCCAATTCCTGTTTATTTGTTGAACCGACCACCATTAGTGGCTGTGACCGGGTCTCATTTTGCTGGTGTCAGTGAGGTTGTGCTCAGTCCTGTGAGCTTGAGAGCAGTTGGTTATGGCAGAGAAAAAGGCTAAAGAATAGGACTTTGAAACATTGTTTCACAATTACCCAAGGCGCTGTTACTGAATATTTGTACAGGGACTTTGTGTCCAAGCAGAGATGCCAAGCGGAGATCCTCAAAGCTGAATGTGCAGGACAGTTTCTGTGTGGGGCAGTCTGAGTCTGGGAGATCTGTGGGCCATTCTCTGGTGATGTATAATGGGCTATTTCCAAATTCATGCTTCTGACTCTTCACTGGACCGTGCAATTTTAATATACCCGGGTCTCCTCCAATGTGAGTAACTCCTTTCTTTGTGCTCCCCCACTGCACAGATCCCAAATATCTTTAGGTCTGCCAAAGTGGTATGAATGTAGTTAAGAAGAGGAAGTCTCAGATCTTTTGCTGGGGAGTTACAATTAAACAGATGGTATTTTTATTTCAATTATTATTTATTAGATGGACACTCTAAAGAAATCACTCTCCAATAAAGACATGGCATTAATGCAGTGGTGCCCTATAGGCCCGTGGTAGATGAAAAGCTCTTTTCTTGCTGGGGCCTTAGGGAGTGATGGGAAGGAGGAATTGGTTCACTCAGGTTGCTGGAGATTGAGCCTTAGAAGTCAAATCCTTCCTCCTGCCTAAGCAGAAGGTGATCCTGGCCTTGGAACTCAGCATTTGTTTGGTTTTCCCGTGGCCTGGCTGTTCCCTTGGGGCAGAACAGGGCACAGTGAGGAGTTCAGAGTCTGCAGTTTTCGTGTCTGGTACTGTGCAGACAATGTAAACAACTGCATTGCACTCAAAAGGGATGGTGTATGGTTGGGAATTACACCCTGGAGTGCCTCTTTCTCTCTCTGCTGGACTGGAGCATATCAATGGCATGCTCATTTTCCTTTGTTATCACTGGTACGCTAGTCATACTTAAATTTATCATAACCCACTGAAATAAATTATTGAGTTTTTCATTAGCAATCATGGGTGACAGGAAGTAAAGGACTCTAAGAGGGAATATGGAAAGACTATCACTTTCAGAAGACAAAGAGGAAGGCTACAGAAGGAAATGTAAACAGGGCTGATTTACAGAATAGCTCACCTGGTGTTACCAATGAAAAACATCAATACACAAGGAATGGTAATTTGGTACATTGGTATGGGAACTATTGTATTTTGTTTCAGCACAAATCATGTTCTGGACACAGCAGAACCATATGGGAAGGTGAAAAAGCTCTTATTTCCTGGCATCTTTGGGAGTTAGCAGAAAATAATGTTGAGGATGAGACAGGACTGCAGAGACACAACGGACCAGTATCACACAACCTAGAAAAAGGTTTATCTCAGTACCTACGGTGGAGCACGCTGAAAAAGACAACACCGTTTAAATAGAAGATTGGAGTCATGTGAACTCAAATGGGCCAATTATTTTTTTGTCAGCTATGCTGGTCTCTCAGCCTAAAGGCATCTTGCTGAACTAGTCCCACTCTCCTTTCAATTGAGAAGATTCACAGGTGGTTCATGTTAGAGTATGGGGACCTTCACAATTATCACTTTGATGTTTCTACTCCTCTGCTCACTGTATTTCAGTGCTTTGATCAGAGGACTAGTTTTCCTTATAGTCACAGATGG
The DNA here is from genome assembly GCA_013397975.1 of Machaerirhynchus nigripectus. Lineage (NCBI taxonomy): Eukaryota > Metazoa > Chordata > Aves > Passeriformes > Dicruridae > Machaerirhynchus > Machaerirhynchus nigripectus. The sequence goes on along the minus strand of VZRQ01007802.1, from coordinate 2,473,892 downwards.
TTGCTGTTTGACAGGCTGACAGGCAGACAAAGTAAATAGGCATGAAAATAAAATATTCCTTTGTTTTGGTGAGTCAGGCCAAAGTCATGTGAGTAGACACTGCTCTGTAATCCTCCTACCTGTGTTAGGATGGGGAGAGGGTATTGTGTATAATGGTACACAGGCATCTTGCAACTTTTTTTCCTAGACTGTCTTGTTGAGGATTTGATCAACAAATCTGAGCTTACAATGAAATTTCACTGTTACCTTCTCAATTAAGGTGGTAAGCATAGCCATTACACAGCACTGTGAAATTTTGAGGGACTAGTCTGGAAAAGTCCCATCGGGTAAAGATGTGCCTGATCCTGCATATCAATAGGAGCACAGATTTTGAGCACAGATCAATAGAACGATGAAATGCTACGTAATTATTTTGTGTCTTGCCTGCATTCACAATGCAAAAAGAAATAAAATGCTCAGAAAAAAAACCAAACCCAAACAAAGCAACACTTCAGGTCACCAAAGATACAGCTCCTAATACAGCATAAAACTAGTTACCTAGGCAGTATAAATGCTTTTGTATAAAATTTCTATATTATGAAAAGAGAAATCTAATAAATCAATACTGATTTTGAAATTGATTAAATAGGTTGGATTAAGGACTGTTGCACAGCATTTGTGGCAACTCTTGACGTGACATCTGGTTGGTGAATTCTCCTGGGGTAATTCTGTGGGTTTGGAAACCTGGTTTTCCATAAAGAAACTGTTACTGACCTATTGATGTGATGTGACATTGCTTCCTTCTTTGGCAGGTTAGGCAGTAACAGAGAGAGTTAGTTCCACCAGCCCTTACACTGATCTGTTGCCAGGTAAACAAGAAAAAGAATCAAAGAGGGAATGGGCTGACTGCCAACTCCCTCCCTTCAAAACAAACAAACGAAGAAAAAAACCCAAATAAAGGGAAATTCGTGATGCTGTCATCTTTTTTTCATTGTTTGTCAATTGAAGTGATCCTAAAGTACTTCTTGTTGTTACCTTCAGTTTTATTAAAAATAATGAAGCTACCAATAAAATGGATTTTGCTTTATTGATATATTACCCAGTTAAAGACCGACTCTTAATATTCAGTACTTGAAAGAAATTATTTGATTATTGTCAACAGTTGAAAGAAAGCTCCATTACCAGAGACCTTTTTATACAGTTTTCTCTTTTCTGTGTCCTGAACAGTTTTGCTGCATCAGGTTTAGCTGGTCAGTTAGGATAAGCAGTGGTTTGTTAAGCACTTGTGTTGAAAAGAAAAAGCAAGCCTCTTATTCTTAAGGGCACTGGGGGAAAATAAAGGTTTTGGGTTTTGTTTTTTTTTTTTTTTTTTAATTTAATCCATTTTGGAACCTAGTGGTTTTCAGGCCATAGCTTCAGATTAGAACCTTTGAGAGAGCTCTTGCTACAAAGACTGCATCTCCCATCAGTCCATAATTAATAGCGTAAATCACACTTTGGGGCTGGCTTCAGATGCTCATCTTCTGCCCCAGGAAAGCTTGATGGTGGGGTAGGCAGCCAAGAGTTTTCAAAACTTTGCACGCATATGAGGAATCCTGGACCAGCCTGGAGTTCTGGCCAACAGTTGAGGAAGAGTTGTAGGTTTTGACTTGCTTTGTAGCTTGGACTTGGTGATCTCCAAGGACAATTTGCAATTATTGTGGTTTCTCCAGCTACTGAAAACAATGGGTTTATTTTTATGGAAAATATTTTAAACCATTTAATTTCTTAAAAAAGGTAGATACTGTGATTTTAAAATAGAATTTGCTTTGTTCAATAGGCACAAAATGGCAACAGACTATACTACAGCAAGAAAAACAGTAGGTGGCAATTTCAAACCTATGTCTTCAGATATTTTCCTAAAATACTAATTTATAATCTGTAAATCAACCCTGTAAATTTGTATCAATAACTCACCTTCAGTTGGGTAAATGCAGTTGGGTAACTCTCAGTAGTATTATATATCTATCAGTGGGAAAAAGCATAAATATAGACATAAAAAAGATGTTTTCACAGAAGAAATTACTTGGTGGTTGCTTGCTGATGCTTTCCCAGACTGCGATAAAGTAAGGTCAGGAAAGACTGTGTCTCAAAAAAAAAATAGGGTCAGAAGAGAACATAGAAAATCTCATGAAGAAATAACCAGCAACCATATTGTAAAAGCACAGAAAAATTTATATGAAATGCTTATACTGAGTTTTAAGGATTATTTTCTGGATATTTGAAGTGGATGCTAATGCTTAAATTATTTTTATACCAAGTACTAAAAAAAGCTAGATGTTTCTGTGTAGCATTTGAGTATCTGAAATAAGGATTGATCATAACGAAGTCAATCTGCACTGGAAACATGTTTCTTTTTATTTGTACCTGTGTTAGATTCTGCTGTTCTTACCATCAACTTCTGTTGCTTCTCCCAGAATCTGCAAGAGGCTGATATTTGTTTTTTCCACCCCTATGCTTTGAACCAAAAGATGGATTGGAAAATATGTGAAAATGTTAATGGTTTTATTATTGAATTGTTCTACAGTATACAAGGCATGAAGTTTTTTGTGAGCTATGTGAAGATCAAGGCACAAAGAGGTACACAGTCATCCATGTAGGCTCAGGCTTAATTTCTAAGACCAAAGCTTTGATTGTTTGGCACAGCATTGTGGTTTTTCTGTTATATATCTATAATGACAGCTCCCCAGTCTGCCTTCTGAAGAATCCTACAAGCTCCCTACACTGCAAAGCTCACTTAGATCTGTAAGAGAAACTGGCTGACAGACGTATTTGTTCACTGTGTCCCATGGTATAATTTTTTTATTGTTTTCAGCTGCAGAACAACTACAGTTACTTTTCTCTCCCTCACTTTCCATAAAATTTATACCTTGCTCTTTGTGAAAGGAAAAGAAACCCAAATGACTAAAACATTCCTATTATTTAAGTTTAAATATTATGACTAGGCTGTTAACTTTAGTTACTACTGGCAAGAGTAATATCATCCATCTACCCTTCCTCTGCATTGAATTAATGGCCAGAATTTTTATTCATCTTAGCTGATTTTTTTCACTTTTCTCCACGTGTCTATCACTTCAGAAAAATTAATGAGTCAACATTGTACCAGTTCTAGAGAACTGATAAATGAGAAAAATCAGTCAGCTTGTTCAGCTCGTGTCTTTGCGTTAAATCAATCTTGAAATAATTTATCCTTCCCACGAGCCTTGCGGATACACAGATCTCATTTACGCAGCTTCTGTGCAACTTTCTTCACGGCTTTCATTTGATTTGCTTATCCATGTGCTTCTGCTACTAATTTTGGATACTGGGCTTAATAGTATGGATGGCAAGTCTTCGTGATGTTCCAAATACTCTGAGTAAATCAGATCATTAAAATACAGCTTAACCTAATGGATCACCCTGGAGTGTTAAAAAACCCTTCTCTATATTAAAATGAACAGAATTGTGGTGGTTTAGCATCTTCCACAGACTGGAAAGTAACTATTAAAATGCATGTGGAAAAACAGCATGAAACACTATTTTTGACTTATAATTCCCTAAATCTCAGGTTTTACTCCTCTGTCCAAGTTTTCCTTTGGGATTTCATTTGAGGGAGGGGCCATTTCTTTGTATTTTGTTTGCACAGTGTCCTCTCACATGGTTGGGTGCTCCTTGTTGCACAAATAGGCTCAGTTTGTAATCAGAAACATAATTTAAAAATGGTTTATTATGCAGTATTCCAATCTAATCAGGTTTACATATGCCAAGACCTTGGTCATGAATCTAAATGTGTTAGAGAACGAAACAGAAATTTCCATGCTTTATAAGGCACATTTTAATATAATTGTTTTGTCTAACAGGTGAAATCATCTCAAAGTTTATTTGTGCCTGGACTGCAAGGGCTGAAGCATCTCGCTGGGTACTGCAGAACTGCTCTGGCCTCAGTCCATGCCCTTCAGCACCTCCTACACCTTGTGAGCAGCTCTCAGTTATAACACAAAACCTGCTTGCTCATGTGGCTGGTGAGATCCCTTGTCAGCCAGGGAGGACACAGGTATCACCTGTCCTGAACAAAGGCAGTGCACAGTTTCCTAATTTCTGCTGGAAAAAAAGGCTGAAGTCTCACTTTGACCACTAAGGACTTGGCTGAGTCTGGACTTGGATGGAAGAGCTAAGAGGGGCATGTTTTTAGGGTCCTGATTTCTCACTCTCTCGCCCAGAGTCTAGTCTTCCACTCAGTCTGTGCATGTTTTATTAGCTTCTGTCTTTATTTTATTTTGTAGTAACTGGTATGTGGGTAGAGTGACTGGTGCCAAACTGGCTCTCTCCCTGGCAGGGGACTGGGATGCAGCAGGGGCATGTCTCCAAATTTGGGAATGAAGAAGTGCCCTCAGGCCAAATTAAGTGTCAGGGAGACTTGTTCTAGGGAGGGCTGACTGGAACAACAGAGGTAAGAATGTGGTCTGCTAACACTTCACCACATCAGAAATGTGGTGATTCTAGGAAAAATGCCATCATGGATGATTAGGATGCTAAATGTGCTTTTCAAGCAGAAAATTAATGAATCCTTCCAAAGACCTTGAAGATTCTTTATAAATTAACATCAGCAGCAGGTATTTCAAACCAATTCTGTTGCCTATCCCACTGCTCTTTGCCATTTGATGCAGTTCCTGTTCAACCTTGCTCTGTTGCTGTGTTTGGCTTATCTCTGGTCAAGGCTTTAATCCCCTAATAGCAAATTGGAGTCATATCAGCACTCCAATGCTGCTGTGATGTGCTGCCACTTTATCAATGTGAGCAGTGTCTCGCTCCCTGACCCTGAGGCCAGGCTCTGGAGCTGCACTACAGGGCTGTACATGTGCCACCGACACGCAGGTCACGCAGAGCAGCCAGCACCAGGCACCACCCCTGAGGTTTCAAGCAGAGCAAGTAGAAGTGTCCACGAGAAAGAAAAAAACAAGGGCTGGAGCTGCTGCTTCACAGGTTAGAGCATTAGTGCTTCTGCATGAAAAATAATAGTATATTTTATATACATTAAATCACTGGGCCAAATGAAGAGTAATTTTTAGCACAGAAAGAAAGGATAGTTTAAAAAAAAAAATCAAAGGATGAACAGAAGAGATCAATGCTTGCAGTTTTATTAAGCCTCAAACAACTAAATGTAAATATATGCATGAAGAATAAAGACAAAATATAAGAAAAAAATGAGAGAGATGCAAAGTCTGTACTTTGTATACCACCATGGCTTCTTCCAGGTCCGCCAGCCTGACTCTTAACCAACATCAGGCCTCAAAAGGATTCATAAATGTAGGATTTAAAGTATTACTTTCTCTAAAAGCTGAAGAAAATAAAAAATCACAATACAACGCAGGGGTTTAAACAGTAAATTCCTTAGGAGTGAGACAGGAAAAAGCCAAACCTAGAAACCTGCTCTGGGTAAGTATTTGATTCCTTTTTTAAAATTCTTTTTCAGAAAATGCAATGTTAGTTTTTAAAAGTATGGAAATGCTGATAGGAAGGTGTCCACCAGGTTCCCCTTAGAAAGAATATTTCCAGCAAGAATTTCATGGTGCAATCCCATTAGCCTTTTTGTAGCTGCAAAACTCCTCACAAAACCAGCTCCCTAAGTTCATGTGCACTGAGCAGTTCAAGTGAAAATCTGTCAGTGGAACTGAATTAAAACCATAGAGCCAGGGTCTCTCCTAGTATAAATCATGTACATTGCTGTAATAAAACAACACACAACAGAAGCAATTCTTCACACCACTGAGTTTTTGGCATGGGAGCTGGTCCCAGGATCCAAATCTTACTGCTCCAGCTTCCATATTTCATAATGTGTCGGAAAACCTAAACTACAATATGCTGTAATAATTTTGTGACATTTGAGAATAGAATAAGTGTGACCTGGGATCTAAAAAAAGCTAAAATAAGTTGGAATTTATCTTATTTTTCTTTTTTAATGGTCTTGGTCGTGCTAGTAAATGGCATTTTCTCATCTGTAAAATGAAGTAGAGTTATTGTACCATGTCCTGATTTTACCAGTTGAAGCCTCTTTCTTTTTCCAAAGTCATAAAGTATATGTCAAGCACTCTGAGCAACTCCTTTATGCCTTGCTTGCAGTGCTGCAATTAGTATCACACTGTGTCATATTCGAAGCTCAGTGACTGTTAAATGTGCTACGCCTGCATCACACTAACTACTATATCAGTCATTTTAGATGACCCCCTTGAAAATTGCTGCCAAAAGTTTATATGTCAGAAACCACTTTCAAAATGCTTATGAAGTGAAGAATTTTCACAGCTCTTTACCTACTCAAACACTAAAAACTGTCAGTCAACGAAATCAGGCTCGACAGTTTATATTCCAAGACTCGCTATTCAAAGCTTTGCTTGAAAAATTATCCCTATCATCTGTCAGCAAGTGGCTTCTGTGTTTAGTCAGTTGTTCTCTTTTATATTGTAATGACCACTCTAAGTTGCTACAAAAGACCTGCCAGAACCCTTGGTATTGCTTTTATATGGGGTGAGACAGGGACATTTACATCAACAGTGTCTTCAGTTCCGAGTGATAGCAAAACAATATGATCCAGGTATTAATACCAGAGATTTATTTACAGGGCAGTTAACAACTGATAAAACTTTTAAAGAAGTTATCTTATCCCATAGGTCCATTGCCAAGGGTGAGGATTAGTTTGTAGATGAATCTCTATTTATTTCTTTTAATTTCCTGGAAAAATACACTAATCTGCTCTGCTACGGGTGGGACTTCAGTAATATGGCTGAGGTCCAAGCCTAAGCCTACAACATCCATTTTAGTCTTTATTTTATAAAAGCTGCATAGCCATCAACATAGTGCTAAGAGTCAATATCTATAATGAACTGCTATTAATTAAAAATGAGTCACTCTTATTTCATTAAAGACTGAATCAACATCCTGTTACAATGAAGGGCAAAAGTGCAACAGGACTTTGTGTGCCCTGTTGCCAACCTGCACCAAACCTTCCCACTTCCTTTCCTCATAACACTGAGGAGTTTCCTCAGTGCCGTTGGTCAGCCTGGGGATATGGGCATTGGGGATTATTCAGAAAGCAAACTTATCAGTCCTGAAGGCTGTCAACAGGACCCACCTGACAGACCTGTTCAAGGCATAGTAGATGTCTGTCTCTATGACTGGGTTCTTCACAGAACAAAGTCATAGAAAAATTACACTAAGTGATCAGTCTTGTATATAGTAGAATGCAGGTTCACTGCTCTCTTCATTCTCAAAGGATTTAATGTTTGCTTTCCATGAGATGACCCAAGCTCTAGGCCAAGAGTAGGACTTCATGTCCTGTCCCAGGAAGCGGGAAATTCAAACAGAAAAAGCGGATATCTGTGTCCTTGTCTTTTAATTGCTTCTGTGTTTTACATTAAAGCCTCACTTGGATAAAAAAAATAATGATGAGTCTGAAAAACGACTGCAACCTACCCTCTATGTGTTAATTATGGAGATTTTTATAGCTTTGTTATGGGTGCTGTCTCATTTTCCTCCTAGGCCAACTGTCACTAAAAAAGAACTAGAATAGGTTTCTTCCTTGTTTAAAGCTGTCTTTTCCTTCTGTAAAACTGCTTTTGTAGACTGAGCTAGTTTAAAAACAGTCCAGTTTTGGTGGGTGGGAGGAGCTGCTCAAAACTTCTATGTCTGGCACAGAGCCAATTGCTGAAGGCTCGGACGATGGGCAGGTTACTAGCCCAACTAGAGAAGTTGGCAACGCCTCTGTAATGACATATTTAAGAAAGGAAAAATCACAGGAAGTTCTCTTTCTTCTTCCTAGGGGTGGCAAGGGGGCTGCTGGGGCCCAGGCAGCCCGAGCCCTCCCAAGGCTGGGACCGCGTGGCTGGGCCCCACCTGAGGCCGGGGCCGGCCGTGTGGTGCCAGCAGGGATCACGTGGCCAGCAGCGAGAGACAGGGTGATAATTCCCCCATGCGGAGCCCGGATGAGATCAACCTCTCAACTGCAACTTACAAACACCAACTT